>PVIH01002445.1:0-189543 GCA_004025045.1 Sigmodon hispidus
AGTGTTCAGTTGTTGTTCAGGGTCCTAATGGCTGGGCGGGGTGGGGGGGTGAGAAGATGCAGAGTCAAAGACACCGACCCAGAGACACAGAGTCAGGTGAAAAGCAAAGAGCAGACTCATTATTCAGCAATGAAGAGAGCCTTATATACCTGCCTTCCAGGACCCAGGTCATCCCTCATTGGCTGGGCACAATCAGGAGCTCTGACAACATCTGTTGCTTGGCAGACTCCACACAAACAGGAACTCTGGGCAGCTGGGCCGCGCCTGTCCATAGGCCCTCAGGCCAACTTCATTCAGGTTGGCCCCTAAGGAAGTGAGCTATGTACCTGCCTCGGTAACTGATTTCAGACAATTTCCTTGACTCTATGGGCCTGCCTTACTACACTTTATGTAGGACTTGGATATTTCCCTCTTGTTGCTTGATTCAGTCTCTTCAGAAAGCTTCCTACACTAAGGACCAGGGAGGACCAAGGGAAAGCTTCTTTTACATTTACTCAGCAGAGCTTTCCTGAGCAACTGTTATGTTGCATTAGCTAGCCCTAAAGTTAGAACCGGGAGCTGATGAGAGCCGTTCTAACAGAGTTTAGGAGCTACATTTAACAAGCCCCCAGGGAATTCATATATGCATTTTCATTTGTAGTATAGCTTATTATGGTATTTTTATTTATTTACTTTTATCTTAGTTTTAAATTAGCATTAAAAAGTAATGAATTTCTGATGAATTAGTCTTGGTTGATTACCCCCCCTTCTCCCTGTGGTCTACACTCCCACCCTCACAGCTCACACTTCGCCAGGCCTAATTTCATGTCACACATGTTCTATTGCCCAGCTCATCTTCCTCCCTTTAACTCTCTTTTTCCCAGCTCTGGGGGCCCCTTTCTAGTTCCCTGGTTCACCGACATTTGACTGGCCCTGAAAATACCAATATGTAAATTAAAAGCCAAGGTCTGCCAGTGAGAGAGAACAGGCATTATTGTTCTTTCTGAGCTGAGGTTACCTCAGGCTTTTTGTTTTTGTTTTCTCTAGTTCTTTCCATTTTCCTAAAAAAAAATAATAATTTTGTTTTTACAGCTGAATAAAATTCCATTTTGTATATGTGCCACATTTTCACTATCCACCACTGCTGATAGACATCTAGTACAATTCCATTTCTTTTAGTTTCCTTCACATGCTTTTTAAAATTGGAGAAGAGCTCATCTAAACGCTTTCTCCTTCCCCCTCCCCTCCACCCCTCCCCTCCTGCCTCTAGCCTCCAGCCTCTGCCCTTCCCCCTCCCCCCTGCTCTCCACTCTCCAGCCTGGACCCAGACACAGTCATTGTTAAGTTTCAGGCCCATCCCAGGAAGCAACTTTGGTGCCTACTGGAATATTTATCTGCTCAGTTCCTTCCCTCCAGATCTGTGCTGTTTATAAACATTGAAATGGGCACGTAAACTATGCTGGCACTCATCTGCAGAGACCTGATGATTCCTGGCAAGTCTGTCCCTTTCCATTTCAGCTTTCTGGGGACACCATAAGCAAAGAGCTTTGTTTCCACTTAAAGAACGCTCAGCTTTTCCCTTCATCTTGTCTAACAAGCAGGTTGATGTTGATGTTTACTTTCAAAGCACGAAGGATTTTCTGTGTTCCTCAGACATGGGTTTAAGATGCCCATCACCATGCCTGGTACTTCTGTGGAGCCAAAGGTCCTAAGACTGTCCTGAAAGCCTCCTTTATGTAGGACTTGGATTTTCCCTCTTGTTGCTTGATTCAGGCTGCTTCAGAAAGCTTCCTACACTGAGGACCAGGGAGGACCAAGGGAAAGCTTCTTTTACATTTACTCAGCAGAGTTTTCCTGAGCAACTGTTATGTTGCATTGGCTAGCCCTAAAGTTAGAACTGGGGAGCTGATGAGAGCCGTTCTAACAGAGTTTAGAGTACAATGTAAATGACATAGAGCACGTGAAATCCTCAGAGGATTTGGTGTACAGAAAGACAATACTGAAGTGTGTAGACAACACTTAAATGTTGTTTTGTTTGCTTGGTTTTTGATTTTTCTAAGGCAAGGTTTCTCTATGTACTGTTTGTCCTGGAATTCACTCTGTAGACCAGGCTGGCCTTGAGCTCACAGAGATGCCTGACTCTGCCTCCCTAGTGCTGAGATTAAAGATGTGAGGATTTATTAATGTCTCCTGTTTACAAAACAGCAAGGTTAAACCAGGAAGTGTGGTGGTGCATGCCTTTAATCCCAGCACTCAGGAGGCAGAGGCAGGTGGACATCTGAGTTGAGGCCAGCCTGGTCTACAGAGTGACCAGGACTACACATCCTGTCTTCAAAAACCAAACCAAACCAAACCAAACCAGCCAAGCAAACAAAAAACTTAATTCTATCACTAGCAGATGTGTTTTAAAACTTCAGAGAGTGCAGGCCTTTACTGGGGTCAAGGATGGGGGTATTCAAGGCAGAGGGGTTCTTATAAGAATCAGAGCACTCCATCTGTCCCCTGCTTACAAAGTAGGGGTCCTTATGGGGCAGAAAGGAGTTAATGACATACTGAAGAGTGAGTGAAACATGGGTGACTGATGAGCACCTCTCATAGGCAGCGTCATTAGAGATTCCGGAGATATGAGGGTGGGTGGGACAGGAACTTAGGCTTTATCTATTATGGCCAGACATTGTTGGGGGGGGGCGTGGCAGGAATCTGAGCTTTTGTTTGGAATGCTAATTACTGTGGTTTGGGAAAATTTGTCACCATTTAGCAAAATTGAAAGAACCAACAGAGATTTTAAGGCCACATTTTAAGATTCTCTGGTCAGTTTCATTTTTAGTAAGCTCATTTGTATTATTGATAAACCTTCCTGGGTGTTTAATCTTTATAAATCAACTAAATTAAGCTAATTGATACAGTGATCCTTTAAGTGTCTTAAACACTCACACATATCAGTTTAATTATATTCCAAATCATCTTGGCATTTTAACTTTTTTTTTTTTTTTTAATAAATGCTACTTCATAAATTTCCCCAGTGTTGGAGTGATGGTAGCAGCTCCTTCGAATCTGAGAGACCTCCTTTCAGGTTTTCTGGGCTTGATGATTGTGACTTTGTGGCTGAAACTCTCCAACTCTCAAAATGCCTCAGGGAAGGTTTTGGGATGGCCTCGGTCCTTCTGTTCTGTGAAAGCACCAGATTTGAGGATCAGAAGGCCTACGATCCATGTCTGAGACTCATGTTTGGGAAACAGAAAAACAAATCCTTCTTGCAACCCTAACCCTAACCAGCATCATGTCTTCTTGCTCCGGTAGCCCTGAATTGGCTGTTCCTCCCTTTCCATTCACAATTAAGTCCCTCCATTCCTATTTGCCTAAAAGATACATGAGCTTAACCAGAATCTGGCTTTTTAAACATAAGCTTACAGCCACAGGACAACTACAGACATATGACAGAACAGTCTTTCTGGAAGATATGGAACTTCAAAGCCTATTTAATGTTCAAGACCATCCTCTCAATAAGATGTATGAACTGAAGGTAAATTAGAGCAAAGGGTTGTGGGAGATGAGAAGGCTGCCATTTTATAGGTGATCATTGATAGCCTTGGGATGACGGGTTGAGGATGGAGTGGACAGGGGCATGTGGACATCTTTGCATGAAAGTGTAGTGTTCAGGGTAGAGGCCTGTGCTTGGCATTTTGAGGGACCATAAAAAGAGATGCACATGAGGGGAGAGTGTGTGTTGGGGGCCATGTAAAAATAGAGCAAAGGGCATTTATGCATTTATGCAGTGCTTTGGGTATCAGATCTTTTTTAAGTTAGAAGACATTTGTTGGACTTGAGCTGTAAGAAGCATCCTTTATCACACAAAGAACAGGAATCCAGGGACAAGACAGAAGTACAGAAAAGGCAGGATAAACTTCCTAGAACAAGCCAGGCCAGAAAGCATGTGGTCTGTTTCCATGGAAACAGTGAAGTGTCTAGCTCTTTGACCTGTTTTCATAGCAATGCTGTGATTAGCAAGCAGAGGCAACTGAGAGAGCCACCATGCCTGGAAGCATGAAGTGGCCATTTCTGAGCCTGAGACTTGTCACCTGGGAGGCACACAGGGGAGACACCAGGGACACTCAGGCATGAGGAGGTAGAGCTGGGGAGGGGGGCAGAATCGACGGCTGGCATCAGTTCTCATCCATTCTGAGCTTCAGGCTGGTGCCTAGCTGCACCTTTGTTTCTCTGCTGGGTGTCTAAGGGGCATGTGTGACTTGAAGCAGGAAGCAGTGACTCTTCATGAGCACAGTCAGCCTTGGTGGCTGGTGCAAAAGCCTAGGGGAAGGACCTGGTCTTTTCTACTAAAATAAGTAGACAGTGCCTTCTGGAGAGGTTTCTAGAATTTCTAGCTACTTTTATAGTGAAATTTCAAAGCTAACACGTGTCAAATGCTCAGTTTAGGCTAAGCCAATCGGGTCCCATGCCTTGAGAATGTGGCAGGCTAGGGACTCAGTATGAAATCCTGGTGTGAGTCTTTTTGCCTGTCAGCTTCTGGCATTATGGAAGTGCTGCTCATATGCTGGAGTAGTCTTTGTGGGGATGCTTAGTAAATGCCAACACTTTTTCCCCTAGACCCAGAGGCTACAGGCCAGAATCAGGATATAAGCAGAGCCGCTCTCCAAGGGAGGTTCAAAGGGAGAACCTTTCGTCACTCAGAAGTGTGGCAGCTATGTGGGATGTCTTTCTGTATGCTGTATGTCAACTATTTGGGAAGCAGCTGCTAGGTATTTGAGAGTTTCTCCCACCTCAGGCAGCTGTTAGCATTCCTGCTGCTTTAGCATTTCAGTTTTGGTCTCCAAATTCACAAGGTGTGTAGGGCGCGGTTTGCCTTTGCACAACTTGCCGGAACATTCTATCACCGCTTATGCTAATTAGGCATCGAGAAGTGACCAATCCGATGTGCTTATGCTAATTAGGCATTGAGAAAGGACCTATCCGATGCGGTCCTCAAATGAGCCATTATTTTGGGCCAATCACCAGCCACATGCTAATGAGTCTACTTTGAACCAATCACCAGCTATATGTTAATGAGGCATTGTGATGGACACCAATCATGCGCCAGGCTTCCCTATATAAGCAGGCTGAATCTCAGGCTCGGAGTCTTCTTTCCACCATTTCACAACTGAGCTGTACTCCAATAAAGTGTGATCCGAGAAGAATCGTGCGTTGTGGTGACTTGTCGTTCTGCAGGACAGAGGTGGCTCACCGCAAAGGTATTTGAGAGTTTCTCCCACCTCAGGCAGCTGTTAGAATTCCTGCTGCTTTAGCATTTCAGTTTTGGTCTCCAAATTCACAAGGTGTGTTCTCTTCCTGCCTTCTGTCATTGAATTTAGGTCCCATGTGAGTGACACAGGATCTAAAAATTAATTGTATCTCCATGACCCCTTTTCCAAGTAAAGCCATATTCACAAGTCCAGGGAGACAGAGTGTATGATATCTTTCGCGGTGACACTTCACTAATGAACTCATGTCCAGCAGGTGCTTACACAGAGGAAAGAATACTATTTCCAATTGTTTCTCATTCATAGTTTGAGAAATATTCAAAGAGCTATTTCTTGGGCATACACTTTATGGGCTACTCATATTGACTACTGCAGATGCTGAGTCAATAATCACTGGCGAAAGCTTTAGGCAATGGCATAAAAATACTGGACCCTCCTGGATACTCATTTGTTTTCTCATGTCATTATTCTATTTAGTCCTCTCTGTTCTGGGAGGTACCTATCCAGGCTCACATCTACCAATGTAAAGCAACTTGTACAGAGTGACAATTGGTAATATGGTTAGGTTTGGAACTCAGGTCATCTCAGCCACCACATCAACTCTGCTGTTCTCCCAGGACACTCTCTGCTCTTCTCGGGCAGGACTGACTTCTGTGGCCCAAAGCTCAGAGTGAAAGAAAGGAGTCTGAAGTTAATTTCTATGTATCTAGACAGAGTAAAATATTCCTAGAGTCTTCTGGTCAGTTCTTCAGGCAAAATACTCCTGTTTCTTTACATGTTGGAAATGTACAGATTTTGGGTTAGCCTACACCGAGAAGCTTCAGAGGCCTCCATTCTAGTAAATAACCCAAGAATGACTTTTTTTTTTAAATGTCTTTGCCTCAGCAGTGGAGGACTTGGATTTTGATGGAGGGTGATGCCCTCAATACTCCTTATATTGGTTATAATTAGAGTCAATGCAGAGGCCCCACCTGGAAAAGCACACCTGCACTCAGAGCAGGTTTTTGGAGAGATCACCTTTGTTTATCTTTACAACCTAGTAAGAAGTAAGAGAGTAGTGCAACTGTCTCTTTAATTTTTTATTTCTCACAGTGTAGCTTCCAAAGCTCTGGCCTGATCCCAAGAACCCTGAAGTCTCCTCAGCAAAGCAATTCTTGGCTCCTGAGTGAGACAGGTTGTACCGCTTTCAACCTGAGCCTCAGATTCCTGTTACAGAGGTGAATGTTTCCACATTCACTGCCCCGCTCTGACTCTGAAATGTTATAACCACTTAGTGCTAATTCCACTGGCTAGGATGTGTTCTTGTGATTAGGAATGGTTCACATTTTTTAATAAAACAGATGGATGAGGTTAATAAGAATAGTTAATTTTAAAAGATATTGAATTTTGAGTAGACATTTTGTTATGAATTAAATTATGAAGGGTGATAATTATGTCACTCCAGGACTTGAAATTTGTTCACCTGCTGCATACACCAAGTGCTGCAGGATTTTTTTTCAAGTCAGCTTGACAGCACTACCTGGGGGGTGGGGATAGCTCACTTCCTAAGAGGGTGAAGGAGACAAATTCAGGAGCACTCTAATGCAGCATCATGGGTCTTTTGTCTTTGCCATTCAGCACCCCTGCAATGAGTAAGAAATGTACATTATAAAATATATCCCTACTATTATCACCCTAATGTGTGCTCTAATTACACAGCTGCCTTTACACTATATAGCATCATCCTTGCAAACTAGCACACTATACCCATTCAGGAAACACCACTCTGCAAAGAGCTCAGGGGACAGTAGAGCTGGAGATTAGTCATGTTAAATTCTTGTCCCCTTGTCAATGAACATTCTGTCCCACCAGACAGAGCAACCCTGGCTGTATCATCCGCTTAAATCTCCACTCTGTCAAGGACTTTACTTTACTTAACCCCCCCATAGCCTTGTTGAGGTTGCACACAGAGGATCTTGGGGTAGGAGAGAGAATGGCATCTTGGAGGAATGGATAGAAAGAGCCTATGGCTGAAATTACCATCGCGGGTGAGAGTTTAAATAGGTCTGGCAGATAAGTGGAAGACTAAAGGTAACTTTATTATTCAGAGACAAAAAAAATAAAAAAAAATCTGAGATGATGCCGATTAAGAAGTGGGGGTGTATGGAGGATAAGAATCAGCTTTGAAGCTAAGCTTCCCCTTAGTGATAATGAATTATATGGAGGAAAAAGGGAAGGTAACCACAGATAACATAAACTATGATGAATGCTAATAACGTGTTTGCTCAGTTCCTCTCCGTAATGACGTGACCATGGCTTTCTCTACTTTTTTGGGGGGACTGAGGCTCAGAGAAATTAAAAAACTTGGATAATGGTTGCATAGAAGGTGTAAGATGTGAGTCAAGAATCAGGGGTGTAAATCCTTGCTCTGTACAAAGGATCCTCAGCTGCAGAAGGATTTTTTCCTGGGGAACAATGTTGACAATGTTTGGAGACATTTGGTACTGGGGCTCTGTAGGTATGTCATGGGTAGAGGCCAGAGATACTGATAAACCCAACATACCAAGTCACAAGACAGATCTACAGCTCAGATCCCCTAAAAGGAAAGGGCCATGAACTATTGCAGACTTCTGTGACTCCAGCTCAGTCATGCGTGGCACTGTTTCGAGTAGGTTTCTATTCCTGGCAAGTGGATTATATGCCATCCTGGATTCATTAGGTTTTGTATATACTCTACCCTCTTCTACATAGTCTATAAAGCAACTAATAAAGAAAAGAAACAAGCACAGGTGTTTGTCAGTTATCCTTAGTGGGGAGGTAGCTCGGTCAGCCATTACTGTGCTTAACACCCAAGCTCAAGGAACTGGGTTTGAACCCCAGCACTTGTACTAAAAGCCAGGTGCAGTGGCAGAAGTTTGCAACCCCAGTGATGAGGAAACAGACAGGTGGGCCCATGAAATTTGCTAGACAACCAACCTAGCCTAGGCTGATCCAATGAAAGCCTATTTTAAGCAAGGTGGGTAGTTCTGAGGAACATCCTCTACCTTAGTTAGGGTTTCTATTGCTGTGAAGGGACACCATGACCACTGCAACTCTTACAAAGGAAAACATGTGATTGTGGTGGCAATTTACAGATCAGAGGTTCAGTCTATTATCATTATGGGGGGTGCATGGCAGCATGCAGGCAGATGTGGTGCTGGCTACATCTTAATTTGAAGGTAATAGGAAGGACAGTGTATTACACTGAGTGAGACTTGAGCATATAAGACCTCAAAGCCCATGCCCGCAGTGACACACTTCCTCCAGCAAGGGCACACCTACTCTAACAAGGTTATGCCTCCAAATAGTGCCATTCCCTTTGGGATTATGGGAGCCAATTACATTCAAATTACCATGCCGCCCAAGGTTGTCCCCTAGTCTCCACATGTATGAGTATGCCTATGTACACACACGCGCGCACACACACACACACACACACACTCACACACACATGCACACCCACTCATGAACACAGTCACACACATATATATTCAAGAAGCTAAAGAACTCAGTATGGCGTGGAGACATAGAATGGAGGCAGATATGGGGCTAAAAATGATCACATTTATAGCTACTGTAGATCTGGTGTGAGGATGTGAACAGTGTGTCCCCACCTCTGCTGGGTCCATGACTCTTCCTGTTTCCAGTAGATAAATCCCAATATTCATGTGTTGGTCATTCTGTAGCCCCAAAGCCAACAAACCCGCTTATCAACCCTCCTATACACAGTAGAGAAACAGCAATTATTTGTGAAGAAGGACTCTGGGGAGGCAATCTTTTCACATTTATTTATTTATTTTTTGTTGGTTTGTTGTCATTGTTGTTGTTGGTGGTGTGTGTGTGTGTGTGTGTGTGTGTGTGTGTGTGTGTGTGTGTGTGTACATGTCTCAATGCACATGCGAAAACCACAGGACAACTTTTAGAAGTCAATTCTCTCTTTCCACCTTTACATGGGTTCAAAACCTCGGGTTGCCAGACTTGCATAACAAGTACCTTTACTCACTGGGTCATCTCTCCAGCCCCTGCGGAAATACTCCTGACAGAGACATACATCTTCTCCCCATGGAGCTTCTTTCAAAGGATTGGGACGGTGGATATTTACCATTGGTATCACCCAGTGTCACCTCAGCTATTACAGCAATAAGGTGACTCCACAAAAGAAAGCTGAATGAGATACAGTCAGCTCTCCATATCTACAGGTCCGTCCACCTGTGGAGTCAGTGAGCCATCAATCAAGAACAAAGCTAGGCCTGTCCTGGTTGTGCCATTATTCTTAAATAACACGATACAAAAGATTTTTGCAAAATGTTGATTTTGACTTGGGCAATCTGGGCAAGCCAGAGACAAAGGTATCTGGGAGGAGGTACAGAGAGTATATGCAAACACTTTACATTTGGCTTTTAGTTTTCACAGAAGGTTCTAGATTAACCCCCCTGTGGATTCTAGGATCTTTCTGAGGAAGGGGACTGTACTCTGATATTGAACTACTATACCAGTACAAACATCAGGATGTGTTCTGGTCCCGCCTCTACCCCTTCCAGTCAGTGCTTGTCTTCCAAAGGCTTGGGCAAGCTTTCGAACAACACCAAGTGTTCAGCTGTCCATCATTGCATCATCCTTCTCTTTTGAAGTGATTCTGGGAGAATCACTGAGCTGGAGAGCAAGGCAAGAGGCTTTTTATTTCAGCTCCATTTGATACTTCTGCCTTGGTTAAGAATGTAGAGTTTGAAATCTCCATAGAACAAGTTCTCATATTTTTGTTGCACTTCTTTCTTTCTGTGTGGTGGCGAGTATAAAAGCAACTGGCCAGGGTTCATGGGCACTTTGTCTCTCTAGGAGTGTGGCCCCAGCCAAGTTTCTTTGCCTTTCTTGATCTCTGTTGAAGATTTCGCCATCATCTATCTTTTCAGGTCCTCATGTGGATTATAGATACAATGTGAAAAAATAACACAATGTCCTGGCATCTAATGTCACATCTTCTGTTCATGATCTCATTAACTCCTTCACTCTGCAGCCGTTTATTTAGTATCATGAAGTGATCATGATGAAGTCTCTGCCTTCAGAAGACTTGAAAGCAAATGTATTCAGTATGAAAAGACTTGCAAAACAATTGCAAACTGTAATAAATGCTCTAAAGGAACTAAAAAGGCCGTGGGGAAAAGATAATGAGGAAGAAATGGGGGAGACACATATTGAATAGGGCAGTGAGGGAAGATATCCCAGAGGATGTGGCGTTTTAGGAGTCCCATAGACTAAGAGGTAGCCAGACAGAAAAGCTATAAGTGGACCCATCAGGCAGAGATAGGAACTGGTGCAAAGACATCTAGGTGGACAGGGCAGGCAGGAGGCAAGGGTGGGAAAGCAGAGAAATGAGAGAAACTGCAAGGCGAGCTGGACCATGCACTGCCTGGCAGACCAGGTGGGACAGAACATGAACTTTCAAGGTTTCGGCTTTATATTTACTGTGATATTGGGAATGTTTCCCAGGGCTTTTTATGTCCTAGGCAGCTGCTGTGCCATTGGACCACAGGTTTGGCTACTGCTTTGTGTTTTGGCCATCCCTTGGGTCAGTGGAAGCACTTGGGAGTTTGTGAGGAATGGAAATTCTCATGGCTACCAAATCAGAAACTATGAGTGAGCCTCAAGTGGTCTGTGGGGTTGCCAGGGCATCTGGTCTGATCTGGATGTTGAGTGATTATCTATTCATCTGTACAGAAGAATCATCCAGAACCTTAAGGAGCTATGAATGTTGAGACTCCTCTCTCTGCTCTCCATCTTCAGGACATCTTTAGTTGGGAATCAGCTCCCTTAGACTTTAGACAGCTCCTAGGGTGAGCCAAGGGCTACAGAATGAAGCCTGCTCCACTGCCTTCTGGAGACAACAGGCCTGCAAAGTAGCCAATGTCCTAGGTCCAGGGAGCAGCAAAGGCAGCTGGTAGTAAGATGGTGTCACAAAACAGGGAAGTGCGTGGACAGCTTTAGACATATTTTGGTGAAAATTTCAACATATCTTTTAGATTGATGGGGCCAAAAAATGCTGCTTAAGTTCAACATCATAGAGAAGATTAAGAAATGCTGTCTCATGCTTGTGAGTAGCCAGGACCTAGACACCTCGGGTTCCTGACTAGTATAGAGAATAAGGGACCAAAGCAGTCCACCTTCTCGCTCTGCTTGACAGCGAAGGCTATGAGGGTTATAACAAGGTTAGAACAATCTGAGCTTCTCCTGAGGTTCAAGGTCCTAGCCTCCGCCCCAGCCCCACCCCCACAGCGTTCTCCCTCTGCTCTTTATCAAAGGATGCAAGTGGGGAAATGACCAGCAGGGGGCAAGCAAGACTCAGAAATATGCTTGCAGAGAGCGAGGGAGGAGTTTGCTGTTTACCAGGTAGAATAGGATTCCCTGGGAAATCAGAATCACATGTTCTTTACTGAACAGCTTCTACATGTTAAATGCTGTGCAAGCACATTGGATGTTTCTCGTCTAAACCTCCTTAGGTGCCCTCGAGTTACACATACTCAGAGAAAGAAGTGATTTGGCTAGTGTCACACACGCAGAGGAACAGCTGGACCTGTGCTCTACCCTGTCTGACTCTAAACCTGGACAGCAGCAAACGCAGGTTCCCTAGTAGCTCCCAGCCAATGGTAGAGCTTTCTTTCTCCTGAAGAGACAGCAATGGACGGTAGTGTCAACAGCTTATTAAGCAAAACCCATGGAGTGGCTCCCCTGACTTTTACCAAACACGTGCTGTATGCTGGTGAGTGAGTGACTTAGCCTTTCTGAAATTTCTACACATCTAAAATGAGGTCACATATGAGGTAGTATTTGTGAGATGATCCTATGGAAATGACTGAGACCCTTGTTGGCTCAATGAAAAAGCACTTTTCTGACTTAAATGATTTCACAGTAGGCAGATAAGCATCTGTCATATGTAGAGAATGTTCTCTGTGTGTGCTGTCCAATAGACAAGCCTTAGCCACGCATGCCTTTGGAGCACTTGTTACCTAGGCTCTGAGATTGAAGAACTGAATTTAAAACTTCAAAGGCAGTGAATTTAACTGTCAGTGATGTTTGGCTAGTAGCCATGTTGTTAATAGTGCAGTTCTAAAATATGTCTAAGTTAAAAAAATCTACACACATCTCCAAAAAGACTTTAGGTGAGAAATAAACTATGCTCACCATTTGTAACCAGGTTTATAGCAAGGATTCAGTGCCCAGCAACCAGGAGAGAACAGATGCTATCGGTAGTTGTATTTGTTCACCTCTTGAGCAGAGTTTTTTGTTTGTTTTTGTTTTGTTTTGTTTTGTTTTGTTTTGTTTTACTATTTCTGTACCTTGAATTTGGCGAGACGAAAACCAATTCACAGTATGTGTTCAATGCAAATTCCCCTCATGCATTTGCTGACTAAAGAACTCTTCCTGTCTCAAGTCTCTCATTTCAGCTTTCTTCTACAATTTTATAGACAGAAAATATCACAGAAAATCCTTAAAGGTTTCAAGTGTGAAAAAGAAAATAATTGGTTTCCCTGAACAGTGTAGTTCTCAGTTTCAGAACTGTCCCTGTAGGGATTTGAACTTTGCCTTTAAGCAGTGGCCATTGGTGGCATCTGGCAGAGTCTACTGGCAGAAAATCCACCCTACAAAGGTCAGTTTGCATTGCAGACATTGTTATTCGTGTATCCGGAGGGGTACTTCTCTGTCACTCTCAGGGTCAGTTTGCCTCCAGTTGTATAAGGAAGCCTGAATTCACAGGCACAGTATTTCCAGCATATTCCAGAACATGAGCAGTCAGTGTTTCTTGCAGACAGATATCCTGATGCTAGCTTGCCTCTTGTCTGACCTAGGCACTGTCTTCCAGAGGAACTCTTGCTCACCAGGCCCTACTTTCCTGGGTGACCAGTTAGATCCTTGTGACATTCTTCACCTCCCCAGGGATTTGCATTCTCTCTGGGCACCCTGGCTACCAGGCATAACCTGGTAACTGGAGCAAGATGATGGTGAATAGCCAGGGGAAAGAGCTGTTTTTGCTTCCTGTGTTTTGTTTCTTTTTTTTGCTTTGTTTTTCCTCATTGCACAAAGGTGGAAAACCCTCTGCCCAAAGATCCTTTGGGGGGGTTGTTTGTTTGTTTGTTTTAAAGATTTTATTTTCTTATTATGTATACAACATTTTCATTACAGATACTGTGAGCCAACATGTGGTCCCTGGGGATTGAACTCAGGACCTCTGGAAGAGCAGTCAGCGCTCTTAACCTTTGAGGCATCTCTCCAGCCCTTGACTGAGGTCCTTTTGGACTACATAGGGTCCAGAAAAATAAAGAGCATTTGCCTGTTTGACTCCACCTTGTAGTAGAAGCAAAAGCATCTACAGACCAACTTCTCACTGATCCCCTTACCTTAGTATGTTCTCCTCATCCCCAAATTGTGTATCTTCTTCCTAGAATTCTAGCAACCAAGCAGCTATGACATGTCCATAAGGTGTGGAACCACTGTCAATGAGATAAGCCTCACAGAGCAAGCTCTGATTCTCTGTAGGACACAGGAAGCTTCTGCTATGCTTAGCTGGCTCCTTTTTTAAATGACCTGGTGGCTGGGTGGGTTTTCATGTTCCATTATTGCTCCTTAACATCAGAATCATCACCTCTGCAGCCCTTGTGAACTGGTCTATTCCAACCTTGTCTTAAGGGAGAGAGGAAAGGCACTACCCTCATACTCTGGCCTTGGTATCTTAGACTTTTCCACTCTAGGTCCCCTTCTCTGTCCGTGGTGACTGATCATTGGCCATAGCTCTTTGGTGTTGAATTGGGCTCAGCCAATGCAGATCAGGGGACTCTGGGAAGAATAGTAAGAGGGTAGGGATTCCCTGACCCTTACCTTTGAGATTTCCCTCAGGCAGACAGTGTCCACAGGTCTTTGCTGCTTTCAGACGACTTCTCTCCCAGGTGCCAATCGCTGCTTCCTTCTCTTGTTCCTCACCCTTTGTGCCTGCAGAGACCTTCGCTGCCTTTGCACCTGAGTGCTCTCCTCTCCCAGTACCCAAAGGTTCCCTGGCACAAGGCCTCTCTGCGTGCCTATCTTTTTTACCTCCAGTTAGCCTGGCTGGTGTGGCTCATCTGGCTTTCTCAGGTCCCTCATTGATAGTCCTTGCTTTGGCATACTGATGTATTATGCCTTGGCTCTGTTTCTCTTCTTGGCTGTTTCATGAACCTTCCTATTGACATTTCTTTTCCTACTTGTGGTTGAGACATTTACTGGATCTCCCACCATCTTGAATGTCTCAGTTCTGACCTCCCCCACTTCTTTCTTGTGTCTTCTCCTTACCTGTCTTCCCTGCTCACCTTTCTCCAGGCCAGTCGCGTACATAAACACTGGAGCTGAACTGTCTTGGCTTAATTCCCAGGTCAACTACCTGCGGATGTTATGACATAGACTCTCGTACTTCAATTTTCTGGTCAATAGGGCTAGTAATTAGGGTTGTTACAACAATTAGGCAACACCTCAAGATGCCATTTTAACCTTTCAGTGTCTTAACTCAAGTTTCCAAAGACTCATTTTCTTGACTTTCTACCTGATTTCTGTCCTCTTCTGTCTGTCCACATTACCCATGGTCCTGAAGCAGCCTTCTAAGTCCTGATCATTAAAGGAACCTTTATCTCTTGATTCACAAAGAAATCCTTGCATCCCCAATCTAACCAGAGAACAAACTCTTACCCACTTCCTGTGCTTCAGTCTGCCTATCTCCCATAGTTACTGGAAACAGAAGGAAGTTTTAAATTGCACTTTTATTTTTAGGATCTCCTATCAAAGATATTCTCAGTGCCACAGACAGAAGCATCAAGAGACATGGGGCTCTTTTCTGGCCAAAAGTGGGCCCAGCAGGAGGGAGGCCTGGCACCAGTTCTAGCATGCTCAAGAAGGAGGAAAGT
Source organism: Sigmodon hispidus (assembly GCA_004025045.1). NCBI lineage: Eukaryota > Metazoa > Chordata > Mammalia > Rodentia > Cricetidae > Sigmodon > Sigmodon hispidus. The sequence continues at coordinate 15,173 of PVIH01002445.1, forward strand.
GCCACCCACCTGCATAGGTGAAGACTGAGTGCTTGTGGCTTTGCACAGGATTCCATCCAGATTATAGAAGAGTCGCTGTATCACCAATTACAACAGTTATCAAGAACACTTGGGAAGGTCTGTGAAACCACAGCTTGACCACTAAGAGCTTTAGGAAGCACTGTCAGGACAATTTGTTTTTTCTAAGCACCTGAGAATTTTAGGAAAGGGATCAGGAAGGTGGTGTGTGTGTGTGTGTGTGTGTGTGTGTGTGTGTACACCAATCACTGACAAGGAGTTGAAGATGCAGTTACAATACACCCATGGCTGAACCAATTTTCCTGATGTTCCATTTATTTGATATTTTTATTTTCTCAACAGTTTCTCAAAATAGCAGTCTGTGCACATTTGTCTTCTCATCTAATTTTGCTTTAATAACAGTTGGGAAAACACAGCCAGATGCTTCCTTTAAAGAAAGAAAGAAAGAAAGAAAGAAAGAAAGAAAGAAAGAAAGAGGAAGAAAGGAAGAAAGAAAGAAATCTCATGTTGGTATCAATGTAAAAATTAATCCACAGGCCCCCAAGCCGCTTCTTTCCTTCCGTTTATGGTGAAGTTAGCACACTCACCGCTCTACTTCTGGGACAGCACAGCCAAGAGCCCAGACTAGATCTAAGCTCAGCAAAGTCAACTGGATGACATTCTTCAGAGCTTCTGTCGAATCATGCCTTAGACAGGCTGCCCTGTTTAACAATTAAATGTTAATTACCTAAGTAGGAGGTGAAAACACTATATGTTTAGAGTGTATTTCCCAGATCTTTTACTTGCCATTTTTTTTAACATAAAAAAAAAAGTAGGTAGCACATGTTTTTCTCCCAGCCCACTTTTTCTCTCCCAATTTCCTACAGTCTTGTTTTCCCTGTCTTCATGGAGATTCCTAAGACCAGAGGCCTGAGGACTATGTTGTTTATTTTCACTTGGGAGTAGGAAGTTGCCAGAGCCCTTTCTTCCTTCAGGTACAACTGAAATGAGATGGGGTGGGCACTCTTCCGATAGCGTGGTAAAGTGTTGCTGTGCAAACATGGGAAGCTGAGCTTGAATTCCTGGTGCCAAGGGAGAGAGTGAGTGTTATAATCCCAGCACTCCAGAGGCAGAGGCAGGAGGAACCCAGGGCATGCTGGCTGGCTAGTTAGTGTGGCCAAACCAGTGAGTTCTAGGTTCTGTGAGATATTCTGCCTCAAAAAATAAAGTGGAGAGTGGTTGATAAAGACACTCAATGTAAACCTATAGATCACACACGTACATATGTTTACAGGCATACACATGTACATGTGTATATGCACACACATGAACATGCACCTACATTTATACTACATATACAATCTCAAAAAGGAAAATAATGTAATGTGGAAAAAAATCATTTCACATTTGCTTCCAGTCTAGTGATGCTTAATAAAAAAATTAAGAAAAAAAAATCCCACTAAGAATGTAGCTGTAGAGTTTAAATTAGAAAAAAGTTTCATACAGTATACATTTTACACACCAAGAAACACATTCACAAGAGGAAATGAAGCGGCTGAAAAGACGTGACAGGACAGTCTTCAGTCAAAGACAGATGGAGAATAGTGTCCCTCTCCCCTCCTTCCTTCCCTCCTACTGCACCCCTCTTTCTTCCCTCCCTTAATTGAGCAAAGCTTACTTGCTATCTACCTAACACATATGAGAAGCTGGGGACTCTTATGTTGCTTCAAGAGCACTGAGCTAAACCTCTTCCCCAGGAAGCCCGAGCTGTTCCTCCTTTCTTGTGAATCCCCACTCTGCCCAGTCAAAGGCTGAATCCTCTGCTGCTGAACTGGGCCCTAGCACTATGTCTCTCTTCTATGTACAGTGTCTGAAGCAAGTTTTGTGGTCACAGCAAATTGACAGAGACTGTGAGATGCAACACCTCCCCCATGCCAAAAAAGGTGAGGACCTTGAGCAGCATGAATGACTAGCATCTTTATTTCTGCTTGCTCTTTGTTTTGGGAGGAAAGGTCTTGATATGCAGCTCAGGCTGGCCTTCAGCTCATCATCCCTCTGCCTGAGCCCCCATTGCTTGAGTAATAGGTGTGTGTCACTCTTCCCAATTCTAAAACTTCACCTAAAAATCATTTTACTTGTTTGTTTGTTTGTTTATGCCAGTATAATAAAAAAAAAAAAAACTTTGGTGTGTGAGGGTAGTATTCAAAATAGCCGTTTTTTTCAATTTCCCTTTCCAAGCCAGACTCTTGGAAATTCATCTACTCACCCCTATCCATGGACTTCCTGCTTTGAATTTCTTAGTATCCCAAGCTGACTGCTTACTTAATGCTGATGGGGGTTGTACTGGAAAGGACTGTATGGTACTTTCATACATCTACCCTTATAGGACACCATAGAAGGTTGGTACCACTATTACTCTCACAGGGGAAAACTTGTCTTTAGAGACTTTGCATACATGGCCACAAACTCTTACAGCACATCGACATGGAAGAGTCGAGATCAAATACTATTTGCTTCTCACCTCCAAGGCTTGCCCTCTTGGTTGCCCCCTGTATTCAGTGTATTCAATATCTTTTCAGAACCAGCAAGGAAGAATTAGAAAGGGAAGAGGCAGCTTAGACACACTGGGTGGGCTGGCAAACTGCCCTCTAGTCAGCAGGAGCTCTGTGCATGGTAATGACTAATTGAAATGTGACCTGGGCAAGACACCTGCAATCATATTTGGCATGTCCTGAAATCTAAATGAGCAGTAGGTATTACTAATTTGCAGAGCCAATTATGTCAGCATTTATATCATTCAAATTCAAAGAAGATTAAACTTCCCTTGTCCTCACCATGGGATTCAAAGGTACTAGGGGATAATGGTATATCGTAGGCATTTGGTAAATATTTATTTCTTATTAGTGGATATTTTACATCCTCTGTGAATTAGAATTACACTTAATTTTGATGAGCGATAGATGCTGTGTGGCACTAATATCAATCAATGACTGATGCTTCCAAAAGTACTAATTCTAGATACAGTCCAAGAGACTCATCTACCTGTAATAGATTGGCCTACATAATCTGTACATGGTATTCACTCCTGGGTTGCTATTCTTTTTCCTGCACCCCCCCATAACTCTTCAGACCCTTGGGTGCACACCAGCTCCCACTCTGGCCAAGTAAGAGGCTGGAGGAAGTTGCTTCTCTCACCTACTTAATGAAGAGTTCTTTACACTTGATGTTACCTTTGTCCATTTCACACTAACCCCTAATACCTCTTATTCACTCTGGATTGCTGGTCACTTGGGAAGTTCCCTAGTGGTCTATGGGTCCAGAACTTTTAAAAAGACGCTGAAATGTCTTCTAGCTGTCTTTTCCAGAGTTTACAATGAGTTGGAATATGTTCCTATTCCAGGAACTTTTCCTTCCTTTAGCCCTCACCCCCTTAGGGTAAACTGGGTCATATTTTTGAAGCCAGGACTCTATTACCAAAGAATGTATTTATTCATTTATTATTATTTTAGCATTGATCACATGTCATGCATTGGGCTAGGTCTGGGAGAGACTAGAACACGTAGTTGATAGTGTATATCATCTTGGAGCCTAGCCCAAGGGATGATAGATGTCCCGCAGAAGTATAGAGGTATATCAGTAAGACAGCATGTGATACATGCTGTGAAAACACTCACCAGAGACAATGAGGGGATATAACAAAGACCTGTAGGTTTTTAGTGTCAGGAAAGGAACATCACAGCAAAGCCAAGCATTCTGTATGAGTTCACTACATAGAGAAAGGGAAGATGGTCCAGGAAAAAGTGTGTCATGGGACCTTGGTCAGGAGGAAGAGCCTGATAATCCAGGGCTACATCCTGGAGGCTTAAGAAACCTGGAGAATAAATCATGCACCAAACTGCCGCCTTTCAAAAAACAAATGCTCCTCTGTTGGAACCAAAATAACTGGCTGGTGGGTGAGAAACCCACGATCAAAACAAATGCCCCAGTTGTCACTGAATTGGAAAGCATTTTATTGACGTCAAGATGTTTAAAAATATGAGTGGCAAGTCTAAAATAGCCCCTTCCTGCTTTTCCCGGATCTGTTCCTTCCCCAGTGATCAGAACTTCAGACCTAGGGGACCTCATTCCGGAAGAGCCAGTGAGATCTGGTCTACTTTTGACCTCATGATCTTTGTGGAGGCAGTAACACCTAAAGGCCCAAAAGACAAGGTTTAGAGGAATATACGCAGATTTGGAAGTCCAGTCAAAGATGAGGCCTTATTGTTGCCTTTGATTTTTGCCCCTATGTCTTGACCATTGTCTTGCTCAACTCAGTAGTCATGCTCAAATGCTCAAATGCATCAGGAGTTACCTCCCTGTCAAATGTGGTAACAAAGCTCCCCAGATGCTTCCTCACTGAACCTCTGCAGAACTCCATCAAAGTTGGAGTTGGATGGGATGGCACTAAATTGTCAGGATCTGACTAATGATAGTTTTTCCCTCTAGGGGACATAGGGCTTACAAAACTGGTCCCAGTTCATGTCTAGGGAGATGCTGAGATGAGATTCCTACCCACTTGTTTAGAAGACCAAAGTTATGCTTTTCTGAGAGATGAGTGAAAGAAATAAAGAGGAAGTGATTACCACAAAGGTTCTAGGTTCTTTCTCCCTCTCCCTCCCTCTCCCCCTCTTCCCTCTCCTGTCTGTGTTGACCATCTCTGTGACTAGTCGCTTCAGAGATGAGAGAAGAGTGAGAAGAGCTGAGGCTGGAAAGGCTGCATCCCCTCCTTACTCTGCTAACCCATTCCCACACTTGCCCCATTGAAACTTATCTTGTCATCCAGAGGGCATCTTTGATAAAGTGCTGAAAAGTCTGGACTCACCCAGGCAGACTTAGACCTTCAAACAGTACTAAGAAAGACTCGATCTAGATTTATCAGGTCTTTCTATCTGTTGGTGCAGGCCCACATTCCATAGCCCACAGCCATATCCCGCAGCCCACTGCCCTACTGGGGAAAGGAAGGGAGGGGATGGGGGAAGATATGAGATACTGCCAAAGCAATTCTGTTGGCCTCCATACCATGCATCATGGCCTGAACAGTGATGCTCCCTCCCTTTCTCCCTGAGGATGAACCAAATGCTTTTTCTTTTTTGCATTTGATAATCTTATTAAAAATAGGAGAATAAGAAAAAGAATTTCTTTATTGTGACATTCTCCCAAAACCTACAGCCAAGAAGATACATCATGGTGATAGATTGCTTTTTTCTCTAAAAATTTTTATTAATTATTGATCATATTTAACCCCCATCCTTCCCTCCCAGAGCCACCCTCCACTCACCCTTACTCCCACTGTCTGATCTAGAAAGAGAGAGAGAAAGAAAGAAGGAAAGGAGACTTGCGGTGAATTAGATGTTCCTGGCCCTCTGGTTCTTACAATCTTCCCACACCCTTTTCAACAATGTTCCCGGAGCCTTAGGTGTAGGAATTGTGTTGTAAATGTATTTATTGAGAGCAGGCACCTTGTACTCAGTTGATCTCTGTATTTTGACCAATGGCTTTCTTTAATAATCTCTACTGAAAAAGGAAAAAAAAAAAAAAAGCTTTATTTTTAGCCTTTTGAGAATTTCCCACACTGATTTCCATGGTGGTTGCACCAGCCATTCTAACTGTAGTAACATAAAATTTCCCTGATTACTAAGGATACTGGGCAATTCTGAGATACTTCTGAGTCATTTTGTTTCGAGTCTGGAGAAATCTCTATTCAGGTCTATAGTTGGCTTTTTAATTGGGTTTTCTGCTTTACTGATTCTGTTTTGAGTTCTTTACATGTTACAGATATTAATTCTTTCTCAGGAGTTTTGGGGAGATGGTTCTGTGTCCATTCTTCTATTTTAAAAAGTATTGGTGGTATATATTCTTTGAAAATCTGGTAGAATTCTGCTGTTAATCCATCTGTGCCTGGGGTTTCCTTGGTTGGAAAGTTTTTTTTTGTTGTTGTTGTTGTTGTTTTTTTAAACACTGTGGATCTCATTGTTATGTACTTAAGTTGTTGATCTTAATTTTGGTGGTTTGGATGAATTTAGAAATCTACTTATTCTTTTTAGATTTTCTAACAATGCAGATTAGGTTTTTAAAGTATTGCCCTATAATATTCTGACTTTGAGGGGTGTCTATTTATAGTTTACCTGTTTCATTCTGATTCTGTTAATTTGAGTTCCCTCTTTCCTTTGTTTATCTAGGCAAATGGTCTATTGATCTTGTTTACCTTCTCAATGAACCAACTCTGAGACTTGCTGATCTTTTGTATTGTTTTCTTTTATTCTATTTCATTAATTTTTGCTCTGATTTTTGATATTTTTTTGCCAACTGAATTTGGATTTGGTTTGTTCTTGTTTTTCTAAATCTTAGAGATACATCATTAAATTGTTTGTGCTCCTTCTGAGTTTTCATGTACACTTAGGGCTGTAAGTTTCCCTTACAGGATTGCTTTTAAAGTGTCCCAAAGGTTTTGTTGTAATGAGTTTTCATTTAGTATTAGATAGTCTTTTTTTTTCTTAATTTTTTCTTTGATCCATCATTCATCATTCAGCAATGTGTTATTTAGTCTTCATAAGTTTGTGTTCTTACTAAAGATTCATTTGCTACTGGTTATGCTTTATTGCAATGTGACCAAATATCTTAATGTTTATTTATCTTCATTGTTCTCTGTTGTAATTGGTTTCTGGCCTGGACTTTCCGGTCTAGCCTTGAGATTCAGACCCACTCGCAGCCCCACTGCTGCTTAGGCCCAAATAATCACATAGACACTTGTGTTAATTTTACACTGATTGGCCTAGGGTCCAGGCATATAACTTGCTAACTACTTCATCTTAACTAAACCCATGATTCTTGTTCAGTCATGTGGCTCAGTACCTTTTTTTAGCAGTATTTCAACTTCTTCCTCTACATCTCCTGGTATTTCTGCAGCACTCTTCTCTGCTCTGAGATGTTCCCAGGGTTTTCTTAGTCTGGTAGCCCTGCCCACACTTCCTGTCTGCCTCTGGCCAGTCAGCTTTTATTAAACCAGTAGGAGGGACAAAGACCCACATTGTACTAACATAATCTCCTCCCAGCTCTGCAAATTAAGAGCTATCTTTACGACCCCATTTCACAGAGGCTGAGTGAACACTACAGCAGAGAATTATCAGGGAAGTGATACAGGACAGAGAGCTGCTGGACCCTACATAAACTGTGTGTCTCTTTAAGGACCTGGAACAAACTAATTGGTAGCCATGACTACATCTAGGATGAAAAGAGGGATGAAAGATTAGCTCTGTGGAATTAGAAGCACTTTAGTCACATAGACTGATAATATGAGGCTTTTCTCCCCAGGGGAAACAGTGTTCCTCCCTGGAGAAGTGGGTAAGGGTGTCATGCAAGTGCCTTCCTCAATGACATTGTAGAAAAGTTCTGTTTTTCTGTTTTTAACACAGAGAATATTTTTCTCTGCAGGCTGAGGTTGAGCCCCAATTTCAAAGAACTGGGGGTTATCTGTAAAATTTTCAGAGGAAGAAATGCTAATTAAAAGGTCCCTGCTGGGTTCTAGAGTCAGAAAAAGCATAGCATTATACATTAGAGAGAGTCAGCACGGCCTATAGCTTACTACAAGGAGGTGGAGGCAGGGTAGCCAGCAGTTCATCCCAAGAACAATAAAGGGATATGTCTTCTCCAATCCCATTTATATTTTCATTTTCAAAATGGAGATTAAAAATATCTAGTATGTTGATAGAGCTACATGATTTAATACAAGATAAGTCTTTGGCCTGGTGCTTGGCATATGGCTAAGAATACAGTGTATTCTTAGTAGATGGTAATGGCTGTCAGGAATGTTACAGCTAAAGCTATTCAAAGAGCAGGGTCCTGGGCATTCTTCCTCACAGGCCCCTCTTAATTCTTTTGTTCTTTTTGCAGGATCATAAGATCAAGGGCTTCCCTCAATATCTGTGATTCCAGACCTCCCTTGGCATTTCCCCAGAACGTATGGTTTGAATTGGGGCTAGGCAATGTGGCTGCCATTCACATGGATTGTTCTAGTATTTTTCCCTGTCTTCTGTCAGAGGTTTGGTCAGGAGTGTACCAGTGACACACTGTAGTGTCATTATTACTTTCCATTGCTTGGCTTCCTAAGGGCAGCCTGTTCAAACTCTATACCCCATCATCCTTGCCTAGTTCTCCTGGCAGCCTTGCAGGGCTCAGCCTCAGAACTCACTTTTCTGCCCTACCTCCTATTTGAACTCTGCCAGGGCTCTGTGCACTTGACACTGTAGACTTGCCTTGCTTCCCGAATGATACAAGTGGATCTGGTTTCTCTTCTTAGCAAATGACAGAAACCCAATTGAGGAAATTAACAACCATGTAATTGTAAAGTCTAGACACAGTAGAATCTAAAGATTCAGACAATATTGTCCAGTTTCTGAGTCTATTGTTTACTTCTACTCTTCCTTCTGTTGGTTTTATTTGGGTAGGTTTTCAAATCAGGTGGCAACACAGCTACTGATGGTAAAGGCCTCTTCTCTTACATTGGTTGGCTGCATGGCTGAGCTCAGCTGTCGCCCCTCCTGTGTGCTTGTTCTCTGCCTATGACTTTGCAGATCCTTTCATCAGAGGTGGAGCACATCTGACATCATACCCATATTGTAGGGAACCTTAGGAGCTAGTTAAGTCAATGGGATACAGTTCTAAATCACAAGCTACTAGTTCTGAACCTAGGTCTTAAGAGAAATTTCCTGTTTCTGTTTGTTGCTTCCTTATATGTTTGAAATTGTCAGGAGCATACACCATGCATGACCTGCTAGTTCAGTAGAAACCAAAGGCTGTGAGAGGAAAGCTATGCCACATAACCACAAACATACACCCAGAAGCAGAGGTGCTCTGGATACCTAGAGATGTGTGAATGCAGTAACAAATATTGTAATATGACACTGTGTTATAGGAAGATATGTTCTATGTCATTATTAGATCACAGTTGAGAAATGCACAAACCATCTTCTGATAGCCATGATCAAAAGAGATTTTCCTGGGGACAGTCCAGTTTCAGTTAGGCAGACTTTGGACCCACTGATAGTGCCCAGATAGTAAGGAAAGTCAAGTATCCCGTACAAAACCATAGGCCCTAAAGTGAAGATGGAATCATGGTGCTGGTGATGAAAGAAACAAAGGATGCTGAGCAGACAAAATGACTTATTCTTGTTCATCATCCCAGAGAAGATTGTAGACTGTGGAGTCCATGGTAAGTCAGGATTCAGGCATCTCTTTAGCTCCATGTGGCATAGGGCAGAAATAAGATCCAGGAACTAATCACCAGAAGGTGAGCCCAGTCCGAATTTGCAGTCCATCTGAATCAGCAAGTCTGTACCTTGACTGCTCTCCCTTGCAAGGTCAGTTTGGCTAGCTATAATGGGCTCCACTTGGCAATGCAACATCTTTCCCTGAAGTACAGTTCAACCCAGAGAAAGCAATGGCTAGCCACTGAGTCCATGCTAGGCACTAAGTGATCCCAGATCTTACTTTGCCAGCTCTGGGATTTGCATCTTTAGCCAAAGACTAAACAGCAGTCTTTATCCCTCCGTGTTTATCACTTATAGAGAGTATACCTGAGCTGGATGCATGACAAGCGATAAATGTAACTCTGTGCCCTGCTTCAAGGGGTCATTATGCCTCCTGCTGAATATAATATATAAAACTAAAGTGATGCAAAGGCTGTAGTGGACATGTTTTGCCCTCTTCCTCCAAAGCCCATTTTTCTATCCTTGTCTTTTTCTTGCTTTATTTAGCAGCTGATATCTTTAAAGGGGCACTGCCTGGTTCTAAGATAGCAGTGGGCATTATCATTATGGATTTTATTTTGTGGCTGGGTGGGTGGGATGGGTTGTACGTGGAGGCTAAAGGTTGATATCTGGTATCCTGCTCAATCATTCTCTATCTTATTTTTTGAGACAGGGTCTCTCACTGACTCTGGAGCTCATCAATTTGGCTAGACTGGCTGGCCAGCAAGCCCCAGGTTCATTTTACCTCTGGATAAGAGATAGCACAAGAATTATAAGCACATACTGTCAAATATGGCTTTTTACATGGGCATTGGGGAGCTGAATTCAAGTCCTTCTGCTTGTACAGGAAGCAGTTTACAGACAGAGACCCCATCATGAGTCATTTTTGACAGACACGATGTTGAGAGAAGGGCTACTTTCTGTCTGGTTCTGACAGTATTTATCTAAGTGCTACAATGTATCTCGTATTTCCTCCAGGGCATTTGGAGAAACATTTACAGTTAATAAAAAGGCTTTACTTTCTTTACTCCCTGGAATCACCCAACACTTTTGCTGTATTCCCTCTTCTCCCTCCACGCTTTCTCTAAATGCCGAGTCTCCCTCTGGAGATGGAAAATATTGGGAGAAAGCCCGGTGGGGCAAACAAACAGTGGCCAGTGTGTTCCCTCTGATTACAGCCATGAGTGCCACACAATAGCTGCTGTGAGCCCAAGCAAGCAGAGTTCAATGCATCTTTCTTCCCTTTCTTCAATGCAACTCTGATCCAGCCATGGTGAGCCAGGAGGAATGGCCATCTAACTGGGGCAGCTCAACCTGGGAATCAGGCACCATTCTCTAGGGCTGTCTCCTCACATGATCTGGGAAGCAACTGAGACCAAGCTTCAAATGTTTCGTGCACACCAGCAGAACCCCTTACAAAAAGGCTAACTTTCGTTAACGCACATATCTATTGTAGGTAGGATTACTAGGGCCAGATAGACATCAAGCTGCCATCTCTCAGGCCCAAATCTACCGCGTTTGGCCAGGTGGTACTTTACCATTTCTCCTTTCTGCCTGGTGCTATATTAGATTTCACCACTAGGCGGCATCAGAAGGTGATCGCAAAGCTCTGCCTGGGGAGGGGAGGGATGCTTTTGCCGTCTGCTTCTTACTCATTTCATCCCTGCCAGCAGCGTTTGTCTCTGGCTTTCTCAGCACTATTAGCACCAGCCTCTTACTCATTTTTCTGCCTCATGATTTACAAAATTTCTCTGATTTAGTTAAAAGATGGCTCTTTCGATTTTTAAAACAACAATTCCGGTTCCCTGTGTACATTTCTGCTCAAAACAGAAATGAGAAGCATGAACAGCTGTTTCAGTGGAGAGAAAGTTTCCTCATGCTCAAAGATCCAATTTCCTCCTGGGTGGTGGGTAAAGCTAAGGAGATAAAAAAAAAAAAAATGACCTTTCATCTCCAGGAACAGTAATGTAAGATTAATCTTCGGCTTTGAACCTAATGAGTCGGCTCATCTCTGCAGAACAGCCCGTGAATAACATACCATGTGTAGAGCCAGCAACCTGGCACCTCTGTTCATCGTGTGGGGCTCGGGAAGGAGGAGAGCTGAGAAACTCATTTTTAAAAATAATCCTCAGAGGACGCTATCTGCTGGCTCTCCACGAAACTGGTATTAGCGGAGGAAGTGTGTGTGTGTGTGGGTGGTGGTGAGCCTTTAATGAGTTTGGGTTTTTACCATAGAATATGTGAGTGTGTGTGTGAGGGGGGGGTGGTGGTGAGCCTTTAATGAGTTTGGGTTTTTACCATAGAATAACGGAAGGGCTACAACAGCAAGAGTTCTGTGAGGTGGTTAAGGCCGTGAACTTGGAGTTAGCCCTGTTGGTGTCTAAAGCCTGATATGTGAATGTCTTTCTGTATAATCGTGGGTGTGTTTTTAACTTGTGCCTTGGGAGGTTTGAATTAGATAGTGCATGGAAAGTACTATATGCTAGCCAAGAATCTGGTGAGTTTTGCATTTTTACTAGTGATTGAAGGAGGCAGGAGCAATTTGAGGGTGATTTATCCAGGGAGTAGAAAGTCTAAGGTTTCTTCTCCAACAAGAGGAAATGTCTAACAGCAGAAGACAAAGTAAATCGCAGGAACACTGATTTGAGAATCACCTGAGAGGGAATGAATAGTCTCCCAGCACCCCAGGATGGCTGAGCAACCATGAGGAGAGCTGTCTAAATAGACACTGTGCACACCAGTGCACACCATCTCAGCAGGCATCCAAGCAAGCAGAAAGCCTCCACTCCAGAAACGATGAGTTCAGTTATTTGTAAGGATCTTCGTGCTGCTAAAATTCTGCCTCTCCTTGCTAACAAGGGATTCTGTAGTTATTGAGTCTCTTGGAGGCTGGTTTGCTTCATTTGTGAATTAAGTCAGTAGAGCTATTGATCTCCCTCTTTGAATCATGTTCCCTTTGTCTGTTAATTCCTCCAACAAACTGGTGCTCATGAGGCATAGGCACTGTGCTAGGAAGTGGGGCACTAACGGGAATGGGAGAATATATAGACATTGATTTGGCAAAAATGCAAACATTTAGTGAGGGGGACAGAAAAAGAAACAGATAATTAGAAAGCAAATTTTCAGGCACATGGACAGACAGCCATTGATTGTTCTGGGAGCACAGAGAAGGGGCATCTAACTTGATAAGGATAATCTAGGAAAGGAGTTGAAGAATGCTTTATCATCAGGCATTTCGAACTAATTGCACAATAGAAGCATCTGAAGCAGAAGAGGCTGTAAAAAGATACTGAAACACATGACAAAACAAAGGACACGGGAACTCTAGAAAAGGTAGCACCATGGGATTGCAAAGACAAGGTGAGAGAGCAGCGGCAAAGTTTAAGAGGTAGCAGAGGCACGGGAACATGAGCCTAAACCCTCTATATCACCATCATATGAGCTTAAGCAGTAGAGTGACATGTTCAGGTTTCCAGGTTAGAATGGCCTCTCTGGAGAGAGGTCACTGTAAAAATGAACTAGGAAGACAGAAGGCTAGGCCATCAGCTAACAAATTATTAAAGTCAGCAACCTATCTAAGCCAGAAGTAAAGATGCCAGGAACAAAGCTTTGTATGAAATGGAAGCAGGAATCTGATGACAGGATGTTTAATGGAAGCCCAGGGCAGCAGGACTTACTTCTTACATGCAGAGGGTCAGTATAATTATGATCACTCATTAAAAGTTGAATTTGGGGGCCCATTATAAAAATGGGGCCTCCTATTTGAGCTGGATTTGGCCTAAAAACTTTCCCTGAGGGCAGCTTTCCTGATGTCAGAAGCATCCAAGGAAGTGAAGTAACCAACAGTCATGGCCAACTATAATGTCTGTGAACTAAAACAATGACAAGCCCTAGCATGGCATGATATCCCTAAGGACGCAGTAGTGGTACATACACCTGGATGGTAACCAACAGCTTTCTAATTGAATATAAGGCCTACTCAAATGGAGGGAAATCATACCTGGTACTGAAAACCTAGCCAAACTCCTAGGGCTAATGATGTTATGGATCTCAACGAACTACTATTGTCACTCTCTTGAACCAGCATTATTTCTAACTACATTCTAAATACTGATCGTTATACCCACAGATAAGTATAGGTCCTACATCACATCAAGTAAACATCTCTTTGAAACAGACATAGACCATTTCAAAGAACCACAACCAATCAGAATGCAGAGAGATGTGACCACATGGTGCCTAGCCCTAAGTGATACAGATACAACAATTTTTGCACCTGAGGCTCAGGGTTTGTAGTGAAAGAGGGGGCAGAAAAATTGTAAAAGCCAGAGAAACATGAAGTTTGCTGTAGGATTTTATCTAGATGTCAGAGAAATGTCCTCTAGAAATGTTAGAGAAGCTACACCCTTGAAGTTTCACCAACATACCAACATAGTTGCCTAAAGGAGACCTGAACAAGATTGACACCAGCAGACATGCTAACATGAGATTCCCAACCCTAGACAAAGAGCTACAGGCAACTAAGGAATGTGAGTAGGAAAAATAGTCTTCTCCTGAGAACATCACACCAATTGGTTATAAAATGCCAAGTGGTCAGTGCTGAAATCATGTACATATGAGTAACGTGGTTAATACTGAGCAGATTGTGTGTGTGTGTGTGTGTGTGTGTGTGTACAATTAAGAAATGGATGGCATAAATAATTCAAGAGAGAACAAGGGGGCATAGGTAGAAAGGAAAGACAGAAGGCAGCAAAGAGAAGAGAAATGATGTACTTGGCCTTCTCATAACTTTACCTAAGCAGGGACAATAAAACCCATGCATGTGGTCTACAGTGGTATTAATGATACTTATCACTAACCAAAGCATTTAAGATGGTAACAAAACCATTGACTTGAGAAATAATTTTAAAAATGTTTCCAGAATAATAATAAAAATAATAATAAAAGACTGAATGTTGTTGCTAATGGAAGAATGAGGGAGAGAAATACAATATTAAATTTCATGCAGGCAAAGTACAAGATGATACAATGTGCTAAACTGCTTTTGCAGACAACTGTAAATTCAACAATATAATCTTTTGTTACCAGCATATTTTGGACCTTAGGAGAAGTGCCCTGGAGTACCCTACCTCAGGGAAGGAAACACAGGGTGTGTCTCAATGCAAGTGTGGTGTCTGCTTCGAGTGCTGTTTATGGCAGAGTTGAAAACTGTCTTCGAAATTAACAATAGATGTGCATAAATCTTCCTCAGTTACCTAGCAACTGATCTAACAGGAGGCTGAGGTTCACCAGACTGGGTGGAGGTAAACCTGCTTTAGGAATGCCTGAGGGTGGTCTAATAATACTTAGAGACTGCAAAAGGGAAAGAAAAAAAATTAATGTGGTAATTAGATATTCAAGTTTCCTGTTGTTATTGTTGGTTTTGTCATTTTATTTTTGGGTAAAAGTGATACAGTAAAAACCTTTTACTAATCTCAGGTGTCTAACAATAGTAAGGGTTTTAGAAAGACTAAGTAGAGGTTTTTTGGAAGAGAGTGGAACAAGGTGCCACTGTATAGTTCCTGGCTGGTTTGGATTCACTATGTAGACCATGCTGAGCTTGAACTCACAGAAATCTACTAGCTTCTGTGTCCCAAGGGTTGAGATTAAAGGCATGCACCACCACATCTGGGTTATACTAAGTGGCTAAATTGTGGGGCCATAAATTGGTTGTATAACCTCATGTATAAAATTAGAAGTTATATTAAGAGGATTGTAGTTTTATCCTTACTTCTAGGATTTATGGGATCCCAGGATACTTACATTGGTTGCATTGTTGAACATGACACCAAAGACATGTCCCCAAGGTTAAGGTTAATTCTGTAAGAGCAACACTGTTGCAATTATGATGCCATAAATGACTTAAGAAACACACACAAATACACACATGTGGCATGTTTTCTCCACCTGGCTGTGCCTGAGCATGCATGTTGGAGTTCGAGTGCCCATGCGAATGTGTGTGCATTTTTTTATGTTGTTTTAGTTATATGAATCAAATTATATATTAAGTTCTAAATGAGAGATTCAATACTTCATGCCAAGGCTGCTGAATGAAGAAGTCTTGAGTGCAGAGACCCACAATGAGCCAGAGAACTAGAACCCAATACAGCCAAATCTTTGAAGTTTTCTTTAAACCCCAAATCCAGAATTAATGTAGGTTGCCTTGTTTTTAAAATATTAACAATTAATTTGAAATTTTTTTACAAAGTAGTATGTGGACTAAACAAAGTAAGTCTGCCTTAAATAAAAAGTTCTGAGTGAGTAACTATTTCATAAAGAAGTTATGTGATTGATAAGGATTCATGAAAAAGATGTAAACTTGTACAGACCACTGGCTAACATGATTACCCAGTTTCTTTAAAAACTTTATTTAAAAAAAATTAAAGATATTTGAGCACAGAGTAAGCCAGTAATAGCGTTTCTCCATAGTATGTGTTCTAGATACTATGGTATCTAGCCTTTGGTATATCTAGCCTATGGTATCTAAACTTAAACTTAGCCTTTAAGTTTCTGCCTTAGCCTCCCTCAGTGATGAAATATAAGCTGTAAGATGAATTAGACCGTTTCTACCAAGAGCTGCTTTGGGTTACAGTGTTTATCACAGCAACAAGAAACCAAATGAGGTGAGGACAACACATGTTCAGTAACTGCCTATTGGTAAAGCGAGCACAAGCTGTGTAGGAAAAATCCTTCATGCACAGAATTCCAGCCCTTTTAGTCCTGTGATGCTAAGGAGCCCTGACCTTTGCTTAGCTCTGCAGAGGATACAGGCTGAGGTTTTATGAACCCTGTCTCTGTGTCTCAAAATCCTCATGGAAGAACACGAGTCTTGGTGAGATAGGGTCACTCCAAGACTTTATTTTAGGTTACCTCTTCAAAGATCTTATTATCAAATATAAATGTATTAGTTACTTTCTTATGTCATCCTGACAAAATACTCAACACAGGCAACTTAAGGCAAGAAAGATTTTTTTTTTTTTTGGCTTGTGGTTTGAGAGAGTAGCCTATCATGGTGAGTAAGGCATGGCTGCTGGGTACAGCCAATCAGGATGTCTTTCTGTATGCTGTGAATTATTATTGGTTAATAAAGGAATTGTTTTGGCCTTTGGCAAGGCAGCTTGGAAGTAGGTGGGAATTCTAAGCAGAGATAAAAGAGGATGAGGGGGGCAGAGTCAGGGGGACACTATGAGCTGCTGCCAAGGAGGAAGATATAAAGGAATACAGGTAAGCTGTGGGTCATGTAGAAAAACAGATTAATGGAAACGGGTTGAGTTAAGATGTAAGAGTGCCTGAGACAGACCAAGCAGTATGCGATTAATATAAGCCTTTGTGTGATTATTTGGGACCAAGCAGTATGGGTGGTTTATTTGGGACTGCTTGTCTGGATCTTGGGGTGAATTTGGACCAGAAACTAATTACTGCACCTATCATCATGGGTAAAACACGGCAGCTTGGTGCAGCCTATCATGGAGAGTGAAGCATGATGAATCTTTTCATGGTCGTGGTGGCAGGAGTGTGTGATTATTAAAAACTGTAGATCAAGAAGCAGATCAAGAGCCCTTTCCACTGGGAAACAGAGCCAACCTATAAGTCATAAGACCTTACAGCACCCCAGTTCCTCTAGTAAAACCCCACTTTCTAAAAGTTCTATAACCTTTCAAAACAGCCTAAACAACTGGAGACGAAATGTTCAGGGACAGGAGCCCACACAGGACATGTCAAACTTAAACCATAACATTCTGAGATACTATTACTAGTACTTTAATAAAAGAATTGAGAGACACAATCAAGACTACAACAGAAGCCATTTATTTCTTTTTCACTGATATCACTTTAATATCATTATTAGTATTGGAGTGGCTAAGAGAGGTCTTTTGCACTGTGGAGCCAGATTATGTGGCATGATATTGGAGAACCTGAGGCTATGTATTTGTCTCTTGACTCCTATAGAGGCTGATCCAGCTCTCAGTGACTACAGTCTTTGCTGAGGAGGAAGGCAATGTCTTCACACTATGTACCTTCACACTCCATTGGCACACATCTGCCATGCAATCTTAAATACCACCACTCAAAACCAAGCCTTCCATTTTAGCCTTATTCCATAAAAAAACAGAAAAGTGCAGTTTTCCCAACTTTTTTATAGTAACTCAATGTACAAAGTGAATGCTTACCATTCTTACTGTATGTCATGGTGTGGGATCAGTGGGCCAGGAATTGACACTGAGGAACACAAGAAATGGGAGATTACAGTTAGCAACATCCGTTTTATTTAACATCGTTACTTCTATCCATCTGCTTTGATTTAAAATAAGTCAGATTTATCACATCAGAGATTAGAAATCATCTCAAAGGCCAACAAGAGGTTTTGGTATATTAGGATTTTATGTGTAATGTGGAAACTGCTATAGAAAAAGTGGTGGTGTGAGAAAATACACATGATAGATGAAGTAAAAGCAAAAGCACTCCATGAAATATTTGTTGTTTTGTACTGAATTTTTAGATAGTTTATTATGTATATATCTATTTTCATACTTATGTATTTTCTAAATAATATACTCCAAAATATGTTAAGTTATAATTTCTTAGTGAAACTATATACTTGAATTTTTTCTTCTGTTTTCTTATTATTTTCTGTTTTCTAATTCTTGCGGTAAAGAAAAAAATTAAAATAAAAATCTGGCTACACAGTCTATAGAGAATGTCCTTTACCTTAGTATCTGTCAAAAGGAACTGCTTTATTTTCATGGGGATGGCAATTGTGAAATTCATTCTGGACTAGGAAGATGGCTCAATGGGAAAACTGCTTGCCAAAGCCTGAAGCCTGAGTTCAAGTCCCCCAAACACATATGTCTTACTGATCTACTGTTGTGAAGAGACACCAGGACCAAGGTACCTTGTTGTGGTGATATGTTACATATTTAATAAAATCTGAAATATCCAGAAACCTAGTCAAAACCCAGGCAGACAGCTCAGGAATTTCTTGATCTTTGAGTACAAGGTCAAACAGCTGAGCTTCAATAGCACACACCTTTAATCCCAGCACAGGGAAAGCCTGATAGTGGTGACCTACGCCCTTAATCCCATAACTCCAGAGACAGAACTTTCTGTGTTTCTGTGAGTTCAAGGGTGGCTACCAAATAGAGTAGTTCCTGCCTTTAATCTTAACCTGGATGGGATACAGCTGACAGAGAAGGCTGCACAGGAAACTAGCAGGCGCAGAAGCAACCAGGAGCGAGGCTGAGGAAGTTGGAAGATAGCTGGGTGAGATTTGACTGTGGTGTTTCCTCTCTCTGATATTTCAACCTTTCCCTGATATTTGGCTCTGAGTCTTTTTCATTACCATCCAAATTCATGCTATACCTTATAATAGAAAACATTTAATTGGAGACTTATTTATAGTTTCAGAGGCTAAGTCCATAATAATCATGGCAGGAAGCATGGTAGCAGGCAAGCAGGCATGGTGCTGAAGTAGTAGCTGAGAGTTTACACCTGATCTCAATGAGTGAGACTGGGCCTGGCATGAGCTTTAGAAAGCTCAAGGCCCACCCCCAGTGACACACCCCCTCCAACAAGGCCACACCTCCTAATCCTTCATAAAGAGTCCAACAGCTAGGAACCAAACATTTAAGTATATGAGCTTATGAGGGCTGTTCTCATTCAAACCACCACACTATGTAAAGCCAGACACAATAACATGGCTGCAGTGCTAGCACTTCTATGGTGAGATTGAAGACCAAGATAAGACAATCCTCTGAAGCTTGTAGATCAATTATCCTCACGTACACATTGACAAGACCCTGTCACAAGCAGGATACAAAGTGTTGTGATTTGCAGGCTTTACAGCTGGGTAGGGATGCTTTTTCTCCTTAGTAGCTTGCATAATGCCTTGTTAAGCAGGGGATTTCAAGGTCACTTAAAGCTTGATTCCTCCAAATCCTATGTCTGATATGTATGGTGTCTCAGTGATAGGATCTTATCTTCAGTTTCTAGGAGGCAATCAGGGGCAACAGCAATTGTCTGTATTGTTAAAGGAGTCTCTTGGAACTCTCTAATCAACAACTTCAAGGGAAATTTTCCATGTCTGGTACTGGCATTTGTTGCAGGATTGGTAGAAATATAATCACTGCAAGTGGAATAATTCCATTAAAATTATATATATTTATATTATATATAAATAGAAATTGTTTTTATAGCCAGTGTCTACTTACCCAAAGATGTGACCATCATGGTGGGCTAGACCATCCTATACTAATTAGCAATTAAGAAAATGTCTCATAGACATGACCCTATGGTTGGTCCCCCATAGACCAATCTGATCTGGACAATTTTTCACTTAGGATTCCCTCTTCCCAAGTGACTCCATGTTTGTGTCAAAATGACAGATGATGCTATGATACCTATATAGATATGGAAGATGGCCTATTTCATGAGCTATCCTGTTTTAGTGTTAAAAAGCAATGACTATTGTAATTCTCTTATTGTATATAA
The DNA here is from genome assembly GCA_004025045.1 of Sigmodon hispidus. Classification (NCBI taxonomy): domain Eukaryota; kingdom Metazoa; phylum Chordata; class Mammalia; order Rodentia; family Cricetidae; genus Sigmodon; species Sigmodon hispidus. The sequence continues at coordinate 34,981 of PVIH01002445.1, forward strand.
TTTGGATTCCTTTACCAGTTGAAATGTTAAACATGGGGTCACTTTGCTGATGTAACCCTGAGAGGCCTCATTCAGAGCATTTTTAGAGACATGACATGCTGCAGCAAAGATGGCACCTGGAAGAAGTTATAAGGGCATGGCTTAAAATTGGCCTGAGTCATTTTAAAATTGTATTGGTTCCTGCTACTTCCGTACGCATGGATAGCTCGTGATCAGCTCATGCTCACTATGTACTTATATAAGATAGCAGCTGCCTTCAGCCTGCATGCTGGCTTGATCCTTAGAGTGATTGGTTGCCCAAGACCATTCCTGGAATTTCCTTTGTGGTTTTGCCTTTATAAGATAATATATAACTTATAATACACGAGTTCCCGCTTGACTAGACGTCCTATCTCATCTGATTGTCCTTGAGAGAGAAGGCTGGGAAGCCAGGAGATGGTGCACTCACCTTTCCCCATCCCCCTGTGGGAGACCCTCAGGCCGACATGCTGGAATCTGCAATTCCCAGGAGACTCTCACATAACCTAAGTAAATCCCAAGGCCCTGTATGGTCAAAAGTCTGTATTGATTTATATCTTCTAGAGCAAAACATGAGCACAATAGAAACTTGACATACAGCTTTGGAAAAATGACACACAGCACCCTATTTATAATCTTTATAGAATGTCTCAAGAAATTTTTCTTCCTGAGCCTTTTAGAACATCTCACCCCAGATCTCTTTAAGAACAGTCCATAGGCTTTTTATTTCATTATCTCTCTCACCTGCATTTGCTTCCAGCAACATGGTAGATTGAATTTTTTTTTTTTTTTTGTATTACTGCTTGTTCTTTATTCTGGCTCCTCCTCTCCCACCCCTACTACTGACAGCATGCTTAACAAACAAAATCCTGCCCCTGCTTTTCTACTTAACAGAGCTTGATTCTCTATATGCATCATCTTCATTATTTATTATTTTTTTTTAAAAAAAGATGGGAACTAAAGAGACGTGAATTTGGTATCAAAGACAAATTTCCCTTTACTGAATAAGAGTGAGGATAAAAGCAGCTGCCTGGCAAATTAATAAGTCTGTGTTCATCCCAATATTGACTTCTCCATCTGCCCTACAGCCCACAGATCTCTCCACAGTGTATGTCCTCCACAGGTCGCTTTAACACACAGGTATTTCAAACAAAGCCCACCGACTCTCACCTGCTATCTATATACTTTCTTTATGCAGCCTCTACTCTTATTTCCACCCTCTAGGAAAATCTCCAGCTGAGTTACTCCCTGATTACCATGTTGGGGAATATTAAACAATACTGTTTTGTGCACTGGTGGCTTAGAATGAAATTCATACCACTGCACTTGAGATCCTGGTCTGTTCATGAACTAATGTTGGCTTATGATCACAGCTGTCTGCTGTGTGACACTGAGTTCCTCCACCTCACCTCAGCTTCCCCCTTCTGTAAGTGGAGAATCATAGAATCAAACTCAAAGCGTCACGAGAATTAAGTTTAATTAACTCAAGTAGAGTGGTTTTCACAGTGAAAAAGCTAATGCTATACATACCACAGTATTTCCATTTTTATTTTTATCATTCTTCTCTGTAGGGAATCAGAAGAGAGGAGTGATTTTGCCAAGGAAGTGTTTCAGTCAGGGTTCTCTAGAGAAACAGAACCAATAATAATATGTAAATATTTACTTATACATGTGTATAGGGGTTACTAGACTGGATTACATGGTTGGCTATTAGAGAGTCCTGTTACAATGCTGTATGCACACTAGAGAGGCAGAAAACCCAGCAACTGCTTAGTCTAGGATGAAAACCTCAGAAAAAGGGGAGCAATGATATAGTCCCAGCACAAGGCTGACAGTCTGGATGCTTCATGGAGACTTTCTGGAATGCATCCCAAATGGAAAGGATACAGGAAAACCATAGGCTATGGTAGCAGCCATAGATGTTCTCTGGAGAAACAGATCTCACAAGTGGGCTTTCTCTCCTTTTGTTTTATTCCATTCAGGTCACCACTGTGATGGACAGTGCTGCCCATGTTCCAGGAAGGTCTTCCCCTCAGTTGCTATTCCATATGTCAGTCCTCTCTAGGAACACCCTCACACACACAGGCAAGACTGCACTTTACTAATCCCCTAGACATCTTTTAATCCAGTCAAGTTGATGGCTGAGATGAATCATCACAGACAAGGAAGAGATCTGGGAAACAACTTACAGCAGTTATGCCCAGGAGCCAAATTCAACCCACCACCTGTTTCTGTAAAACTTCAATGAAGCATAGTCACACTTACTCAGTGATGGCTGTCTTTGCAGAGATGAATCGTGATAAAAAAAAAAAAAAAAAAAAAAAAAAAAAAAAAAAAAAAAAAAAAAAAAAAAAAAAAAAAAAAAAAAAAAAAAAAAAAAAAAAAAAAAAAAGCTAAAAACATGTATGACCCAGAGCCTAAAATATTTCTTCATCTGGCCCTTTACAAAAAAAAGAAAAAAAAAGAAAAAAAAAAAAAAGAAAAAATCTTGTCATCACTTGGCTTTGGATATAAAAGTAAAATAGCTTTCCTATATGACAATGATGAGAAACCTAATCTCACTTTTCTAGCAAATAAAGGTGTTGACCATTGTTTAGGCATTCCTGTACTTAATGGCTAACCTCCATTCATTTTTGACGTCTTATTTTTTCTAGCAAGAGGTAACATCCATAAGGCTCAATCAACAATGAGGTAAGAGGGCTTGGGATGTAGGTCAATGGTCCAGCACTTTCATAACATGTGCAAGGCTTTGTGGTCAGTTCCTAGCACATATTAGGATGAATTGCTGTCCCTTAGAAGCTTGGCTAGTTCTATTAGGAATGTGGTGGATGGAGTCTGAAACAGCATTGTCTTTCTGCTCAGGCCACTGTGGTAGTAATGCTAAGCCTGTGCTTATATTACCTAAGTACAGATTGAACATTTTTCCTCCAGTAATGTAAGTGTCTCAGCTACTTCAGCACCACCTCTACCTGCATGCTATCATGCTCCCCACCATAGTGATAATTGACTGAACCTCGATAAATGTAAGAGAACCACCCCAATTAAATGTTTTCTTTGTAAGAGTTGTTGTGGTCATAGTGTCTTTTCACAGGAATAAAAACCCAATTAAGACAGAAGTTGGTTCCAGGGAATGAAGTCTAGCTATGATAGGCCTGACCAGGTGTTTGCTTGGAAAAATTTGGAGTTTGGTACTTTGGGTTTTGAAAGCAGTGGAATGAATTCTTTAAGCACTGTTTAATGGGGCATAGGAGCATTGAAGACAACCGTGCTGATAATGATTTGAAATGTCGGGAGGTAGCTCAATAAAGATTTATAATGAAAAGAAGCAACCTGAGTACGATAAATTACAAAATGTAAATTTTAAAGAGAAAAAGAACACCAGGAAGTGGAATGGAGCTAAATCCTATGTTAAAGGAGATAAACAAGTTAAGAAATGAAATAAAGGATCTCAGGGTAAGATCTCACCCAGCTAAGTTTCCAACTTGTGGAATGGAATTAAAATGTAAAGCCAGGGGTATTGGTGTGTGCATTTAATCCCAGCACTGGGAAGACAGAGGCTGGCGGATCTCTGAGTTTGAGGCCAGCCTGGCCTAAAGAGCAAGTTCAAGGACAGCCCAGTTTAGGCAATGAAGGAAAACAGTAAACTGGCGAAGATGTAATTAAACAAAGGGACATGTTCCAGCCCCAGAGAACGGCAGATTTGGCAGCTTAAGCCACATGATTCTGGCTTTAGAGTTAAGAATACAAGAAAGGAATTATGAAATAGAGCCAATGAGGCCAGGCATATGTCAGGGGTGTCCCTAAATGGAGGCCTAGTAGAGAGACCATTGTATAAAGCTGTGAAGGCAAAGGCTGGGTTGTCTTGGAGAACCCAAGATTGTGGTGGAATGTTCTCTGTATGCTGTAAATAAAGTAACTGGTTTGGCCTATGTGGAGCACAGTAGAAGTGGGTGGAGGATCAGAGGACAGGCAGGTAGAAGGAGGGTGGAGTTAGCCAGTCTCCATCCGACCCCCAAAGAAGAGACATGTAAGAAATGCAGGTGAGCCATGGGCTGGGCCACGCAGTGGGTAGATTAGTAGATTACAAGAAATGGGTTGAATTAAGATGAAAGAGCTAGCTAGTAATGTGCTTGAGACATGGGCCAAACAGTATGAAGTTAATATAAGTCTGATTCATTTTGGGGGGGATAAAAGCCACCATGGGCCAGGTACAAACCTCGAGCCCAAATGGGCCCAGGGAAACCTTCTACAACACAAGATTTTAGAGATGCCAGAGTTGTGGAATACCTGCAGAGGAGAACTATTAACATGGAGTGGAACCAGTCCAGAAGAAAGAAGTGTGTTGCAGTCAACAAAGCTGAACAGAGTTGGAGATATAGACAGTGTTTTGACATCAGACCTGGATATTTGCCCAGCTGTTTTTTAGTCTTGCTTTGGTCTAGTATTTTTTTGCTATGCTCCCTATCTGTGTTTTGGAATGGTAATGTATATCTTGCACCATTATATGTTGGAAATGTGTGATTTGCTTTTTGACTTTTACTAATGATTTTAGTTAAGAGATTCTTATGAGTCTCAGAAGAAACTTTGGACTTTAAAACAAGTTTGGGACTGATATAGACTATGGAGCCTTTAGAAGTTGGACCGAATGCACTTTTGCATTGTGATATGCTATTACCTTTGGGGGTAAGGGAGTAGAATGTGGTGGCTTGAAAAAAAATGGTCTCCAAAGGGAGTGACATTCTTAGGAGGTGTGGCTTTGCCAGAGGGAGTGTGTCACTGTGGTGGCATGCTTTAAACATTTTTCTCAAGGGTCACTAAGTGTGACACTCAGTTGTAACTTCCTGTTACCTGCAGGATACAGGAATCTCAGCTCCAGCACCACATCTGCCTGCACACCACCAAGTTCCCCAACATGATGGTAATGAACAGAATCTCTGAAACTGTAAGTGAGGTACTTCAACTGAATTTTTTTATGAGTTGCTATGATCATGGTTTCTTCACAGCAATAAAAATCCTAAGACAGTTAAGTTCATATCACATGTGGAGAATTTTAGTGTTTACAGTAAGCAATCTAACAGAACTTTTTGGAATAATGGAAAGTTTATATTCTGAGTCGTGTTGCCTTGCACCATTTAGTTACATGTAGCTTATATGATTGAGGAAGTGAATTTTTACTTTTAGTTCATGTAACTGAATAGTAAAGTGCTGGGTGTTGCACATACAGCCACTAGAAAGTCACAGGCCTGAATGTCTGGGGAGAGCTGAGCACTATTAACATCTCACCTCCCCACTTCCTCCTACTCCTCTCCACCTGCTTCATTGTTACCCCATAAAAACAAGCTGTTCTTTTGGTAGTTCTGCAGATTTTTTTTGAATAGCCAAAAGCCTGCCCTGACTTAACATAGACCTAAATCCTTGCAACAATTCAGTCTACTACTGACCAATTTTACAAGCCCAAAGAATGCCAGAAGCCATTGTTTGGGTCTCATTTCCAACTTAGTCCATGACACTGATTATTTTGAATAAAAGGCAAAGTGGATACTAAGCAATTGACCTACTGATCCAGACTGTGAGCTATGAATAAAGGTTTTGTTTCTTTCAAAATTAAGTTCTATGATTTTTTTTTCTTTTAAACAACCACTTTAAATAGCACATGCCCCATACATGATAGAGAGAGAACCATCTGGTTTGATGATTTATGTATAGTATGGATGGAAGAAGAGCACAAGAAAACAAAAGCAGAAGGTTCATACCCAGGAGATGAGAGTCTGTGCTGGAGAGGAAATGAGTTCATCTTCGGGAGCCACTGAGAGGCCAGGCAGCACTCTGGGGGCAGTTCCCAAAGGGACCATGAACATTAGCATGACATTTCTCTTGGTCACTTCCAAAGTGTAATGTTATAGCTTGCCACTGAAGCAAGGCCTTAGGGGCTCCTTCTCATTTCCCTACCCCTCCTCTCTCTCATAGTAACTCAGAAAAGTCCTTCAAGTTTCTGTCCAAAGCAAAAAGAGTTTCTATCACAAAAACGAAGTCAAAAACTCAACAAGTTTGGAATCAAAGAGATCTCCATCAAATCCCAAATCTATCTCATACTAACAAAGTCACTTCACTTTTCTTAGCCTTACTTTCTTTCAATAGGGAATAGTAATATACCTACCTCACAAAATCAGTAACAAAGATGCAGAAACAGTTAAGTAGGCTGATAGTGGTTGCATGCAACTTTAATCTCAGCGCTTGGGAAATAGAGGTAGGCAGATCTCTTTGAGTTTAAGGCCAGCTCCCCCCCCCCATCTTTCTCTCTCTCTCTTCCAACCTCCCTCCCTCTCTCTTTCTTCTGTCTGTCTCTCTCTCATACACAAACAGAACAGCAAAAACAAATACAGGGATGTGTGTGTGTGTGTGTGTGTGTGTGTGTGTGTGTTGATAATAAAATAAAAACGTTTAAAGCAGGATTTTGTATATCTTGGGAAAACTAAATATTTGCACCACAGAGTTCCAAGCACCATGAACGAAGGAAGTGCTTGTAGGTGTCCCTGCATTGAAGATGTGCACTTACACCTTCCTTAGGACAGTTCTTCTCAAATTGTAACTTGTTTCTTCTTTCTGGGAGATCCTGTTAAGTGTAGATTCTGGGAGATTAGATTACACAAGGTCAGGGAGCACATGGATGACCCGAAGGCTGCTAAACTTCTAATATCACAGTTGAGGAGCAAGGAATTAAAGTCTCATTGGATCTGATTCTCTCTTTTCTAAGCTCTGTAAAGGGGAAGTCAGACTACTGTGAAAAGTGAGGGTGAGAAGACTTGTAAAAGGATAATATGGAATAGAATAGTACACAGAAGCAACATCTGGGCACATGGGTCCAGAAAGCCTGGGAAAAAGAAAGCTTTTTCAACTGCGGCTAGACTTTAACTCACCTGGAGAACCTTAAAAATGATCATTGTCTGGTTCCAACCCAAGATGCTCATTTAATTCATTTGGATGAGGACAGCTGTGATAGATTAAATCAAACAGCTCCCCAGCTAATTCTAGTGTGTAGCTGGGTTTGAGAACTTCTGGGCTGAAGAAGCAACTTTCCCAGCTGGAAAGAATCAGAGAAGGGTCTGGTCATATACAGATACTATGTCAAAATTGTTTTTTGTTTGTTTTGTTGTTTGTTTTTGTTTATTTTATTGTTTATTATTTTTGGTTTTGGGGATGAGAGAGTTGCAGTTGCATGAGAAAAAAATCACAGTAATTGCAGGTAGAATGAGCCAATTGGTTGAAATCTTAAACAATCATTCATTTGATCCTATTTTTAGAAAAAACACTAAATCTCCAATTAACCTGAAATCATAGAAATTTAGCCCTAATCCCCTAAAACCGATTTTGAGAAGCCAAGAGTGAACAGGAGGAATGAAATCTATAATATTTATTAAAACTGAACATGCTTCTTTCATTAGATTGTGGATTTGGTTTTACTCTGTACTTGTTGAAACTGGATAATAATTTTAATTAATATGTACATGCTACTCTATTCTAGGGATGTTTGGGGAAGTTCCATAGGCACAGTGAACATTAGATACCATTTGTCTGTCACTTCAAAAGTGAGGCTTGTCACTGGTGTGCGAGCTCTGGGGTCTTCTTTTCCCTCCTCCTGTCATAATAACTCAGGAAAAGTTCTCTACATTTCAGTCAAAGCAAGAAGAGTTGATGTCTCACGAGCTGCCTGCCAACTGCGATTGTGCCCCGCCTCTGGCTAAAGTGATCCAACATCAGATTTCTCATAAAGAAAACCAACATTGCAATCAAACAGATATCCCTCACAATCCTGAATCTGTAACATAGTAGCTTGGACAAAATCACTTTATTTTTCTCAGACTTATATCATTTGATAGGAAGTAATGATAAACCTACCTCACAAAAACAGCAGCAAAAATGCAGAAACACTTCCAGCAGGATTTTGTAGAGTTCACACCTTGGGAAACAGAGGGTCTGAGTCATGCTCTTTCAAGGTCAATGACTCTTGAAGCTTTTTCTTCCAGGTTTATGAATCAGAGAAACAAACAGATCAGCACAGGTGTTCCAAAAGTTGCAACGGAGGAACATCATGATTTTGCTCTAAGATAGCTTTATGTTCTTTAAGTCCAGAGATAGACTCCTTGTTCTCACTTCAATACTGGCCTTTCCCAGCCCAGATAGTAAGTTCCAGCCCCCTCTAGAATGTTTTAAGATCTTGACATAGCAAGCATCTACAAATTTTATATTTATATACCAGAATAGGGCTGACTAAGGAACCAAATAACACTGATCTGATCAACTCCCATTAGATATATCTCCCCTTGAACCACTATCCATATAACCAATGTGCTGGCTAGTTTTATGTCATCTTGATATAAGCTAGAGTTATCAGAGAGGAGGAAATCTCAGCTGAGAAAAAAAAGTCTCTATAAGACACAGCAGTAGAGCATTTTCTTAATTAGTGATTGATGGGATGGTCCAGCCCATTGTGGGTGATACCATTCCTGTGCTAGTAGTCCTAGGTTCTATAAGAAAGCAGACTAAAAAAGTCATGGGAAGCAAGCCATTAAGCAGCATTGTTTCATGGCCTCTGCATCAGCTCCTGACCTGACTGAGTCTCTGCTCTCAATGCTTTTGATGATGAACTGTCATGTGGATCTGAATGAAATAAACTTTTTGCTCCTCAAGTTGCCTTTGCTCATAATGTTTAATTGCATCAATAGTAACCCTAACAAGGACAGTTAACTAAGGAAGTTGTCTTTTTCATGGCCTCAGTAGTGCTCCTCTCTCTGTCTCTCTGTCTCTCTCTCTCTCTTCCTTTAAGAGACACAGAATGTTACCTCTTCTAAGCATTGCACACTAGCCTGCATCTTTCTGAAATGTCCTCCACAGGCTCGTGTTTTGAATGCTTATTTCTAAGCCAGTGACACTATTTTAAGAGTTTATCAGTATTTGAGGTGTGGGGTTTAGCTAGCAAACGCATATCACAGATCCAGGAGCCCAGCTTCCCCTGCTTTGGTCTGCTTTCCAGCACACAGCCTCTTTCACATATTTCTGCAGCCACAGACTGAGCCACTCAGTTGTGTTTTCTTACTATGATGGACCAAGACCCTCTGCAACTGTGAACCAAAATAACTTCTATCCCCTCAAATTGCTTTTTTCAGCTATTTTGGTTTTAGAGACACAAACATCACTTATTCAAAGAGTGTATCCAAGTATGTCAAATACAAAGTCTTGTAGAGAACAGACCCTGCCTCCTTGGATACCATGATAACCATCACTAGGTTGTTGATCAGGTCAATCTGATGGGAGAAGAGCTTCTGGGAAGAAAAAATCCTGGTAGATACTGACCTCTGCTTCAGTAGCTAGCTAGGGGAAGATTTGTTACAATGTGGGCAAAGATCTTGTGGAATGCCTGCTCTAAAGAATCATCACCTGGGCTATCTTTTTTTTTTTTTTTAATTATGCTTAGATCTTTATTAGGTGGAGTTGTCTGCCTGGTTCAGGACAACTGGTATAGAGGAGCCTTTGTTTGGAGACAGGCTTTCACTGAGATGGAAGCAGGTCTTTGCTTTCTTTACAAGGGAGCTGACGGGCTGAACATCTCTGAGACCCAGTTCAGATTCTTTTTAAATAGTTGGTCATAGGGCAGGACCAAACGAAAAGCAGAAGGCCTGCTGTGCAGGCAGACAGGCTTGTGCTGGACAGGAGTCATTTCTTCTGCTATTCCCAGATTAGGATTTGTTGGATGGGGGGGACCGTGAGAAATGACAAGAGGATCAGTTTCTCAAAAACAAGTGTGAAGTAATTAGAGGAAAGAAACATAGTGCTTCACAGGGAGTGAGACAAAGCAGTGATTCTTCATTGGTACCTGACCCCAGTCCCCAAGCCACCAGTCAGCCCTTCAGGGGCACACTAGCTGGGAGCCACATGGAAGCCCTCAAGGCAGAAGGGGTAGTGGGGCAGCCCTCCAGGCTTCTATCACATTTACAAATACATACATAAATACATTACATACAATAGTGGGTCTGGGAGGCAGGCTTCCCACAGAGGCTCAGCTGACGGTAATGTCTCAGAATTCCAGGAAAGGGCAATGGGCTCCCAGAAATGTGCTCCTGTGCTCTCTCCTGCCCGGGAGCCCACCCTCTTTTTTTTAGGGTCTAGTTTGTCCAGTACGGAGAGTTACCATAGGTGGGTTTGGAGGCTTGAGACTTGGGCTGCAGGGAACTGGGCTGGCTGCGTTGACCAGAACCACTCGGGCTATCCTATGGTAGGTGGTGGTGCAGCTGGGTGTGGGGCTGCTGGTGGGCCGACATGATATGCAGAAACGGGGCAGGTGCATAGCCAGGGGCTGCTCCAGCAGCAAGGGGCCCAGTGGAACCCAAGGCAGAGGGCAGGCTGAAAGGTGGAGGCGTCCCTGTGTGAAATCCTTGTTTATCAAAAGTCTGTGTCTTGTTGTAGACTGAAGCGGACATTTCCGGGAGGCCCGTGGTGCCAGAAGATGCTGACACTCTTTTGCCAGGCCCAGATCCAGCTGACTTGTTTGGTGCCTATGATGATCCACCATAGCCACCCTTGGTGTAGTCTCCTGCTGCTGTCCCCTGGGTCAAATCATCATAACCTGTGCTGGCAAGGGCTGTTGGTGCTGCAAAGGGAATTCCATATTAATCCATCGGCAGTCGTGACTGCAGCATCTGGAGCTCATCATACCCGTAGATCGGATATGCAGGAAGCAGCCCTCCAGGGCCCACGAGGTACTGATTGTGTAGCAGAGGAGGCACCCCTGGAGGCAGATTTGGGGATGCTTTGCCTGAGGTATCCGACGCTTAGGGAGTTTGATGTGTTTGGGCTGTGGTTGGTGGGCAGATACAATATTTTCAACACCCATATTGGGAAGCTGTAAAAGTCTGTTGACGGAAGAAGGACCATCTCCAGGTGTTGACTCTCGGTGTTTTGCCTGGGAAGGAAAGGACTCCAAACCAGGAGGAGGAACACTGACTGCTGGGGTCTGGTGCTGCTGCCGCTGGCTCAACTAGCTAAGAACTGGGGATGGCTCAGGCTGAGATCTGAAGTCAAAATGATTGAGGACTGAGAACTGGGATGCTGAGGGCTTGAGGTCCCAAGAAGCAGTAGTGACTGGGGAACTTGTACTGTTCTGCTGTGTACTTGAAGTAGCAGTAAACGGGCTCAAACTTGGTACTTTCAACTTGTCTAAAATCTGGGAGCTGGAGATATTCACCATCTTTGATGGGGCCAGTTCTCCAAATCCCGAGCCTAGGATTGATGACAAGCTCTGAGGAGAAAAGGCGTTGGCAGAAGTGGAGCTGCCAGTCCCTGGTGAAGGCTGAGTGTTGTGTTGAGAATTTGTGAAGACGAGTGCTTGGCCAAAGCCTTGCTGTTGGGATGTTTCAAAGGAGTTGGCTTCTGCAGCTTGAGAGGGAGGGACGGGCTTCTGGAGCAGGGCCACCAGGTCAATGCTTTGCCCAGGTGTGATGTGGTTCTCTGCAGGAACAGAGGAAGCAGTGAACACTTTTGTTTCAGAAAGATCTTCAGCCCAGTCTTCTGATGTCCATTCTTTCACAGAGTTTTTCCAGGCACCTTTGAGTCCGTAAGAACTTGTATTTGGCAACTCCTGAGATATACTGTGAGGCTTTGCTATCCCTTCAATGCCCTCATCTGTACCATTCTGAGCAGTTTCCCAAGCTACCAGCTTAGTCCCACAGCCATCTGTAGATGCGGACTCTGAATAGTCTGCAGGGTTGAATGTTCCCATGCTTTGAGCAGAGAATCTTCCTGCCCCTCTGCCTCTTCCTCGTCCAAATCCTCTGCCTCCTCCTCCGGCCCACTTGCCTCTCTCTGAGGGCTTATCTCCTTGGTTGCAATCAATTCCGTACTCTTTACCTTTGAACTCTCTGCCTCGGTAACCACCTCTTCCTTTTGGATTGCTGTTTCCCCGTCCACGACTTGTTTCTCTCTCCGATCTCTTCTCTCTGTTTTCTTTGTTCTCTGAGCTTTCTTTTCCAAAATTCTTCTTCTTCGCTCCTACAGTCTCCTATGAAGTCGTGTCAGAATCTCCTTCTAGCAGTATATTGATGGCTTTGTTAACATCTCCATTACAATCATGTAGAGCCACTATGCATTCATCCTGATTTTTTCCAGTCACTTCCATAAGCTGTTTAACTTTAGCTTCAAAATCTGAATCATTTTTATCAAAGATCACTTGCGCGAGCCGCATCTGTTCAGCTGTTGCCTGTATCAATTGTTTCTGCGGCTGTGCTGTGTGTGTTGCTGGCACCTGTGGTTTTTCCCGAGCACCTCGGCAACGATCATTGCTCACCAAAGTCATCATATACAGAATATACAAAATAATGTATGTACAAAATACAAAATTGCTGCTGCTCTCGTTGAACTCAGGACCCACCGCCGCCGCCGCTCGTTACCTCTGGGCTATCCTTTTTTTAAATATAATTTCTTTTAATTTTTGACATAATACAATTTTGCCATCTTCCTCTTTCCTTCTCTACCCGCAAACCTTACCTGAGAAATTCTTAAAATGTGCATGGCCAGTTCATGACTCTTGCCCCAAATTCAGGTTTAGTTGACCTGGGGTGTGAACTGGGCTTTATGATTTCTTTTTTAACTTCTCCAAGCTCTTTCAAGAGACACTGTTCTAATTGAGCTGCTTAGGTGTACTGGTCAATGGTCAAAGGGAAAGAAGAACCACAGTTGATGTTTCTCTTTGATAGAATTTTATTGCTGTGAAGAGACACCATGACCACAGCAACTCTTATAAAGGAAAACATTTCATTGGGGCTGACTTACAGGTTCAGAGGTTCAGTCCATTATCAGCATCGTGTGAAGCAGGACAGTGTGCAGGCAGACATGGTGCTGGAGGAGCTGAGAGTTCTACATGTTGATCTGCAGGTAGCAGAAGGGGACTGTATGCTGCACTAAGCCTAGCTTGAACACATATGTCTTCAAAACACACCCTCACAGTAACACATATCCTCCAACAAAATAACACTCCTAAAAGTGCTATTCTGTATGAGCCAAGTATTCAAACACGTGAGTTTATGGGGGTTATACCTCTTCAAACCATCACAAAGCTCATGTTGTAATGGTGAAAACTTTGGGTTTTCTTTGGAAGCTTTTAATCTATTGGCTGGAATTGAATTCAATCAAATCTCCAATTCAATTAGAAACACAGAAAGGTGGAGAACCACTCTGTAATTATGAATTCATGTTTAAAGATTTATTTACTATGTATATGACTGTTTTGCCTGACTGCATGTATGTATATATAACATGTGCATGCCTGTTGCTCTCCAAGGTCTGGGGAGAGTATTGGACCTCCTGAAACTGGAGTTATGGTTGATTGTGAGCTGCTACAACGTATATCCCTGCAAGAGAAACAAGTGTTCTTACCAGTGGAACTATCTCTCGAGCTGCTAGATGTACCACAAATTCCAATTGGTCTTTATAAAAATCTGGAGCCAGATTTAAGAGTAAATGCTGAAAGATCAGAGAAGCTGAGCCACCAGGTACCAGAGAGTTCTTACCTCTATCAAATCCTCTCGATGAAAGGCCTGAGCTCCTGCCTCTTCCTGCTTTATATTTCTTTCTCTGCCCTGCTATATCACTTTCTGTCTCAACCTCCCTAGTGCTGGGATTAAAGGCATGTGCCTCCCAAATACTGAGATCAAAGGCATGAGATCTCAAGTGCTGGGAATAAAGGTGTGTGCCACCACTGCTTGGCTCTATGGCTAACTAGTGGCTGGCTTTGCCCTCTGATCTTCAGGCAAATTTTATTTATAAGAGCATACATGGAACATCAACACACCTAATTCTGAATGTTGCTGAGACAAAGAGCTCTGGTGTGTGTATGGAGGGAGCATGAGATGGGAAGATGAACAAAAAGAATTGATTTTTAACTAAGATTAAGAAAACATACCAGCTTTCTGGGTCAAAATACTAGTCTCCATTTCTTGGTGTCTCTCAAGGATGAGTTAGGAGGGTTGTTGTAATGCTGTATATGGAAGCATTCTTCTTCCTTTTCATAGCTCCTTTTCATTTATATGAAGCCATGACCAAGCTAAGTACTGCAGAGAAACAATACAACGCTGGGGAAGAGCTGGCTTATCAGGAAACAAATATGGAGAGACTGTGAATACCTAGTCTCCCCTGCCCCTATAACATGCTGTCCTTCCTAGTGCATACTGGTTCCTTTAGAACACTTCTGGGTGGATTAGAGGGTACTACACTGCTCTGGCTGCATCTGGATTGCATGTCATGGCATGTGTAGGAGCTGGATAATCCTTGGGAGGAGGTGGATGAGACTTTCATAAAACACTAAGGTATTGATAAACTTGAGTTTCATATCTTCAGAAGCCACTTCACACACTAGGACTGGCTATTAGGTAAGTCATATACATTCTTATTTGCTTCACCACCCCCCTCCCCACCCAGCATCTTACCCGAGGCTCTAATATGGGCACTGAGGAATGTGCTATACTACATAAGGCTGTGATGTAAGTAAGAAGATATGCCTAAGAAGTTAACTTCAGATTACTATGCTTTTAGAGAAATTTTAGCAAATACACACACCTTGAAAAGCCCATTAGTTTTCTATTATTACAAAAAAATCCAATATTCAAAAGAATAATAACTCAAAAGTGTAGAAAATTGCAAAGGGAAAGAGCTGAAATATCTTCACTAAAATCCCTAATATTTGTCTCATACAACAATTATCTGTGTATATTTAAAATGTATACTTTCTGCTTAAAAGTGAGCCTTAATCTTGGTATAAATTGAAAATAAACACATGTTTAAAAAAATCTGCTATTTTATACCTAAAGATACCTTGAGGCCTACAGCATTCAAAACTCATATGAACTAGGAATTAATTTAATATTTTCAGCTTTATTCATTGTAAAAAGAAATGTAAACTAACGGTAGAAAAATTCAATAGTTGTATTAATTACCTTTTCTCATTGCTGTAACAGATTCTCTAAATAAAGCAACTTATGGTGGGAGGGTTAATAATGGTTGAGAGTTTGGATACAGTTTATAACAGTGGCAAAGGCATGGCAGCAGAGCACAAGGCAGCTGCTCACACCATTTGCAGTCAGGAAGCAGAGAGAGGCAAGTGCTGGTGCCCAGATAGCTTTCTCATTTTTATTTAGTTCAGGACTCCAGCCTATGGGCTGGTTCTATTCACTCACATTCAGGGTAGGTTCTCTTTGCTTTGTAAGTCTTTCTGGAAGCATTCTTACAGACACCCTCAAAAGTGTGTTTTCCATGGTGATTCTAAATCTAGCCAGGTAGACTGGGATGGTTTGAGTAGGGATGGCCCCCATAGACTCATGCATTAGAATGTTTGGCCCATAGAGAGTGGCATTATTAGGAGGTTGTAGCCTTGTTGGAGTAGGTGTGGACTTGTTGCAAGAAGTGTGCCACTGTGAGGTTAGGGTTAGGGTTAGGGTTAGGTCAGAAGCCCAAGCCTGCTTACTGGTTCAGTCTCCTTCTGCTGCCTGTGGATTAAGATACAAAATTCTCAGCTCCTTCTCCAGCACCATGTCTGCCTGCACACTGCCCTGCTTTCCCACCATGATGATAATAATGGACTAAACTTCTGAACCTGTAAGCTGGCCCCAATTGAATGTTTTCCTTTATAAGAGTTGACATGATCATAGTATCTCTTCACAGCAATAAAACCCCAACTAAGACATAGAATGTGAAGATTAATAATCATAACAGTAAGCTATTCAAAAACTTGACAGACTAATTATCTTAACTGGTAATACTATTTATTGCTATTTCTAGGACTTTCTTATTTATAAATATATGTGTTTTATCTTTTAGTATAGTGGGTATCATGGATCTTTGATATGTGTGCTTTAATTACTATTTTGTAAACCACTTTTCAAATGGAGCAATCCTCAGGAAAAATGTACCATATTTTACAACATTTTCAATGAAAAAAGAGTCATTCAAAGGCCAAGACACCACATGCTTGGATATTTAGTATTTTCTGATGTTTAGTAAGTCTTCTGATCTTAGATGTTCAGAGAACTGGTGACTTTTTTTTGTCTTAGAAACAACACTCTGGACTATTCCTTTAGCTACATATTTGTACTTCTTTGTATTTACCATTTAGGATGAGCTTGGCCAGTGTCTCTACAAAATGCTAAGGCTTTTCAAAGAGAAGTATGTACACTGGTTAGTTCTTTTTCACCTTTCCAAAATGCTTGCTTTAAATGCATCAGGATATATTTATAAGTTCCAGATTATTTAATGTTTTGTGAAATGCTTAGCCTAAGCATTCTGTTGTCTATTTCAGTTATTTTCTATTTAATTTGTTTGCTGAATATATTTATATATTCACATATATAAAATGATTCACATATATAATGATGTGATTATGTATATATGTCCACTTATATATATAAAATGGTGTGTGTATGTGTGTGTCTGTGTGTGGTCTGTGCTCAGATTAAAATATGTGTAGAATACAAAAAAGTGACTGGTCGGGAAGAAAGATTAAATCTGTATATTCTATCACTAGGGGAGAATTCTCTTTAAGTCTTCCTGGTCCTCAATTTCCCCGGCAGTCTAAGCCTAAAAGTCTCCTTTGCAGAATACCACTTGTAGATTCCTGATTCCCAAGGACATCCAGATGGTACTTGTAAGTGCAGGCTGCTGTTCAGGGTTATTTTACCCTTTTTTCAGGATCCACATTTGTCTCTAGTACATACCACAAATAAATGTACCCCTGGTGAGGCTGCATTCACACACTGTTCTTCATTCCTGTTATAGGAAGCTCTTTCTGAACACATCTTTGAGGTTTTCTGCAGGTATGCTGGCACAGCAGGAGAGAAGCCTCACTTGGCTAAAAAAATCCCAGATTTATGTAAGAGAAAAATAGAAAGCAAACTAAATAATATAGGAACCTTTATATAGGTTAGGGTGAGGGGACACATAGAGTTTGCTATACCTAGTCCAGATTTGATGTTAAAAAAAATTCAAGCATCAAGGGCATACTTTGCAATTTTAGATGCTTCTTTCTATTTTTATAATTATAGAACAAACATATGTTCATTACAGGAAATATATTTCAGAAGCAGAAATGAGAAAAATGTAATTATCTTACATCAATCTGTTCTAAGGTGTGGTGTGTGTCTCTCCTAAACAAAGCTACTCTGACTTGGTTTTGATTTTTTCACTTTATGTTTCTGCAAAGACCCCCATGCTAACAAATGTGTATAAAGATTTCTTCATGCCCTATTAGCAGTCACATTGCTGAAAGAGACTAGGAGGTAGCACCCCCAGGCTACAAATGCAAAGACTCGGCAAAGGAAGTTGCCTGATGTTTGCATACAGCTGATGGGAAGGATCTTCTTTCTTCTCTTACTAAACTTCATCTTGCTCAATAGATGGGGAAGATCTTAGAAGCCACAGGGCATTTGTACCTGCCTGGTGGAAATGCATCAGTAGGGACCAGGTCCATGAGAAGAAGCCCTTATAAAAATATACCTGGAGAAAGCATCTCTTCAGCCTAATTTTTTGGGGGTAGGCTAAGGCCTTGTGCCAGTGTGTTGTAGGATACTATTTCTGGGGAGATGTGGACAAATGTCTACTCACCCTAGAATGGAAACTAATGACAGACCAAAGTATGGACATCACCAAAGTCCGATTTGGTGAACAAGTGAGTTCTATTGTGTTTACTCATAGGAATATGGGTGAGAGGTTACTCCCAGGAACAGAAATGACTCAAATACAGCCATATCACCAAAAGCCCACCTACCATGGGTGATAGCTCACAAATTCTGGAAATTTGAAGTACACTCACAGCTTGCAGGCAGTTTAACAGGTTAGAGTGACTTTTCTAGGTGTGAGCCTCCTTCAGGCAGCTCAGCTTGTCTAAGTATGTCCCTCCAGCAGTCTTTACTGTTTATATATGCCTGGGGAGGGAGGAGCCTAGTGAATCTGGTCAGTTTCAAGGACTTCCTAAAGTCTTTGAGTTGTTTACTTCCTTAGCTTCCCTATAAGATAGTATATCATCTTCATTTAGAAAAGCCCGTCTTTCACCCCCTTTCTCATATTTCAATATTAATTCCCTCTCAGGGGGAAGGTTTTAATCTTGAAGAAACTTATATGTAACAGTATGGTTTATTCCAATAACTCATCAAGTTCACTCATATTGTTCTTGCATCTCCTCTTTGTCCAAACAACAAAAGTTTCACAGAAACATATTCCCAAGGATGCCATTATTGCCTTATTCTTTTCCAGCCACATCTACCTGGGAACAAGACCTGGGACTGGGCACCTGTCAATAGCTCTTACATTTTCTTTTGGAAGGTTTAATTTCTTTAGGACACTGGCCATCCATCTCCTAGAAATTTACACAGCACTGATGCTCTTACTGTGCTGCCCTAAAGAGTTTTGCAATTACAATACGTATCCATAATTACAGCATCAGTACTGCTCCTCATAACCTTTTCTTACAGGGCAGAGATGATTGTGCAGAGAAGGTCTGCTGAGCATCTTGTCCTAAGAATTTTCCATTACTAACCTCTCCTAACCCTTCCCCTGCCAAAACATCTGAAGATACTGCCTTATATTGAATCAACAAAATACGTTTTTGTTAACTCTTTGAGAATTTGGTTTGTATTTTGATTGTTTCCTGCCATCCTCCTACCTCCCCTATTTGTGTTTCCTATATGCTACTCATAGGTGTGGGGCCAGCCACTGGATCCTGGTAGACCTACCAAAGGACATACCCTTAAAAAAATTGACTTTCTCTCCCTCAGAAGCCGTCAAATGCCAGTAGCTCACCAGGTGAGGTGAGAGATCATACAGCCCTTCCTTCTCCACACTGGTTGGAATGTTAATTGGCTTGATCTTGTGACAGTTTCACTCCATGTGCCATGGCTTATTCTCCACAACTGCCACCTAATATGATAGTGGGCAGTCACCATTTAGATCAATGAAACAGAAGATAGTCGGTCTTCTGTGTCTGATTTTCAGAACATTGTGCATATACATGTGTGCACATGTTCAAGTGTGTGCAGGTGCTCTGCTGTCTTCTATTAGATGTTTTCTTCCTTCCTTCCTTCCTTCCTTCCTTCCTTCCTTCCTTTCTTTCTTTCTTTCTTTCTTTCTTTCTTTCTTTCTTTCTTTCTTTCTTTCTTTCTTTCTTTCTTTCTTTCTTTTCTGACAGTGTCTTTTGTTGGTCTGGAACTCACCAAACAGGCTGGGATGGCTGGACATTGAACCCGAAGCTCTTCCTGCCTCTGCATGCCCAGCTGAGTTTACATGTGTGTTCCACCACGCCTAGCTTTGGTTTTGTTTTAGTTTTTAAACTCAGGTCCTTATATTTGCAGGGCAAGCACTTACCAACTCAGTGCTCACCACAGCCTCTGAGTTTCAGAGCATTTTTATCAGGGCCAGCATGAGTGTGAGGTAGGGGAGGCAGGGCAAGATAAAGCAGGATTTTGTGGATATTTTTTGATATTGATTTTGATTCTTTGATTATAGTACAGAGATATTTGTCTCAGTTACTGAATTTGTTCTCTGTAAATTTTGCTCCCCTTAGTCATGGCCCAGAAACCAAACTAAACTTTATTGTCTTAATGGGGAAGATGAATGTCTAGTTCTGTGGAGGAGGCTCTCTGCGGCGTTGTGTCCTGTGATTCCTTTGACTCTGATACATAGCTACACTGGTTTTGCACACACATACACACACACACTACACACACACACACACGGACACACGGACACACACACACAGACATTCCACACACACATACACTCCACACACACACACTCCACACACACACACACACACACATACATGGACACACACACATACAGACACACACACACTCCACACACACATACACACTCCACACACACACATATACAGACTACACACACACATACATACACACATACTCCACACACACACTCCACACACACACACACACACATACAGACACACACACACTCCACACACACATACACACTCCACACACACACATACACACACACACACATACAGACACACATACTCCACACACACACTCCACATACACATACACATACACACACGGACACACACACATACAGACACACATACTCCACACACACACTCCACATACACGTACACACACGGACACACATACAGACACACACACACTCCACACACACATACACACAAACACTCCACACACACACTCCACACACACATACACACACGGACACACACACATACAGACACACACACACATACACACAAACACTCCACACACACACACACACACACACGTACAGACACACACACACATACACACTCCACACACATACATGCACACATACTTCACACACACACATACAGACACACACACACATACACACAAACACTCCACACACACACACACGTACAGACACACACACACATACACATTCCACACACATACATGCACACATACTTCACACACACACTCCATACACACACACATGGACATACACACACACACTCCACACACACACACATGGACATACACACACGGACACACATACACATACAGACACAACACACTCCACACACACATACACACAAACACTCCACACACACTCTACACACACATACACACAGACACACACACACATACAGACACACTCCACACACACACACTCACACGGACACACACACGTACAGACACACACACATACACACTCCACACACACATACATACACACATACTCCACACACACACACACTGCACACAACACATACTTGCTGTGTTATCCCAGGCTGTTTTCATTCAACATCAATGTTACATACATGAAATACTAAGCCAGACAATTATCTCTTTTTCAAAAAAGACAAGCTGTCTTCTTTTGACTTATAGGAGTATCTAGAGTGTGCAAGCACTGTGTAAGTGCTAACACAAAGAAGACAATGGTCCTTCTGTCATTTTGGTTTGATGGAGAACAGATAATTTCAGTGCATGTTTTATATGGCATGAATGTGTAAGAGATTGAATAGTAGAGACGAAATAATAGAGAGAGTTCAAGGGAAGTGTTATTTGAGCTGAAACATCAATGACTAATGAACACTATAGCCTTTGCCTCTTATAACATCAGTAATCTTCAGGGAGCCCTGAGTTTGTGCCTGTCACAATAACTCACATGTTCTGACTTATCCTTCAAGCACACTATCAGATGAAGATTTCTGTTATATCTTTAAAAAACAATATTGATAGAAGGGCAAGGCATGGTGGCACACAACTTTAATCTCAGCTCTTGTGCATTAGTTAGGGTTTCCATTGCTGACAAGAGACACCATGGCCATGGCAACACTTGAAAGGAAAACATTTAATTGGGGTAGCTTACAATTTCAGAGGGTCAGTCCATTATCATTATGACAGAACATGGTAGTATGCAGACAGACATGGTGCTGGAGAAGGAGCTGAGAGTTCTACATCTTGATCTGCTGGCAAAAGGAAGTGAAGCACTGTGAGTATCTGGAGTGTAGAAGACTTCAGAGCTCCCTCCCCCTACACTTTCTCCAACAAAGCCACATCTCCTAATAGTGCCACTCCCAATGAGCTTATGGGGACCCATTACATCCCAACTGCCACAACTCAGGAGGCTGAGGCAAGCCAACTGTAAGTTAAAGGCCAGTGTCTTCTACACAGCTGAGCCAGGGCTACATAATTACATATATATGCATTTATATTAGACATGCATATGTTAATAATGCATAATTATTAATAAGACACACAAGTTTAACAAATGTTTAGAGATCACTAATACACAGTGGAAGAAGTGGAATTAAGATATGTGGTGTCATAATCTACATAATACAATGACAAGCATTCAATGAACACTTACTATATTCCAGGCTCTGTACATTTAGAGACACAACCCATTCTCTCTCTAACTCTTCCTTTTTCTAAGCCATATACCAACCTTAATGGTTGCTAATTAGATTTCAAGGCAAGCTTTAAGAGGGAGGACATGAGACTATTCTGTCATGATTGTGTTGACGGCTGACTGTGTCTATGAATCTGTCAAAAGGACCAGAGCTATGCAGCTATATAGATTAACTTTTACTTCATGTCACTTAAATCTTACTGCAAAAATCTCTCATTTTTGCATCTCCACCAGACATCTGTGAAGTGCTCCATACCCTCTAACTTCAGGGACCAGGGTGAGCGGAAGAGCTTTTTAGGGGTTGGGCCAGCCAAAGAGTTCTCCCCAGAGGGCAAGGAAGCAGGAGAAAGGAGAAAGTGGCCTCAGCTGGTGCCAGAGAGGATGGGACTGGCTGGGGGAGGGCGGGGAACACGCCGAGAGGGGAGGGACCAGCAGGCGGGGAGCGAGCTGCAGAGGGAAGGGAGGAGGGGAGACGTGCTCTCCCGAACCAGCCCGGACAGCTAGGCGGAGACCTCCCGGCTGAAGACCGTGCCGGCCCAGGCCACCCGCCCTCCCGGCGGCTGCAGCGCGGACACATCCAACCGACAGCGCGGCGTGCGGGAAGCGCCCGGCCATGTTCAGCCGGAGCTCAAGGAAAAGACTGTCCCGCCGCTCGGTGAGTGTCCTCCACCCGAGCGGGGCCGCCCGCCCGGTCCCCACCGCCGGCATCCAGCGCTCGGGCCCAGCCCCTCTCCGCCCCGCGGCCGCGCACCTGTGGCCCCAGGTAAGCTGGCCCCGCGGGCGTGCAAGGGGCTGGGTCCTACTCCAGGCCAGGCGACAGTGCCACCAGGGACCTGAACCCTAAATGCCATAGTTCAGGGGCTCCTGCGGCGAACCTTCTTCTTTACCCCTTCTCTTAGGGAAAACGGGAACCCCAGCGTGCAGACCGGACCTGGGGCTGGCTTTAGGGAGTCCCCACTAGCCTCTTCCTAGGAGCCCCAGCTTAGTCCAGGGCAGCCACCAGGTGGTCCCCGCAACTCCAGGGAACCAGAAAGGTCTTGCTTTTGTTTCTTAGAAACCGGTGACCAAGGTGTCTGGGGGAGACAAAGCCCCAGCCAAGCCATTTCTTGGTGATTTGATGCCCATGCTCCATAGAGAGCCCACCTGGAACCACACACCCTTCTCCAGGTGGGAGAATTTGGCTCCAAGTCCCCAACATCAGAAAACAGTTGAGTCCAATCCCAGAGGCGGGGTGGGAGGGGCAGGCCTCCCTGCCTAGGATACAAGTGGAGCTTTGAAGGAAGCCCTGGTGGTGGACATGCTTGTGTTGTCTTTTTGTTTTGAAGTTGACTGGACTGGGTCGGATTGAGAGAGGCCAGCCATGTAACGCCTGTGGTGACCAGTGCCCTGGGTTCGCCTTGCATAAATGGAGGTAGGATGTCTTAAGTGCACAACACTGTAGAGAGAAAAAAATAAATACACTTTCCTCCCTTTTAAGTCTATCCTGTAAGTCACATGGAAAGAATGCAAACACTGTTCCTTTAAGAGCCCAGCTACATCTGCTACAAATATTGAAGGTGGAAGTGGTGGCCAGACACCGGAGGATGCAGGAGATGCATTTTCCTGATGCCAGAGCTTTAAGAGGGAAGTGTCTAGGTAACTCAGCCCGCAACCATTCAAACCTGGAGCATGACGGTGTTGCCAGGCACCATGGTACAGCGGATGGAGGATTGCTTAGCCTAACTGGTGTTTTCCAATTGTGCTTTCAGTTCAGCGCTTGTAACTCTGGGTCCCAACCACAAATCCACCACTGCCTGCCTGTGCTGTGTCAACCCTCTTCCCATGGCCAGATGTTTCTTATTAATGTGCCTTGAATGTTGATTTTCAGGCAGCCTCAGCTGGCTTGCAATGATTTTTGTTTGGGAGTGGAGGGATCTGGGTACCCTCCCACTGCATCTGATGGGTAAGACTGTGGTTGGGAAAAGTTGGGGTGTGGTTTTATAGACTCTGCTTGGTGATAGAAAGGTGTCCTCACTACAAGGAAAAAGTGAGGACAGTGGATAGTTGAGTGTCATTCTCGGATTAAAGCATCTTCCTACCACTCACAGGCTCCTTAAAGAAGACTGTTTGGAATACAAAGGAGTAAAGTTATGGGTGACCCGTGCTGCCTTTGAACATCTCTACTTTCCTACAACTATGGCACATGCTGGGCACTCCAGCGATGAAGTGCTTTTGTTCCCACCTCAGATGAGTCTGGCAGGCTCTCTGCCTTTGTCTCAGGACACTGAGCACAGACTTGGGGCTCTCAAGCATTTAATGACAAGTGTGACACAGTCAGGCAGGTGACCTTATAAATCTGTGATTGGAGACATAGGCATCTGTCAATAGTACCACATACTGTTCTCAGGTAGGTGTGGCACCTGTAGACAAACCCTGTGGACAGGCCCTGCGGTGGCCTGGGTATAAACATGGGTTACACATGGGCAGGAGTATTGAAACCTCATTTCATAAAATTCAGTATGATAGAAACTAGCTCATGGCTTCTCTGGATCCACTGGCAATAGAGCAGAAATGATGAGCAGTGCAGGTGATTTGCAGCTTTTCTATCCTCTTTCACCTAAGGGTCACTTTCTGACCAGAGGCCAGTTGGCAAATGGCTCTCTGAGGGAATATTGCTTGAACCTTGTTCTCCTCAACCATGTGACTCTGAATGTTCAGTCCCTAAGGGTCCATAGCTCCCCATTTCTCTACCTGTTCAGATGGGAGTGACTGGGATGCTTATCTAGGGATTACATGAGATGTTGAAAGTATTGTTTGTTTATTCCCAGCCTCAGAGTAAATGTACACTAATTTCATTGCTTCCAGCTTCCTGCCAAGGGCTGCTCAGGGGGAGATGTAACTCATTTATTTGAGGATGCTGGATGACCAAGGTCACTTTGACCTTTCATGATCACGGCTTCTTAGAACTTTAAAACATTTTAACCCAGCTGATTTTGTGATGGGAAAACAAGGGTTTTATTTTCAGCTCATGAAGGAAAAGAGACCTTTTCATCAAACTGAGGGATTTTCACATGGAAGCAATTTCCCCCTAGCACCAGCAAAAAGGCGTCCCTTTGTGCCACGAATAGGGTTTTTATGGTGTTTCCTCTTGTCCTGGACAGGAAGCTGCTTGGCTGACCTTCTGCCTGATTATTTTGGGTTCTAGTAATCTTTGTAGTTTTCTCTTCAATAGTCTGGTTACCCTCTTGTACTGGTGAGCCCTAAGCCAATGCTGGACACTGGAGGCTATGGAGGTTGGAGTGTCAGGCACCAGGAGCACACGTCCCCTTTCCACAGATTTCAGTCTTATGGCTGTGACAAACTGTATGACAAAAGTAACTTGAAGGGATGTTTTCTGGGGGGTGTGCTTGTTTTTGGCTGCAGTCTAACGTGATGGAAAGGACAGAAAGGCAGGAGCCTGAGTCAGCTAGTCACATTGTAGCCATAACTGGGAAGCAGAGAAGGATGAATGCTGGCACTCTGGCCTGTGGGATGGTGTCTCTCATAATTCAGCATAGATTTTTCTTCCTCAGTTACACTTCTCTGGGAACAGTCTTGTAGACATACTTAGTGATTCATTTCCTAGGTGACTGAGTCCAGCCAACTTGATGATGAGATTAACCATTACAACAAGAACCCAAATATCTTCTCTTGTAACCAAACTGGTCTGTGTGCATCCAACTTGAGCCCCCTCCACCCCTATCCCCCCCTCAGCCCCCACCCACCTAGGCATCTCTTCAGAATAAGATAGAATTAAGGTATTGCTTTCCAGCCCAAAGAACTATGAGTTCAAGGAAGAAAAACAAACTATTTTCTTCTGTCTTTATGTTCAGACCTGGAGCTTTGAAGCACACCCAAAACTTAGCTGGCATTGGTTCTGTCACTTGGTTCTGTGACCTTGGACAAAAGACTTGGTTGGACTCCCCTTCCTGTCATGCTGGAAGACTCGACAGAACAAATATTTGGGCGGCTGTCATATGCCAGGTGCTCTGGTGTCCACTCAGCAAGAGACAGATAATCAGGATTCCAGCCCCATTCCACAAAGAATGAAATCCTAGATAGGGCGGTTCATGCAAAGACTCAGAGGAAATGACATTTGGGTGGAGATCTAAATGAAAAAAGGGAGGAGGGTGGAGAGTCGTGCTGACTGGAGCTGGTAAGGAAGTCAATATTCCAGCTCCTGGAAGCTTTTTGGAATGTAGTCTACATCCCATCCCTGGACCCACTGAGCCTATCTTGACTGGGAGCAAGGTACCTGGCTGACTTGCTTGTACATTAACATCAAGAGGCTCAGAGTTAATAAACCTATCGGAATGAATGGCAAAATTGTTCTCCTCACTTGGGGTCTTGCCACGAAGGGGGAAAAGATGCCTGTAAAAGACTGGGGGTCATGTCAAAACTATTGTATTTTATTACAAGGACTTTGCTGAGCAATAGTATACTCTCCTTTATAGTGTTTCATTGGAAAAGGATTTTAGGCAGCAAATGTGGCCATTTTTAAAATTTTCTGGTAGAAATAGGGGTTTATATGGGCTCTTGGGAAACAATACACAATTGTTGTACTTTGTATGGAGCAACTGAAAGCATAGGAGGCTGCTGCTCCCTACAGATGAAAGCATCATCTCATAGTAGCTTAGAGGAACTGCCCCCCCCCACCCCAGCTTTCAGGCTGCAGGAGGATGATCCTTAGGAGGAGGACACAAGGCATGGACTATGTCTGAGTACTTAGTACTCTGCTGTGAGAAGGCTACTGGAAGCCAGTTATGCTTTCATGTTTGCCATCTAATCTAGGGGCAGGGCATGGGGATTTGTACATACAAGTTTGATCTCTGCATGTCTGGATACTAATGAATAACAGTAACAATAGCACCAGAACATGGGCCACCTGCTATAACAGGACAGACTGACTGACCAGTCAGGTTCCTCGTACAACACATCTTTTTATGTAAACTTACCAAACCTTGTGAGGTAGTTATTATTTTATTGATAAGAAAATCAAAGCTCTCAGCCATTACATCACTTAGCTATGGCTACTGGGCCACCAAGAATCATGCTTATCTCCTGTGCTTCCCTTGCCTCTTGTGACTTAGCCTAAAGCAGTGGTATTAACCCAAACGTCCAAGTTCTCCAGCAGTTAGTGGGTTTTGTTTGCTGGGATTGGCATATTAAACAAGTAACCCTTGCCAAAAAAAATTAAATTCAACTTTCTAGCATTTCTAGAAAATAAAAATCTTAGCTATTTAATACTCTCAGGCCAGCTTTCCCACTTGACACTAGCTGGTGGCTCTTAAGTAGTTTCCCTTTAGACGGGAATGACTCTGGCTTACCTTAGTCCCCAACATGCCATTTAGTTTTCTCTTTGAAAATCCAGGTTACCTATCCAGCAGTATAAATCCCAAGTAACTGCTCTCATTTTGGCAAATAAAGTTTGGAAAAAAGCAACCTTCTCTAATACTAGCCACTCTGTGGAAAACAATGTCACAACCAGAGTAATGCTTCGTGGCATTCTTCTCTTAGACAACTTTTGAATGTGGATATGGCTACTCACTTATTCCAGTGTGAAGGAGATGGAGTCTCAGGGAAGTTTAGCACATAATCTTTCAAATCTGACTATAAATGTCTTTTTTCTGGAGCAAGGCATCTCACATTTTATCTACATGTAAATTGCTTAGAGATTTTGTTCAAATCAGGTGCTGGTTCTCTTGGTTTAATGTAGGATCCAAGAATTTGTTCTACTCAGCAGTTCCAAAATGCTGCTTGTCTGCTCCAAGGCCCACACTGTAAACCACAAATATCTAGGCCATGACCTGCAAACTCTGACCTCTTTGCCAAATCTAAGTCTCAGATCTTCTGTTTGGTCATGAGTAAAACCTGAATTGTACAGTTTTATATAGGGGAAAAATTAAGAGAATAATAATCCACAATTTAGGGAGATAATCTAAAATTTAAATTTCTGTATATATATGAAATTACTGAACAAAGCCTAACTTATCTGTTAACATTTCAGTTTTTTATTGTTTTGTGAAGCAGTAGGGTTGAGTAGTTGAGAATGAAACCATCACCCTCATAGCCCACTATTTAGTATCTATCACTTTGCAGAAAATGGGTGCTGTTCTCTACTTGGGATTACTATTTAGAGTGCATGCATACTTAGTTTAAGAACAAGAAGTCTGAGAATCTTTGGAGTAATGACCATAAAGAAACATTTCCCTTTAAGCTAGCTGAGGAGAGGTAAAATAAAACAGGCTGAGAGGCAGGGCACAGACCAAAGCTCTTTCTAAAGTGCTGTGGACAGAGTTTGCAAGGACAGATCAATGACCCTCCAGGGGCTTCTAAGCCCCTTGTAATCTCTTTAACATTGCAACTTTATGTATACATGTAGGTTCAATTTGAGCAGGAAGAGGTAGACTTACAACAGCCTCCTGGAGTCCCATTTTCATGAGCAGCTGAAGGGCAGCCCACAGCAGGCTGGCTTGGAGAGACCATTATAATTATGAAGAAAGAACAGTTAGTCTCGGGATAAGGGAGGCTTTTTCAGGCACATGCTTTGGCTGGACCATGGTTGCTCCAGAGGCATTGCCCTTTGGTGTGTGTGTTGGGGGGGGGGGCATGCCAGTGCCTTGAAAAGCATCCTTTCTTAGTTGCCTTGGCGACTCAGGATTGCTAACTGCAGCCGTAATTTGGGGTGATGCTGGCCTGGTTTCCTTTAGTGGATTGTGATTTGGCTACTGAACAGTTTTCTACCTATTGTGCTAAGTCAATGAATTTGCCAAGATAAAGGGAGTGTATGTGAGAGAGAGAGAGAGAGAGAGAGAGAGAGAGAGAGAGAGAGAGAGAAGGAAGGCTGGCTTAGGCACTTATGTCTGGGATCATCATCTAGGCAGGACTAAGAAAGTCGCTGATTGTATGATTTGCGTTTGATAAAATATATGACAGAAGTTCTTTAATAGGAGCTTCTCATGAAGAAAAATTCAGTCTGCGTCAATATACTTGGTATCTCTTATTTGCAAGTAGATTATGGCATTATGAAAGAACATGCGCACCAGACCACAGAGGAGGAAAACTGCAGCCCTGGAACAAAGCAGGCTACCTGTTGTGTGCCTACTAGCCAAGATCGCCTTCATATTTTTAAATGGCTGTCTTTTGAAATGACTTTAAAAAATAAGAAAACATTTTTTGGCACATAAAATTATCTAAAAATTTTATTTTAGAAGCCTGTAAATAAAGTTCATTGACAGCCAGCCCCGCCCATTCTTTTAGTGACATCAGAGGCTGATAGTGAGTTACAGCAAGATAGCCCATATTTCCTAAAGAATTAAAAGTGCTCACCTCCTGGACCTGTTAGATTTATGATATATATCTAAGTTAGAGATCTATATTAATTATGACTTAGCATCTATTTCTCAGATTCAGTAATGGCATTTTTATTAAAATTGATATGGAAAATATGCACTCTTTTTCTTTAGAGCATGTGTTTTTTCATACTTAGAAGTTGTCTGGCTATTTTCCACATTAATCCAGATAGGGCATAAAGAGCTAGTTCATTTCTTACCTTTCAGTGTCCGTTGTATGTAGAGATAGAGCATGTAGAGTGACAGATGTCATGACCATGTTATGTTTCCACTGTCTCTCACCATCACTGTCCCCAGGCCCATGTTTGTCCACGTCTCTATTTCTGTCACATACCTAGAATTGCTAGGTCAGAGGATATGGATGTGAAAAATTTTAAGGACATTTGCCAACTTGTCAATTTCTATTCTAACTCTTTTTAAAACTCAAGAGTGTGTGTGTGTTCTTTGGGCTGTGACGTTGAGACATCTCAGCTTGTACAGCATCCTGATAATTAATCCTTACTTAATTGCTTGAAGTGACAGTTTGTGTCTGACGAATAGTGAGAAGGCACAGGTCACCAGTGTCAGTCATCTACTTTCCACATTATATTTTAATTTGTCTTTAATCTGGCATGCAATGCCGTCATTCTGCTAGCAGCTTCCTTTACCCCAATGCCTCTGTGGTTTACATTGGCAGGAGGAAAGAGAACTGAATACTGTTTGCTATTTGATTACCTTTTGGCTCTAAAGGCTCAAAGGTCAGCCTTTAACCTTGCTATAAATGAGTACCTCAGAGGGGTTTCCCTGTGGAGAGAGGGAGCATTGCCTACTGGGAATCATTCCCACATCCCTCAGCTTCTTGAGATCAAAGGTTTTCTACCTACCTGCATGTGGAACAATAATAGGTGCCGTCTCTGGGGGCAAACTTGTGCTTCTAGTCACCATCATAACTGTTTCTTGGGGGCTCATAAAGACTTATCTGGGAGGATTAAAGCGGAGGGGCTAAGGAGCAGGCTTTGAAAGCTGGTTGTTGGAATGCTGTATGTGTGTGCATGTGTAAACTTGGATGTTGTCATCCCACAGGAGCCATCACTTTATTTTGTTTTATTCTTTTTTGAGACAATCTGACTCTGACTGGGACCTGGAGCTTTCTGATTTCAATGGGCTGGGTGTGAATCCCAGGGAATCCCGCACTCGACACCTCTGCTTCTGCTTCCCCAGAGCAGACTATAGACGTGTGCTGCCACACCCAGCTTTTTGCTTGGGTTCTGGGAATGTCACTCAGGTTCCCATGCATCTGCAGCAAGTACTTCCAAGCCCCTAAAAAGTTCTCTTGGCTCAGCTTCTGAGGCTACACAGCACTGAGCAAATGACGCCATCTTTCTGAGCCGAGTTTTCTCAGTGAAATGGAGCTATTATGGTTTGTCTGGTGAGGTAGTTATAGGATTAATGGGCTGAAACATACATACTTCCCTCTGTTCCTTCAATGGAGACTGGGTTACGTGAATGCATTAGTTTCGAGAAGATTCAGTGGAAACAGGGCTGTATGAGGAGTGAGAAGATTTGGGTTCAAAGCCCGAGAAATTATAGGCTATAAGATAGATTATGATAAAAATGAAGCCTGTCAGTCTCAGGGGGAGTGATGATTCTACTCTAATAATCAGAGAGACAGTGTAGCACTTCCTCTTACCTTAAAAATGATTTTAACAGAATGAGATCTCATGGAAGGGTGGATTTAGATCCTTGGTGTATGTGGACTTTTAGTGACAGGTTTATATGCCTCACATGAAAAATGGCTTCTGTTAGAACTGGATCTCATAATCTCCACCCAAAAGTAGTGTGCATAACGTGGTTCATACAAAAGTTTGCAATGTCTAAGGGGAAGATAACTTTCAAACTCAGGCTCTAGGGGTCTCTTGTGAGCATCCTGTCTCACCAGCTGCACTAGGAAACTCAGGTTCAGGATGAGAACTATACATGGTGAAATACACAATCTGTTTCTCCCTGGCTTTCTTACTAGTCAGTGTGTCGTGGCTCTCCTGCCTTGCTAAGTGCTTCCATTTATACAAGTACTAGTCCTTAATCCAAAGACCCGTGTTGTATGGCATAAATGTTGTAAAAGAGAACATTTATTTAATATCTGAACCTGAGATCATGTCTTGGAACCTCTGAAAGCAAGATCTGTGTTTATATTTTGTTAGCATTATATAGGATTTAAATCTTCAATTAGTTGACATTGTTAATGGGAACAAATATATAATTTTTTGTTATATGTTTTCTTGTTATGACAGAAAATTTATCTCCACTCTTCTCTTATAGTTTTTTTTTTCTTTTAGATAAAGCATGTGCGTCCAGCAAGCACATTTCTACCCTTCCCTGTACTCTCATACTTGCTTTGACTTGCTCATTCATACTCATGGCTAGTCTCAGTATACAGATGATTTTTTGTAGCTACAGATTTGAAAGAACTATGACTATGAATGGCTAGAAGGATGCTAGGCATATTAAGTCACTGCTTGGCAAGGACAGCCATGCAAAACAAGATGTCTATGCCTGGGAGATGCTGTGGGGTAGAACTAATGTTATGGAGACCTTATGTATGCCTGGTGTCTTACATGGGTCACTTCATGTAATACTTCAGTTTTCTGAGATGTGCCTTTAACCTTCCATTTTTCAAATATAAGGAAACAGGGAAGTAATAGCTAAGTCTAATTCACACCAACAGCAAGTCACAGGTCTTTATGGCTTGAGATCAAGTTATTCAACCAAGACAATGTTTAGTTATAATGTTTTGATTTTCAGTATCAATATGAAAGTGTACCCTGATGTAATTAGTCTTCTGTATTTGATATCTTGGGAATGGAAATCTGCTTCATGTCTGTGAATGAACACACTGAAGAATTCTGGATTAGCTGCTGTATGTGAGGCTGGGGCCACTCATGTGAAACTCTTATCAGATTGGAAGGGATGGTGATTACTTGCTAGGGTTTCTGAATATTTCTTCTAGATTCCCAGCTCTGCAGGAGGAGAATTGTAGCTTGACCCTGTAATCCCAGAACACCCAAAGTGAGATAAGAGATAGCATCGAAGGTTCCACAGAAGTGAACAAGAGACCTTGCCTCAAACCAGATGGAGGATAGAGACCAGCATCACAGGCTGCCCCTTTCACCACCACATGCATGTGTGGCACGTGTTCACCCACACTCTCACATGAACATATCCACTATACATAAAAATCAAGAAAGATCATGATCATTTGCATTGCATGTTTCTTGATAAATCCCCACCAATGGGACCAGTCAAGAGAGAGTTCATAGTATGCCTTCAGTGACCAGTTTGAATCTAGCATAGCAATGCATCACGTAACTATTTTTCAGTCTTCAGACTTGGGCCTTTGAATGTGTGTCCTTACTCCTTGGATGTTTCAGTGGCAAAACAAATGCAATCACATGGTAGACAATGAAAGGCTTTAATGTGGGCATTAGGAGATTTTATGTTTATTAAGTATGAGGTGATGCAGAATTGGCTTGCCCAGGCTCAGGCATTGACTCATTATGTGCCCATACAACATGGGAATGCATGCTCTACCTTCAAATGCATTAGGCCTCAGAAGAACTTATTAAAAGAATGCATGTGTTCTCTCTTTTTCAGTGATTCAATTACATTGCCTGGATGACATAATTTTCAATGCCTTTTGGTTTACAATCAGGCACCCAGGACTTTTTTTCTCATTTGTATTTTTGATGACATGGTTTTTGAAGCTTACCCTGCAACTTTTTGAGTTGTTTACAAATCTCCATGCCTGGCTCCATTTAATCTTTATGAATTCCAAGATTAGAGACAGTGGATGAACTGGAGAATATCCATGCCTGCTTTCTCTTGGGCTTAGCATATCTGTAGGTCTAGAAAAGAACAATGCTTTTTCTTGGATTCTAGAGGTGGAAGAACAAAATAGATATATCCTGGGATTTAGGGTTACTGTTACAGTTTAACTGTGAAAACACTCCCAAAAGACTCATGCATTTAAATGACCCTAGTTAAGGCGCTACTTGGGGAAGTTGTATAACTGGATATAGGGCTCTAAGCATGGGCCTTGAGAAACCTCATCCCTGGTTTTTCTTCTTTTTTGGTCTTGTCTTAACCTGTCAAGATGTGAACAAGCACTGCTGTGAGCTTCCACCTTCACGGACAGGATTGACCCGTCTCTGCCATGACATACGGCACCCTGTAGACTGAGCAAAACAAATGCCTCTCTTTAAATTGCTCCTGTAGGATATTTTGTCACAATGCCAAGAAAAGTAACCAATATGGTATTTAGTTTTTAGTATAGTAGGTAACAGTCTTTTACTGTAGATTCATCCCTTATTTTAATTATGGCTGAATTGCATGATAGCTAGTGTTGAGACAATTTTGAAGATTCAGCAAAATAAGTGATTTATGAATAAAAAACAATTACTATATAACCTCGCCACCTAGAAATGTGTAGCCCCTAGCAGTAAGATGTAATTTTCTTCTTGTCTGTTTTCTTTGTGTATCATTTCACATAGCTGTAAAACCTCCCTAGAGTTACTGAAGCATAGTCCTGACTGCCTGAAAGTGACAGAAACTCTGGAGTTGTCTGAATTTAGAGAAGTCCAGAAGTGAGTCTTCCCTGGAGACCTGTGGGCAAATCTGGTCCATGCCTCTCCTAGTTGTTGGTGGCCCCTAATCACCCTTTGTGTTCTTGGCTTGTGAATTCACTACTGCCATCTGCACATGGCTGATATGTCCTCTAAGGGTTTATCTTTGGATTGAGAACTACCTTAATCCAGAATGATCTCATCTCAATTCTATCTGCAAAGACCATATTATTTATAGAGTAAAGGCACCCCATAAAGTTCATCTTGATAGGTGCATCTTTTAGGTCTGTGTGTTGATGCCAATATAATAGTCATGGGAAAAATTATGTGGTGCTCTATTTTTATACAAAATTTTAATAAACTACTTAAATAAATTTAAGAGTATAATTGCCTAGAAACAACAATTTTCAACATTGTCATATTTTTTATTTTATTTTTCACTCAAATATTATATCCAAACAACTGCAGTTTCTCCCCCTTCTACTTCCAGCCCCTCCTCCCACCTCCCCTCTTTCCAAGATCAACTCCCCCTATGTTCCCCTTAGAGAAAAAAAAGTAGCAGGCTGTTTAGGGAGACCCACCTAAAACGACCTGACAAGTCAAAATAAGACTAGGCACAAACCCTTATATCAAGGCTGGATGAGGTAACCCAGCAGGAGGAAAAGGGCCCCAAGCACAGGCAAAAGAATAAAGACACTCCCCACTTCCACTGTTAGAATCCCTTAAGAACATCAAGCTGCACAACAGAGGACTAGGTCAGGCCCATACAAGCTCCCTGATTGTCCCTCCTGAGTCCCTGTGATCCTTGCTAAGTTGATTCTGTGGGCTGTATTCTCATGGTGTTCTTGACCCCTCTGCCTTCTACAGTTCTTCCTCCCCCTTCTATGGGGTTCCCCTGGCTCCTTCTATGTTTGGCTCTGGGTGCTTGCAGCTGCTCCCATCAGTTGCTGGATAATGCCTCTTGGATAACAATTGACTAGGCAGGAATCTAGGAACATACAGAATATCAGTAGAAATCATTTAATTGACTTTCTTTTTTGCCAGTCATGTTTGATTTTATCTTGGGTCTCTGGACTGTCCAGCCTCTGGTTCCTGGCCATCCAGGCAGTGTCAGGGGTGGGTTTCTTCTCATGATGTGGGTCTCAAGTTAGATTAGTCACTGGTTGACCACACCCACAAATTCTGCACCACCATTATCCCAGCACATCTTGCCAGTAGGACAAATTATAGGTTGAAGATTTTGTGTCTGGGTTGATGTCACACTCCCACTGCCAGGAGCCATTAGCTTGGGCTCCTTATCCACCATTATTAGGAGACTTCAGTGATTCCTTTCTTAAGTACCATGTCCAATACTTGCTTTCTAAAAATAAAGATTTATTTTACATATGTGTCTTTTGTTTGCATGTATGTGTGTGTGCAACATATGTGACTAAAGCCATTGTAGTGGTTTGAAAGAAAATGCCCCCCAAAGGGAGTAGCACTATTAGGGGGTATGGCATTATTGAGGTAGATATGGTCTTGTTGGAAAAATGTGTCACTGTGGAGGCAGATTTGAGATCTCAGATGCTTAAGCCAGGCACAGTGAGACAGTTTACTTCCTTTGCCTGTGCAAGATGTAGAACTCTCAGCAACCTCTCCAGCACCATGTCAGCCTCATGCCACCATTTCCCATCATTATGATAATGGACTAAACCTCTGAAACTGTCAGTCACCCAACTGAATGTTTTTCCTTTATAAAAGTTGTGGTCATGGTCTCTTCTCAGCATTAGAAATCCTAACTAAGATAGTCATAGAACCAGAAAATGGTGTTGGAATCCCTGGAACTGGAATTAAGAACAGTTATAAGCTACCATGTGGATGCTGTGTACCAAACCTGGGTCCTCTGTAAGAGTGACCAGTGTTCTTAAACATTGAGCTATCTCTCCTGTTTCTAGAAATGGTTTTCTAACTGTGTCATTTGTAAAAACATGTGGCTGCATATAATATCTGGGTCTTGACTTTAGAGCAATTTTGTGAGGAACCCACTTGACCTTTTTAAAGGCATACAATTGAGGACTTGAAACAGGAAAGAATTGTTGAAGCTGCTACCAGTGGCTAGAATTCTGTGATGGAATTTGCAGCCCATAATGATGAGGTCTAAATCATTTGACCCCTATAGGTCACCCTACAGAGTACATGCATCTTCTTTTAATTTTCTTTTGAGACTTTCCAGGAAAATGCATAGGAAATGAACTAGTAGTATGTGGAGAGTTATTTGTGGAAAGAACATTTGACCTTTTAGCCTTTTAATTATGGTCATATAATGGATTCACATTCAAAGGAGACAAAATAGTATGTCTTAGAAAAGGAAATCTTTAGCAATCCTAGAAATGAATACCATTCCTACAAATCCTGCGGGAGCTAGATTAGTCCCCACACATTCCACTTTGTAAAGAGAACCAGGAGAGGCAGAGCACTAATACTCCTTCCCAGCTGTCCCATTTCAACCCTGTGAAGGGACCTAAACTTACTAAAATAACTTATCTAATGTAAAATGAAAGCAAAAAGTGCTTTCTTCTTTGTGATAATCATTATCCTCTAACCATTGTTAATTGGACATTTATAATATTCCAGGAGTACTATAGAAAACATATTCCTTGAAGACTCTAATTTAATGATAACGACTATTATATTTTGAGATAGTGTTTCCCTTGTAGCCTATGCTGGCCTTGAATGTGAAGTCTTCCCAGTCTTCCCAAGTTCTGAGATCAGAAGTGTCATCACCAAACCCAGCCTCTTACATCATGCTTGAAACCACTTACAGGGCAGATACCATTGTCATTGTCATTGAAATGCTGTAGGTCTTGGACATAGAGCAAGTTTATACAAACACTGATATTGAATATTTTTTTATCTCTGAATGAAGTCTGGACCCATAGTCTGTATGCTCCCCTCAGGCTTTAGAGAGCTAATGTAGACTTTAAAAAACACTAGCATATCCCACTGGCTACCCATCAACCTCATCATGTCCACTAATCTGGTTTTACTTGGGACTTAGAATTGGAAAGTTCTCAGAAACTAGTAGTCTGGAATTTGGTGAATCTCAAATGCAGCCCAGCCTTCCAGGATTTGATAGCCATGTCAAGGACACCAGAAGAACATGTGAACACATGTGTGTGGCTTAAATAATTTGAATTCAGTTTAGTTCAACTTCTCAGTTTTTTTTCATGGACTTCAGCTGCTTGTTAAAGAACTTGAGAGGGGGTGGCAGGGAGATTAAACTAGAAGGACTTCTCCCCTTCCTTCCTCCCCTCCCCCCAGGTCACAATCTCTCTGTAGCTCATCTGGCCTCCTGAGTGCAAGGATAACAGGAATTTTCTTGAGCTGGAGTTTATTCTCATCATCTCCTTTTTCTGTGATTTACAATTTATGGGTTGTGGGTCAGAAGCAGACTTGAGCAAACCAAGGTATAGTATCTCTGCAAAAATGATCAAACATGAATGAGACATTCTATCTACTCCAGTGTTTCTCAACCTGAGGCTCATGGCCCCTTTGGGGGGTTGAGCAACCCTTTCACTGGGGCCACCTGAGGCCATTGGAAAACACAGGTATTTAATTATGATTAATAGAAGTAACAAAATTAGTTATGAAATGGCAACACAAATAATTTTATGGTTGAAGGTCAGCACAACATGAAGAACTGTATTAAAGCGTCGCAGCATTAGGAAGGTTGAGAACCTCTGGTCCACTGGGTAGTAAAATGAACATTTTTAGAAATCAAAATATTGTAGAGTGGGACAGAACCAGAGAGAGCTCTGTGACAGAGCAGAGCATCTTGAAAACTAAATCCAAGCCACTGGGGACCATAGAAATTGGGTAGAGATGATTCTATTGATTTGCTCAATGTTACCAGGGAAAACACCCAGCATTCCCTCTGGCTTGGCATAAAAGAAGATGAATCTAAAGCTTTTTTAAAAAGCCATACTTTTATTGGGGTCAACTTCTACACACTTGGAAGTAAATGGCATATATAAATGTAGACGTTTTATCTTCCATCTTTCCCTCCCTACCCTGGAGCCACACAGACAAGGCAGTGGGTTCCTTCTGGCCTCAGGCATTCGCACATCTGGCACTGCCTGGGTGCAGTTTCCTCTGGCTTGATCCTCCCCTAACCACTAGACCAGTCTGCTTGGTCCTTCCCTAGAACAATTTTTCCAAATGATATAATATAAAATAAATTCAATCCCTCAGCCCCTCTTTCTCTTTTATGTTTTTATAGCATATGCCCCACCTAAAATTATATCTTGGTGAATTATATGCTTTTTGTTTGTCCCCAGGAATTGTTTAGCTTATGTAAGCATGTCAGTGGCACGTGATTACTTTATTGTTTGTTTCTTTTCTTCAGTCCCTGGCACCTGGAGCCACACCTGGTGCCTAGCAAAGATTCCCTTTTAAGGCATTGACTGACTGAATAAGCAGGTACATGGCATGAAACTCAGAAGTCATAAAGAAAGATGAATTGTTTTTACATTAATAGTTTTTTAAAAAATTAAAAGGAGGAGAAATTTGAACAAATTATCTGATGGTCTGTACTATGCAGAGTCTTTTTCAAATGAAAACAAAAAACAAACATGCTTTGATAATACCAGAAATAAGCATCAAACAACTCATTCTGAAATTGGGCAAGGGTCTCAATGCGTGAATGTGTGAGAAAGTTTTATTTTCTCAATGGGAATGTGACTGTCTCTCGTTTATGTTAATTAGCAAACCCAGTACAAGAGCTGCTACTCTCCTGTCTCACAGTGAACTCAGAGTTCCATCCTCAGTGAACTCTGCCTTCTCTCCTTGTAGAAATTTTCAGACTAGTATATATCAGATAATGTGCCTGAGGTTAAGCTCATTTCTGTCAAGATTTTAAAACTTTCTCTGGTACCAAATGATTTGGAATTGCCCATAAACGTAGCAAGATTGATAATTATGATTTTGTGATCTAAGGGATGGTAAATTAATGACAGAACTACATTTCTAGTTCTCAAAGCATCACCTTTGCATTTGGAGACCCAGATTTGGGCACCTGTGTGTGTGTGTGTGTGTGTGTGTGTGTGTGTGTGTGTGTGTGTGTGTGTCCCCATCCTCACTCCTTATCAAGGTACTTGGGAATAGGGCACATGGCATTTAGTAGGCTAGGGCCAGGCAAATTACACTTTATGGAGTCAAAGAGAAAACAACTCCACAATGGAGGTGGTCCTGTCTCAAATGATAAAGGTGAAACAGGGTTGGAAGGAGCAGATGCCTGTGGAAAGATGCATGCTGCCTTCACTTCTGAGGTTTGCAAAATGGATAATGTCTCTGGATCATGATCTTCTGCATCTTTAACTAGGAAGAGACTGTAGAATGAGGAAGGGCCCTGCCATCGTGAATACTCTGTAATGCACCAAGTTCAGGAGTTTCTCTCCACGGCTCTCTTGGAAAGCTTCCCGTTGTGTGTTGTACAGGTGTGTTGTGTGTCTCCCTAAAGACAGGTGTGCCCGGGCTGCTTGCTGCTGTGTTCCCAGTCACC
Organism: Sigmodon hispidus; assembly: GCA_004025045.1. Classification (NCBI taxonomy): domain Eukaryota; kingdom Metazoa; phylum Chordata; class Mammalia; order Rodentia; family Cricetidae; genus Sigmodon; species Sigmodon hispidus. The sequence continues at coordinate 74,445 of PVIH01002445.1, forward strand.
TTTGGAAACCCAGGAAGCACAAGGGAGCAAAACTAGTTATTCCTGGGGAAACTGAGTGCACTGTTCAGGAATAACTAAAGAAGAATGTTTAAAACAGTGAGATTAATATTTCAGAAACATAAATAATTAGTAATGAAGCAGGCTCTGGAAGGATTTTTTTGACAATGTCTTCAAATTCAGACACTATTCTTTAGAAAGAACAAAACAAACCCTGAACTGAATGTGGTGATATGTTGTATATTTAATAAAATTTGCCTGAAAATCAGAGGACAGTGTCACACCATATTTTGCCATGAAGGTCAGGGAACGGTAACTCAGGCCTTTAATCCCAGCACTTGAGAGGCAGAAGCAGGCGTATCTCTGAGTTCAAGGCCAAACAGAACCAGGCTGTGGTGGCACACACACACATCTTCAATCTTAGCACCAGAAAAGTTGAACTAAGAAGTGCAGTAACTGGACAGAGAAAAAAGATAAGCCCAGAGAAGGCAGGAGTTGCTCCTCTCTCTTGGGACCCACCTGCTCCCTTTCTGCCCAGGACCCAGAGGCATTCAGTCTGAGGATTCATGGAGACAGAATCTTCCCCTTTATGCCTGAGGAGTAGGCTGGGTGAGAAGTGCCTGTGGTTTGCTTCTCTTTCTCTCTGATATCTTAGCTTTTCCCCAAAATCTGGCTCTGAATTTTTATTATAATACCAAATAGAATTTATTCAATAACTGAAAATTAAAAGAATTTACATTATAAGTATGTTTTATACAAGAAATAGAATTTGTAACAAATCATATGTAAAGTTTTTGCCCTGATTAAAATAAGTCTATAGTTGTGTATTTCAAGAAAAAGGTAAAGACTAAAGACTTATGTCCTGTGGTGTGTGTGTATGTGTGTTTAGGTGTTTGTGTGTTTGTTTCTTAACATGACAATTATTGCTATGTATCCCTACCTCCATAATTCCATTCTTTGGATTATATTCTTCCAAAAGAAAAATACACAAGACAAAAAAACAGAGAAATATAACTTCCAGTTACTCTCTGGCATATGACCCAAGAACAAAGCCTGCGTTTCCTAGTCCCCATTCCTCCTAAGACTTTCCCTTTAGTCAGGTTCCAGCCAAGGGGTGGAGTGAAACTACAGTTACAGCTTCTGGGGATGCATGTGTCTCAGAAGCATCTTTTCCCTTCCCTGCTCTGGCCCGCCAAGACTTGTGGGAGATATTTGAAGCTTAAGTAGCTACAAAGAGGTGGGGACCTAGGGTTGAGAAAAGCAGAAAAAGACAGTATTTGTGACGCCCAGCAAGATGTAGAGCTTGGGTTGCATAACTCTAATCTGTATTTACTTGGGGAGAAATGAATTTCCTTTCTGTTGAAGTCACTATGATTGTTGGTTTTACTTGTTTACAGCTAAATTTCATTCCAGCTAGATTCTTAAAATTTAACAAACCAACTGCAGATGTTATGTTAGACAAAGACTCCCTTATAGCAGATGCTGCCCCAGGGTTAAGAATTAAATTTGATTGCTTCAGCAGAGTTGCCATAGCTGTCTCTTCTTTAAAACAATATTTATTCTTATTTTGTGTGTGTACGCACGAGTGTTTTGCCCCTATGTTTCTGTGCTACATGTGTGCAAAGCCCACAGAGGTCAGAAGGAGTCGTCAGGTCTGCTTGAAACTGACATTACAGAGAGTTGCTTGCTGCCATGTGGTTGCTGGGAATTGAACCCAGGTCCACTGGAAGAGCAGTCAGTGCTCTTAACCACTAAGCAATCTCTGCAGCCTAGAACTGTCTTTTCTAACTATATCTTCTATGTTTTTAATGCTTGGAAATCTAAAACCAGCTATTACCTTTATTTCACTGAACATTTAAAAATATATTCCTTTCCCTCCATCAGCCCCCTCCCAGGTAATCACCTTACAGCCCCTCCCACACTACCTTCTCAAGTTGATAGCACCTTTTTCCTTTGGTTATTTTAGTATGTGTTATAAATAATTTTGAAACCTTGGCTGAGGACAAATGTGCTCTCAAAGATGATGCTTAGGTTCAGATGACATCATCAAAAGCCTTGGCTTTCATAACTTGCTAGAGGAAATTTAATAAATTTGGATGTAGTAGGTATTAAAAGACTTATTCTCATATTCAGTTTCTCTGTGACTATGTACCCTTATCTATCAAGGAATAACCTGTATCGTCTTAGGAATGCCATCCTGTAACACAGACTTCCATCATCTAAGAAAGTGCATATGCTGTTTTAGAATGCATTTGGGACTGCTTATTTTAGGATTAAAGAATATAGGATGAATGAGCCCTATGAATCCCTCTGATAGCCCCTATTGAGTTACCAACCAGCTAAGCAAAAGAGTCAAGTTCAGGTTATGTATTCAGAGAAGAATGCCTGAGAGCTACTGTATGAGCCTGTGCAAAGGGTGAAACCTTATCGCCTTGTGTGTGTGCAACAGGGTATGCACTTTTTAACCTCTTAATTCAATAATCACCACGCAGAAAATGTCCTTGCTGGGAAGTCAGCTTTATTGCTTGTGACCCAAGATAATTTTGTGTGAAGTGTTTGAGTTTTATCTTTCTGATGGTCTTTACCAGCCAGCTTCTTTCAAGAAAACCATCAAATTGGTAATAAAAGCTTGAGAAAATGGGGCTGGAGAGATGGCTCAGGGAAAAAGCACTCTCCCAGAAGGTTTGAGTCCCAGCACCCACATGGCTGTTCAAACTGTTCATAACTTCAATTTCAGGGGTTCCAGAACTTTCTACTGACTTCCAATGACACCAGGAACACACATGGGACACAAACATACATGCATTTGAAACACCCATACATATAAAATAAAAACTAAACTTTTAAAGCTAAAATATTGGCTTACAAGAAGTTTTGTTAAAGCAATCTATTTTGTGCTGCCCCTAGCCTCTTATGCCATGAAATATGATAAAATGCTATAAGTTTCTGTTTAAATGTAGTTACATATCTTTCTTTAATATACATAAGTTATACATATATATTTATACTAAGATAAATGAGACTGTATGTGTTAGTGTCTATGTGTGTGTATATGTTCTTTTAATACAAATGATGTTAAACCATATACTATTTAGTAGAAGGTCTTATAGCCACTTTGACATTGGTGAAAATAAATTAAAATTTCTAAATGATCATAACATCATTACACCATATAGCTAAACTGTATTTTTTTTTTTTAACCAGTTCTCCACTGATGGTCATTGTGAATATTTTCAATTTTACTCACTCTGAATGATGTTTCAGCAATCATTATTCTCTGTGTATCATCACTGTGCTGATGAGTAGAAAATGTTTACAGGATAAATTCCTACAAGGAAAATGATTGGTTCAAGGAGTACATAACATTTTCACTGAGTGGCTATTACTAAATCCTGTTATGCCAAACATGTATAGACCTGTCAAATTGTACAAGGGAGAATTCTAGCCAACTCTAGATGTCTGAAAAGAACCTAATCAGTAAACTTCAAAAATCTTTGTAAACATTATTAAAATCGTTACTGTAGAATGTTGTCCTAATAGTTTTCATGAGAGATCAACTTATAGCCCTAATGAAGACTTGGGCCAATGTGTGGACAGTCATCTGCACACAGCTTATACATGGTTATAGAACTCAGGTGGATCACAAGATGAATTTGTTTCTTTATAACACTTGGAGAAGGGAAGCAGATGTCTTCCCTTTCTGTCCCTTTTATTACTGGATCTGGATTTACATATTTGTGAATGTCAAGAGGTTAAATGGATTAGGGAATGAGAACTTTTTCCTTCATCCTTTCCACCAGGCCTTCTAGAATTATTTCTTCACAGTAAAGCTTGAATCTAGTTTGAGAAGTCACAGGTTTAAGATCAGGTCTGGGAGTACACACCTTTAATTTCATCACTCAGTAGACAGAGAGACAAGATGAACTCTGTGAGTTTGAGGTCAGCCTCATCTACACAGTGAGTTGCAGGTCAACCAAGGTTATAATAGGACCCTGCCTCAAACATACAAACAAACACAAACCCACCAAGTAAAAGCAAAAACAAACCCCACACACATTCCAAACAAAAAGGAGACCATACGTTCTTGTGCCTGGAAGCGCCTCCTTTCCAGCCCCGAGTGTATCAGTACCTGAGTTCAAACAAGCATGGATTCATGCCTGTGGACTTTGGCTCACTGTGTATCTACCCTCTCCAGTCTCCCTCTCCCGTAATCTGTTTTCCAAATGATAGTCAAATACAAAGAAATAGTTCCATAAAATATTGAGCAAATGCAAAGATATTGATAAAATATGTATAACACCCAGACAATAGACATAAGCGAGCCTCCCTCTTAGCTTTAGGAAAATGAGCCTTGTCATTCTATTTTTGTTTATATTATTGTCTCCTCATCGAGGAACCACTGCCCTCAATTATGTTTTTATGATCTTTGCTTAATGCTTTTGTCAAAAATAGGTTTCTCTGATGGTTTGTTTCTTTGTGTGTTCTCTGAAGACACAGACAGAAGAGTTTCTCTGGAGTTTGCAGCCAACAGCAGGTCTATGAAGTCATGGTATATGAGTCACAGTATATGAAAAAAATGCATGATATAAAGATGCATTCCTTTTCAAAGACATTTATTCATTTGTGCTCCAATCAGCAGATAAGTTTCTCATCTTTCTCTGTGTTTAATCTGGTCACATCTTTATGCCTTCTCTTTACATGTGGTTTTCTCCTTCTCAAATGTTTTTCCCCAACCTTTTCTTTGTGGGCTTCTCATCTCTTCCTCAAAGTTTGGGGTTAAAATATTACCACCTCAGAACCCTTCTTATGTTATGTTCTCCTTGCCCCAAGACTCTAAGCTTCAGGGAGGACTGTGTGCATGTCCCTTTGGTTCCCCACTCCATGCTCCCAGTATAGCACTGCCCCTAGAAATGGTGAATGCTTAGAATCCAGTTGGCAAAATGAGTAAGTACCTGTGTGTGAAGTTCCCTCTAGTGTGTAGTTTTCTGTTCAGTGAATTGGATAAGGATATAAGAAAGTTAATGGAGACTTGTTTCATGAGGCCTCTGGCTTCAGGGCCATCCCTTGATGATGTTATCTGAAGCCTTCTTCAAAGGACCGTAGAAGCTAAACTATATTGATGGATAGAACATTCCAACACTGGACACTACAAGAGATGTCCAGCTGAAATAAACAAACACATAGAACTCATTTATCTCCAAAGATAAAAGAGGTCACTGGGGAGGCTTTGGGAGTATGTTAACCTATGAACTGGCCAGTGTTACATTGAGAATACAAATGAAGTTAAGTGAGTTCATATGGGCTGCCTGGAAATGTTTTCTCAGAGTCCAGGCTTTCCTGGTAGCCATCCAGATTTGTTTATGGGCAGTTTTGTTTTGCTGCATGTACTTCTGGGGATTAGAGTCCTTCAGGCCTCACAGTTGCAAATTGTCTGCGAGCTGTGTGTGCCAAGCTGTGCAGTTCAGCTAAGTGTCAGGCATTCAGGATGAAGATGGCACGCTATCACTGAAAACAGAGGCAAGGTGTAAGTCCTATTATATAGAGTCCCTTACAATCAGAAGAGCCTTCTCCATACACCATTTTGTCAAACTGAAGGTGGAGGAAAGCTGACAGATGCTCAATATTCCTAGCAGGAGAGGGACCACCCATGAGGTCTGTAATAGGCTCTATCAGGAGTCTCAGCTTGCTCATTGTCTGGCCTTGTACTCTTAGGCAAGTCACTTAGTATGTGTTTTGATTTCTTCACCCATGAAATGGAAATATCAAATCTGGACAGCTCACCACTAGGGAACAGTGATATAGGAAAGGTAAATGCTTTGCATGGTACTTACCACTAGGGAACAGTGGTAAGGTAAATGTTTTGCATAGAACTCAGCACACAAAATGTTCTCAGATACTTTTTCTCTGTTATAGGATTGCAGTCCACATTTTAGATATGACAGAGTAGGGCATGAGCTGAAGAGGTTGGCTGATTGGAGTTGTCGAGTTGAAACTGTGCCCAGAAGTCACAGCCCAGTGTATCTTACTCTAATATTCGTCAGCTAATTTCTACTGATACAACTTGAAGACCTCAAGCCTCTCAAACTCTGTGAAAGGATGCTTTTAACTTTTTAAAAACTTACATATAATCTAGTTCTGCTCTAATATTTACAAAGGATAAAAGTTTGTCGAGTCAGAGTTAGAATACCAAACTAAGCAATATGGAAATATTTTCTTTTTAGTGCTCAGTACCATGAAGAAAATCTCAGGATTCAGAGATGCAGTAAGACAGAGGAACTACAATTTCTGCTCTGTCCAGCTATGGATCAGTGAATGTGAAATCACATGCAGGAAGACCCCCCCCCCCCCGGCCCCAGAAGGCTTGCTCAAGCTTCCAGAGAACTGGGTTTGAAGGCCTCAGCTGCAGAGGTGGCCCATTGCAAAGCTGACGAAGGGACTCTTAGACAATCTGACTGTATTCATCACATGCACAAGGAAGGAGTGAATGATACATGAATAGTGTCATTTCTTTTCAATGTTTTGTTACTCACTAAGTAAATATAGTGATCAGTCATCTGAAAATATTCTTCTGCTTTGAGATAGATGATGCTCAACATAGTTTGGGAGACTTGGGGCTGGCTGGTTCTATGATGATGGCAGGGAGAAGACAGTGCTGCAGAAGAAATCCTCTGCTGTCTAAGTTGTTAGGGAGTGTGGGAGGGTAATGGGTCCTAGAAGGTGATTTTGCTAGAAGGCATTGGCTCCTAACTAGGGTTAGTGGAAATTTTGAGGCCTTCTGGAGGAATCAACACATGTTACAGCAGATATCATTAGAGAGTCCCTCTTAAGATTCTGTCTTAATTACTGTTCTGTTGCTGTGAAGAGACACTATGACCAAGGTAATTTATAAAAGGAAGCATTTAATTGGGAGCTTGCTCACAGTTTCTGAGGGCGAGTCCATGGCCATGATGGTGGAAAATGAAAGAGCAGGTAGGCAAGGTGCTAGAGCAGGAAGCAAGCTCTCACATGTAACTCGTCAGCAGGCAGAGAGGGAGAACGGGGCTGGCCAGAGATTTCTGAAACTCAAAACCCAGTTCAAGTGATATACCTCCTCCAGCAAGGGCACACCCAATCATTTCTAAACAGTCCACGAACAGGGAATATGAGCATATAAGAGGTATTCTCCTTCAAGCTACCACGGCTTCTTAATTTCATTAATAAAACAAAACTCTAAAGGAAGCTGGAGGACAATCTTGTTAGTGTTTAGAAGAAAAACCGGGGGAGGGAGGAGCTGTAAATTTCAGCAGCTGCTCAGTGGAGGAAGATAGAAAAAAAAGAGAGAAAGCCTTCCCATTTGAGTTAGGCTGGCATGGACATCAGCCACATGGCCATGAGAGGTCACATGGTAAGGAGAGGGGCTTTAGAACCAGCAAAACCATATGGAGGCTCAGGTCAGCATCAGAGGGGCAGAAGAGGGGTAGCCTTTCAGAGTAAGGAAACCCCCTCCCCCTTCATATCTCTTTCCAGGCACTGGCCAAGGCTTTTTTCCTCTCTACACATGGCTGTTAAATAGAACTATTTATACACCTCGAGGGCCATTAAATAATCCCATGGAAGGGGTTTTCCCACTGCTACACTTGACAGCTCCATTTAGGTCTCAGGAAGGCAGTTAAACCAAACAGTACCTCCAGGTAGCTCTGTAGCAGTTACACATAGGACAGAAATTCTGGGAAGAAATAAGTTTGTTATCTCATTGAAGGGATAATCATTCCTCCTGTCTCTATGGCATAATGTTAGAGGATACACTTTCCTGAAGGGTAGGTCCTTAGCTGGTGATTGACTGACCAACCTGGGTTAACTTTTGAAGATGGAGATGATGGCATATCTGTATCCAGAAGTAGATTCTATTCTTTTCTGTTAACATTTCTCCCTCTGAATAGGTAAACCTAAAATCATGTAGGAAATGGGCTGGAATTAGGTAATAGACATAATTCATTTTGTTTTTTTTTACTTTGAAAATCTAGAGCCTCCGTGTCAAAACTCTTCACCCAAAGGACTTTGGAGGTCAGTGTCATTTTCATGGACAGCTTTGGGCAGGGCTGTTCATTTAGGAGGGAGGAAGAAACCTCTGACAGCCTGGAAGAAAAATGGAAGTTTCTGGAACTGCTGCTTTGGGGGATTCTGCACTCTGGCTGCCTATCTAGTTTCTATCTCCTGTTCTCATCATCCCCAGCTACCAAAGAAACTTTCATTTAGGGGATTGATCCATCTGGTGGCTTTGAGATGCGTGAGCTGTCAGGTGCAGCAGTTGAGGGTACCCCTCCAATGTTATCTGGGGCCCCCAAAGTGTATCAAGAGTATGTATGTGTGTGTGTGTATATATAACAGGCAAGTATAAAGAGGAAAGGAAATCCTTGTCTGGTGGGCTCTCCATGCCATCTCTGACCAGGAAGACATGAGACTTGCCAGAGCCATAGGCCATTTTGAGAGATGCCACGAAGTTCTCTGGGACCTGGCTGATCTTGGAAGGCAAGGGTGAAATAGCATTCCGTTTAGTCCCTCTGATCACATTTGTATAGATATTGGATATTGAACAGCCTGAAATTCAGTTCCACAAGCCTGATACTTTCAACCTTTGTGCATAATTAGAGAAAATCTGAGTAAAAGCCAAACAATTTCAATTGACCTTGATTGGTCATACAGCTTTGATTTTTTTAAGTCACCACTTGTGTGACTAAGTGTAGACTAATGACTTAAGAGAAGGCCATTGGCTAAGCAAGGTTTGACATTCATGTCTTTTGTTAGCTTGGCAGTAGAGACACTGGAGAATACAGAACTTCAGTGGAGAAGATGCTTCCATTAGATTGGCCTGTAACCAAGTGTTTGATGCATTCTCTTGATTATTGATGGGGAGGGCTGAACCCACTGTGGTGGTACTATCCCTGGGCAGGTGGTCCTGAGCTCTATAAGAAAGGTAGGAAACAAACTCAGAGTAGGAAGCAGTAAGCAGTGTTCCTCATGGCTTTTGCGTCAGTTCCTGTCTCCAGGTGCCTCCTTTGGCTTCCCTTAAAAATAGACTGTAAGCTGTTTCCAGATTATCCAGAGATGCTTTTAGTCATGGTCTTTATCACAGCAACAGAAAGCAGAGTAGAACAGAAACTGGTATCAGGAACATGGGGCATCGATTGCTCTGACAGACCTGACCACCCGATTTAGGGGAGGATTGTGGAAAGATTCTGGAGTTTGGGGCTAGAAAAGCCCACAAAACGCTCAGATCAGAGTTCAATGAGCTGTGATGGGAAGTGGAAAGACAAGAAGGTTGAGGAGAATGGGGTAGTAAAAAGCTGCCTCCTGGAGCTTCAGAGGGACACAAAGGCTGAAGAGCCAGCTGTGATGAACAAGAGACCAGCGCTGCTGAAATGAAACCTTTGTTTTACTGGGACAATCGATGCTGGTTGCCTGGAGCTGAAAAATCAATGGTGATTAATGAGATTCTCAACTCTTGTGGGAAGTATTTCCTCAGGGTCAGCACACAGAAGCTGTGGTCCAGAGGGGGCTACGATTGCATTTTCAGCTGGTAGCTGAACTTGATAATGTGTAATAGTCTCCCATGTGATACTGGCTTTGAAGGCATGAAGATGGTGTCATGGAGAGCAGCTGGAGCTTGGCACTGTGAGGGACCATTGATGAAAATGCAGCCTTAGTTGCACTGGAGACCCTAGCACATTGGAGGTGCCAGTTCTGTGGGGAAAGACTATGAAAAACAGTGGTCAGTGTGAGGTCAAACTGACCTGAGTCTATGCGACAAACGGGTATGTTGCAGATGACAGAGACTTAGAAGTAGGACCACCTAAGTGAAGCCCAAGAGTCTGTGAGTGAGTCTGCAGATTTTGAACACAGAGCTGTTTGGATTGTTGGACTTTAGCTTTATCTTGATCTAATTACAACTGGGTCATGGTTCTGTCCTTTGAAACAGAACTAAGTGATATATTTTGGATTTTTCATGCACCTATGGTTAAAAGACTTTTAAGTTATTAAAAAATTTAAAAGACTGTGGGACTTAAAAATTGGACTGGACCAAAGCACCTGCCCTAACCCCACAGCCCTGGATGGCAGGCACCACGACAATGAACAAATATGTGGTGGGGAGATGGGAAAGGAAGAGAAGCAGAGTGGTTGGTGCCTGCTATGGAAAGAGAAGGAACTGAAGGCGTAATATGAGCAACCTGTGAAGCCACCTGAGGCCATGGTGATGTCTGGGCCTGGGCTGGATGAGGGCCATGTTGGGTCTGTGGTCCTACTGCATTCAGGGGTCTCTGTTGATGACTGTGGCCCCTGTTACCACCAAGGGCCATGTGGATGTCCATGGTCTGGGCTCCTGATGAAGCTATGGTGATATTTGATCACTTTTCTGAGATGGCCCCACCCCTGGCCACAGCACTCAGGAAAGCTGTCACCAGCCCTTCCTGACCTGCAATGTAAGCAGCAACATGGGTGCAGGGGAACTGTGCCCAGTCCCTTGCTGGGGGTGTGTGGGGGAGGATGGGACAACTGGGGAGTGTGCAGTGGCAGCAGGGATCTGGGCTGACCAACTCAGCTACCACCCAGGCCCAGATCTAGGCTCTTCACTTGTTCCATCCCAACACCTACCCCATCTATGAGCTGTGTGAGCACATGAAGGGCCAGTCCTGTGGAACCATACCCACAGGATCTCCATGACTTGTGGCAACAGCAGGATATCCCAGTGGAGTATTTGTGAGGTCCAGTATTGATAGTATAACAAACCAGAGGCCTTGAACCAGACCAATGACTCATCTCAATGAACATTTGCAAGGAAAGCTGTTTGGGCAAATGGGTTTACTGCACAACACACCGTAGCCTACAACACCACTACAGTGAATGAATTTGTGATGGAGAGGTAGGGATGATGGAGGAGCTGAGTGGAGCAAATATGGAGGAACTGGAGACACCACAGCTATAACTGGTGTGAGAGCAGTCTGCACTTGAGAGAGAAACAGGTCATTGCCCAAAGGGGTTAGCAAGATGGTTTTATGTTTTTGTTTATTTTTAATTTTAACTTTTAATTTTCTTTTGCAGGGAGGTGGAAGGGCTGGGAAATGAGTAGATTTGGGGTACATTGTGGAAAATTCCTAAATAATCAATAAGAAAAATTATGTTTTAAAATAGTTAGACTGCGATATTAATATGAGAGCCGGATAAACAAGAAAGGAGTTACAGTTTAATTTTGATGTGTTTGTGTGTCACGTTGACAAGGGGTCAGTTCTGGTGAGGTTTGTTTTTTTTGTTTTTTGGGGGCGGGGTCAACGAGACACAAACTAGAGTCATCTGGAAAGAGAGCCTCACCTGAGAAAACACTTCCTTCAGATTGGCCTATAGGCAAGTTAATGTGCCTGCTGAGGGCTGTGGGAGTATACAGCAGGTAGCAACTAGCCTTTGACAAGTTGATGCAGCAGGTGTATAGTTCCCTGATGGGAGCCCCACCTGGCAAGGCCAGGAGGCCACGGACTGTTAATGACCTACTTTCTTTTTCCTGTCTGTGACTTTCTCAGGTGCCACTGCCATGCCTTCCTAATAAGAACAGCTGCGAGGTTCTCTCCACATCCCATTGGTAATATGTTTTACATCTTTGGGCACACTTATAGCTGTGGACGGTCAGGAAGTTGATTTCTGGCTAATCTATATACTTCTGATATATAGAAACGATAGCAGAATATTTCTTCTTACTGACATAGAAATGTAACAGTATTTTCAATCTCAAAGACACTAATTTTAGACTTCAGAACAAATTCAAACAGACTAAACTTCCCCTACAGAAAATACATAAAAAACTAATTTCCAGATGTTGTTTATTGCTAAATCAAGGCCAGGCTGCTTTGAGACACCTCCTGCCCCTGTAATAGTTGACTCTCTGCACATACCCTGACTGCTCAAGGTTCAACCTGCTACTGTTATTGTTAAGTTCTGAATTTCAATGTCATTCTCTGTCTGGGAAAAAGATACATGCAAGGCCAAACATTTACCCTGGCCAGTCTTTGTGACTTACTAGCCTGAAAATAACTGTGTGACTTCATGTGTGATAATATGGGCCAGGCCCTGAAAAGGTAACATATAGTTGTCCAGAGTTTGGCAATATAGAAGAGGAAACTATGCATAGTGTGAGTGGAGTATATGTGTGCTGAGTGAGAGCTAAGGAAAAAGAGGCCTAGAGAGGGTAAGAGAAATGGGAGAGATTGTATGAATGAAGAAGTGAGTGAGCTACGAGTGAGTGAATGATGTTGAGGAAGCATATGTGTGTGAGTGATGAAGCTGTGAGAAAGAGCTACTGCTACATATAGGAACTGTGCAAAGAGCTGTATAAGAGTGTGCAAGAACAATGTAAATGTTATATGGGGAGAGAGCCATGTATATGAGATGTTTAACTATGGCTGTGTAGAGAATTATAACTGTGGAGGCAAGGAAGAAGAAGCAACATTAAAAAAAAAGAGATGTAGAAGAATAATGTATGTGTGCAAAGAAAGATATGTAGCTGTATGTTTAGAATGTAGCAGTGTGGAGATTTGTAACTGTGCAAAGCCAAAAAGAGTCAAAGACTCTTTTTAAGTTGAAGCAAAAGAAAAAGTTACCTTCAGAAAGTGTGTATGTTTCTTTATTTTACCCATCAGGTATATAGAAACTTATTCTTAATTACCCTTAGATAAAAACGTTTCTTAATCCTCTCCATTCTGAGGCATTCTTTTTATTTCCCTAGAGCAGATAATGGGAGCTAGCCTTCCACTGTCCACAGTAGCAATCAGGGCATTTTCCTGATCAATGATCAATAAGGGAGATCCCAGACCACTGTGCATGGTGTCACCTGTGGGCAGGTAGTCCTGTTTTGTAAGAAAAGCAAGCTGAGTGAGGCATGGAGAGTCACTCCTTCATAGCCTCTGCCTCAGTTCTTGCCTACAGGGTCCTACCTCAAGCTACTGCTTTGACTTCCTTCAGGGATGTGGAAGTAGATAAACCCTCTCCACCTCGAGTTGTTTTTGGCCAGTGTGTTTATCACAGCAACAGAGAAGGGATGCCACAGTAGTGACACTGACACATTGAATGCTGACCTCTGAAAGTTTAATATCATTCGTAGATAATTTGCTGTCTTCTTTAATTTTACAGAGGAACACATGCCTTGTGTATATAATTAGGCTGGCAAACTGCTATGTGATGTTTGAGTGAATTCACTGAGACACTGGCTCTGAGGATGGGATATGACCTTCTTACTTTAGACTCAAGCATGTTTTTCTCAAAGTATCTTTCAGAATCACCTGTCCTGAGTCAGTCTGGTGCCTAGACGCTGTGCGTGTGTGTGTGCGTGTGTGTGTGTGTGTGTGTGTGTGAGAGAGAGAGAGAGACAGAGAGAGACAGAGACAGAGACAGAGAGAGAGAGAGAGAGAGAGAGAGAGAGAGAGAGAGAGAGAGAGAGAGAGAGAACAGAAAAGCAGCCTGAGGGCACATGCATGAGTCTTATACAGGCCTCATGTCCAGGAGATGTTGATCAACCTACAATATACTTCACAGTTTTTATGTGTGTGCTTTTATTTGGTTACAGTCTGGATTGTTTTGTTTTATTTTTAGCCAGTGGATGTGTTTTGTTGTTGAATTGGTTTTTTGTTTGTTTTGAGAAAGAACTTCAAGTTGGGTCATAGAAGGAAAGGATCTGGAAGCACTTGGAGAGGGGAAGAACGTGATCAAAATGTATTTACTTTAAATAACTGTTTTAAATAATAAATATTTTTCTTAAAAGTACAGGTTGGGGTAAGCTACTGCTGCTCCTAGGGGTCACTGATCCTAAAGATGCTGTAGTAGAGATAGCTAATGAAATCTGTGGAGAGGTCTCTCTGCCTAGAAATCCTCAATCTGTAACTTTAGCATTACAGTTTTAACAAGGGGCCCTATTTGATTTTTGCTGAACGTTGTAACAACCTCAATATGATTATATTTTGCTACTTAGCATCATCAGCATTTTTTTTTAAATCTTCAACTTAAACTCATTCAAAAGCATAGCTATAGCAGCCCATTCTCTGACTGTATAGAACACACAAAAACCTTTTTGACTGTCTTATGTTTTCTATAAGATTTTCCTGGGAACTTATAAAGCCTAATAGTTTCAGAGTATATCTGCAGATCTTCTTAATTTATTACATTATGCTGTATATGTTGTTTAGATTCAGCTTTGTTTTAATAAAATGGTAGTTTGTTTGCTAATGATACAATGCCTTATGGTATTAAACATAACATAAAATAAGGAACCATTAAGTAGAGAGAAATGTCAAAAAAAATTTTGTAACAAAGAAATATTTTCATATGATAATCTTAACCTTAGATATTGTCCTGTGATGGCTGGATATTTCCAAAATGAAAAGGGTAAGAAACAAAACTAGAAGGCCTCAATGCCACTAAAAGGCTAAATAAATTACACAAGGTATGTAAAAGATGTTATTTAGGCTGATATATCATATGCATGCACACATATACTATTCAGTTTTTAAGCATCTCACAGACTTCTTTGCCTCAATACATTCTTAGTTACTGCAAAGTAAAGCTGGAAGAATTAAAACTGAGCAATGAGTAGTGTGGGCTAGAGATTGAGTGACTTTGAAGATTTGTTAAAATGAAGCAGGAAGCTTCCTTCATATTGGAGTTGTGAGGAACTCCAGACCCTCCGCTGTCTCTGGATGCACTGGGAGGAGAGAGGCTTGGAGGATGCTCTATGGCCCTTGCTTGCTAATGAGTGCAGGCTTCTTTTTAAGGCTGTGCTGAGAGGCAGTGCCTTTGTCAGAAGTCATAGTGTGACAAGAACTGGCAGGCTGGTGTGATAACTAGCAGCTCTGTGAGCCTGAAGTACATCCGGGAAGGTGGCATGCACCTATGAAACTCTCACTCTTCTTTCTGAGCCCTGAGATTTCTGCATGGTTTTTTCCAGGATGCTTACTAACTGCAAGCCTACTTCTAGTGTTCAGAACACCCCTGAAACTTGGGTGGGAAAAGTTTGTCTTTGTTCCTTGTAACCCCTATTTGAACTTTTGGCATTTCCCCCAATTAAGTATTAATCATAGTCATTGTATTAGGAATGTCTGTGGCTTTGGTGTCAATAAAATTCCAGATGTTTTCAAATCACCTGACAATTGTGGTAGTCATACTGAAATATGGCTGGCTTATGCTCATCACTGCTTGGAAACGATAGTAACCATTATGCGGCTGCTGGGCTTTGTGTATCATTTTAATAAACATGTTAATACCACATACACTAAATTATATGAGACACATGTATGGTGCTGTGTATGAATAGTGTTGTACAAAGTATATTGTATGTGTGTGTATTCCATGTATATATCTATATGACAGATATATGTACTGTCTACCTAATAAATATTTTAAACTGTTATAAAGTATGTAATACATCTTATGTGTATATATATATATATATGCTCTGTGTATTAACCTGAAAGAAATGTAAATTATGCCATCAAAGCTTTAAAAAACTTTAGTAACAGTTTTAATGTAATATTATTGTTTACATGTTGACATGTATCATTTTGTTCATTTTTCTTTGATAGGGAGTGCATTAATGTTTCTGGAGACTGCCAGGTAGTTATAGCCCCTTGGCCTGTTGTGAGGGGCAGGAAGTGTTTCTTCTAGGAGGAGTATTTGTACCCAGATGTCCTGTGAGGTATCCTGTTCTGAGTCTTTTAGGATAGGGACAGAATATTCAGGAAAGAATTGGAGCTTTTTTAAAGGACCCTGGTGGCTCTGCCTTTCCACTCCCAAGTCTGCCCTTCATTGGCACTGATGTCACACAAAACATTACTCCCTCTCCCTCTCTCTTCAGTGAGTGATGAGCCCTTCCCTGTTCCATCTCCTGGCCTGAGCTTGGAGAGGGAGGGCAAACTATTGGCTGAGATCCACTGTCAAAGGGTCAAGGCCTGGCAGCCCTGACCTTTCCTCCAGGTACTGTGACCGGCTTTTCCTGTGTCCCCTTCCATAACTTTTGTCACATGTAAGGACCTTCCCTGTTGCTGAGAGATGCTTCTGTGTCATGATTCTGTTTGAGAGCCCTAATATGTGCACATGTGTCTGACTCAGCTTATCCACCATGTGTAAAACTTTGTAAGTCTCAGTGACCATTGTCTATAAATCTGCAACTGGAGTAGTGCTTACTCATGGGGTAGCTATGAGGTTAAAGAGAGTCACCACATGTAGTGCTTGTTAGGATTTTGTGCATATTTTGGTATGGTTAGCATATACCCAGATATCTGGTGGCAGATTTCTATGGATGCACGTGAGAACGCAGGAATGCAGCAGAAGGCAGCGGCAGATAGCAGGAGACCTTTAACGCTGTTTCTACCTAGAAAAGAGCTTTATTGTCAGATGAATATGGTTATAATTAACAAAAATGTTGTGATTATAATAGAAGAAAAATCAAGAAGAGAAACAGGAAGAAGAAAAAAAGGAGAGAAAAATGGGAGAGCTCCCAAGAAAAGACAAAGGGAGAGAGAGAGGGAGATGCATGCGGGAACCTTGCTTTAAATGGGGCTTGACGTCAGAGCTCAGAGGGCGTGGCTTCAGAGCCTAACAGGGCTGAGAGCAGCAAGTGATATAACAATTCCTTAGTGCCGGCTATCAAAATTAGTGCTTTATAACTTAAGTGTTTTTCTTAAAATTGGCTTATACAGCAGCATGGTATAATTCGGTTACAAATTTAGTGAAGAGAATAGAGTGATATAATGGAGAAAGAGCTTGTTTGGGGGGGAGAAAAGGTAGAATTCTTGAGTGAGATAGCACAGACTTGGGAGAGCAAGCACAGCACGGGCCTGGGGGAGCAGGGAAGTGTGGGCACAACATGGGCTTTAGGGAGTAAGAGTGGTAAATACAACATAGGACTGGGGGAATACATCAGGTGATGGACACAGAATGGGCATGGAGAGCAAGGGAGGTGGTGAACACAGCAGAAGGCTGCCAGTGCTGACCTGGGGCATCTGACTGCTCCTCCAGATCTGAGTCGAGGTGGATTTGAGATAAGAATACAAGGAGCAGAGCTTGGAGGTGCGGGGTCTGAACTGGTGCCTACCGATAAGATGAAGGGTCATGTGAGCCTCTGGCAGAAAGGAAAAGGGGCTATATGGAGCACAAGGTCAGCTTGGCAGACAAAGGGTAGAGCAATGGGAGGTTGGAAGGGGTGGGAGGTGAAACTAAGGGGCCTGCGGTATAAGAAATGATATTTGGGTTGGGATATGGATGTCCAAAGGTTTGTGATAATCTTCCCGAAGATATGCAAGCATAAGGTATTCTGTTTTAAAGCACCATGTTGAAGTAGAACACTTCACAAGTATACAATTTGAACTTCCCTCTCAAACAAATTAGGGAGCAGCTACAGTTAAGAAACAATGTGAGGGGGTGCTGGAGGCAGGGTGGGCTTGCCTCACAAGCATGGAGACCTGACTGTGTTTGCCCAGAACCCACATACAAAGCTGGGGATAGTAGTGCAGTTTGTCGTGGCAGCCATGGTGGGATAGGTGGGAAAACAGGTAACTCTGCAGAGATGATCTCTGGCCAGCTAGCATAGCCTACTTGATGGGACTCTAGGTCAATGAGGGACCCTGTCTCAGAAAACAGAACTCTCTTGGAGAAGACACAGTAGGCTGTCCTCTGTCTTCCACAGACTCATGTACTGTGCATACTTGCACCCATGCCAAAGAAATAATATACCTGCCATCTTGTACAACTGGGGCTTTCATCATTAGTGTGAGTGTCAGTTCTTTGGAGGCTCTTGGAATCATAAATCTGTGGCACAACTATGATAGTGAGACATTGCTACTTTAGCTGGACCCACAGGCTTAGGTTCACATTTTTCCTCAGTTTATGAGGAAAATGTCATATATCCAGCATTTACCCACAAAGCAAAGCAATAAACATAGTTAACCAAATATAAGTTAACCGGTCAGGCAGTGGTGGCTTTAATCCCAACACTTAGGAAGCAGAGGCAGGTGAATCTCTGTGAGTTCAAGGATAGCGAGGGCTATTACACAGAGAATCCCTGTATTGAAAAATAAAAAACAAAAAAGATAACTATGTTTTGTAGGTTCATACTTGAAAATAATGATACTGCTCTCAAAATAATTTTGATTGTGTTTAGCCTGGGGGGAGGATTTTGTGAAGTTCATGGTTTTGTGAGGATTAAATGAACTAATATGTTGGTGTTTAGACAAGTGCCTCCTATGTATTAAATTCTTCCTTGACTATGAGTTACTATAGTGATCCAATGGACGCATTTACTAAGTGTCATCTGCTGTTGTCAGGCCCACATGCTTGGCAGTGTTTGCTCAATCTCATTATTGAACATGTGTCTTTAATGTTAGCTGGTAATGGCTGGTCCTGGGGGCTAGAGCATCTAATCACAGAGAGATTCCCTTTAATAGTGATGCCTAATGGGACCAGAGCCTCTTTTATCCATTGACTCTTTCCCCTAAGGAAGCATTCAATTTCAATTTTTGTTTTCTTCCACAATAGATTCAGGTTCTGTTAAGAGGTCTGTGTGTTCTCTTCCTTACAGGATGAGGATTGATTTTTCTTGTCTTGGTCTTGACACCAGTCCTTACTATTAACAATTAAAAGGAAAAGAATGAGATCTTTGAGAAAAATCACTTCAACTTCATGTACTCAGAGGAGGAAAATTTTGTGGTAGAATATCTACTTTCGAATATTATGAAAGATTGCTTCTGGAAAGTGAAATGCATTCACATGAAAAGTTTGAAGGCATAGGATACTCTCTGGCTCTGAAATACCAGCAGACATTTCTAATTCTTTTTTTTTAATTTTCAAACTTCCCAGGGTAGATGGGAAAGATCAGAATAGTTCATGAAGAAAAGTGATACAGGTTTTTTTTTTTCCTTTTTTTTCATTTTGTAATTATATTTCTTTTTTTCTTTTTTAATCTTTATCTCTTCTTCAGCACCAAACTTCTAAAAATAACCTTGTGTGGTTTGTGAGCTTCCTCAGTCTGGCCCAGGATGATTTTTTTAAAGAGATGTTATCGCAGCATTTGGTTTCCACTGATAATTTACATGGCTGGAGAATTCTCCAAGCAAACTCTTGTAAGGTCACCCAGGGCAAATGTTTAACATTTCACCAAATTGTCTCTGTGTTTGTTTAGCATTTCTTAACTTTTGAAGCTGCTCATAAATAGTTACGAAGTTATCATAGAGAAGATCAGCAGAGATGGATTGGAGTTATTCATGTCTAGTACCAGAAGCTGGCTGGTATTTCTAGAAGGTGGCTATGGGAGCAATATTAACTGTGTCATGGAAAGCCGTTTATGGTTGCCTGGAGGTAAGCTGCACCATTCACGATCCTCTGTGTGGCCAACCATACTGGACCTTGGAATTTTTACTTTGTCCTAGTGGGGTGTGAGTAAGAATTAGAAAATAGAAACTCTGTTTTCCTTAACCAGAGTTCAGTGAATGTTTCCATTTGGGAGGAAATATGAAGTGACCCCCATCCACTGCTCCCAGCACAAATATACTGTCAAACCTGCCATCAAGTAGTAGCAGAGCCCACAGTAGAAGCATATACCAGAATAGATAAATATATTAGCCTCATTGGCCTGGGTAATTAAACTAATGACCTTTTTGTTGGATTATGGAAGCCTTTTGTTAAGAAACATGATAGCCATCTTATACTGTTTGAAAGTCCTGCTTGAGGCAACAGCTCCAGAATATGACCTCAGAGTGTGAGAAACACCTTTGTAGAACCTCGATACACCCTAACCTGAAGTATGTGCTTAATTTCTATTGTTGCCTTTGCTCTTCCCTGTCACCCTTCCAGGCTAGCATTGTTAGAGACATTTTACAGGGAGGAAAGTTGAGGCACAGGAGGAGAAAGTGCTACAAAGCTAAAGGTACCATGTTCTGTATTCTCTACTGACCATTCAAACACAGCCCCAATCTTTTGTTACATCATTCTCTTATACTACTTTATTTCTGAGTTAAGATCAATGCTTCCCTATTTATGATAAAATAGTACCATATATATGTATACACACACACATAAACCTAGCATTTACATTCATAAGAATTTTCATTGGGGGTATTTTCTTTTGTTTGTTCTTTGCTGCTGCTGTGGTAGTGCGTGCGTGCGTGCGTGTGTGTGTGTGTGTGTGCGTGTGCGTGTGCGTGTGCGTGTGTGTGTGTGTGTGTGTGTGTGTGTGTGTTGTTTTTGGTAGTAACTAGGGTGGAGACTGAATAAAGGGCATCACACTTGGGAGTTACTGCCTTGATGCAGGAA
The DNA here is from genome assembly GCA_004025045.1 of Sigmodon hispidus. NCBI lineage: Eukaryota > Metazoa > Chordata > Mammalia > Rodentia > Cricetidae > Sigmodon > Sigmodon hispidus. Next base: position 94,758 of record PVIH01002445.1, read on the forward strand.
TTTGTTTGGATTTTCACAGGTTCATTCCTCCTCCTGTTTTGATTTTTGAGGTTTTAATTTAATTATATATTCCCCTCCCCTTTCCTCTCCTCACGCCTTCCCATCTGCAGCTCCCCACTGTCCTTCAAACTCTTTTTTCACTAACAATTTCATTTTATATGAGAATGACATATCCAAATTGGTACACTTCTAATAATGGAAATGGGAAGCTTTTAAGGTGGCAGAAGGAGAATTTCACCATGAGAAAGGTGGTCTTGTTGATAATATCATGGTGGGGTTCTCTAGAAAGGCAGAGGAAGCTGTAGTAATATAAATAAGTGTAAACATTTCTGACTGCTCTGCTCTACCCAGGTATTCTTTCCCCAGTGCAGACAGACAGAGCAGGGAATCTGACCCAGTGAGTTTGTTTGTTTTGCTTTGTTTGCCTCATGAGGCAAGATCTCATGATGCTCATACCAGCCCCACACTCATTTTGTAGCAAAAGATTACCTTGGTAGTGCTATCCTTCCTCTGCCTCCCACACGCTGGGATTACAGGCATGCTGGGATTATACCTGCTTTATGTGGCAAGCTCAGAGCTTTGTGCATGCTGGGTAAGCCCCCCAACAACCAAATCCTATCCCTGTTACTCGGCTCTCTATCACTTGTGAGAAGTACATGAGAAAATCAATGTGAAGGAGGAAAGATTTACTCAGCTCAAATGTTCATGCTGGCTCCATTGCTTTTATACCTAGGCCAAGATAGAGAGAGCATCATGGCAGGGAAGGAGTGATAAAACCAGTATCTCATTTCATGGTGGCTGGAAGCAGAAGGAGTAAAGAAGGACCAGGGACAAACTGTGCCCCTCAAGAGCATGCCTCCAATGACCTGCTTCCTCCTGGGCTTTCCTTTAGGACTCACTTTGAAACGTTGTCACTATCTCTCAAAAAGTCAGAGCCTTGGTGATCCAATGTCCTCCCCCAAACCTCACCTTTGAATACTGCTGCATTGCACACTAATCATTAAGCACAAGGAACACTTAGCATCTGCATCTTAGCAAGGAGAAGGGGTCCCTGACTCTAGCTGGACTTATATTTTGGAAACCTCTGGTGGTGCAGGCTGCTGACCACCTTGTAAGAGAACACCTAAGGACACATGCCGTTAATGCACTGCACTCCCTTAATTCAAGCCGGTGACTCTCTGCAGTGTTTAGTAGAAGCAGTGTGCCTTATTATCATTGGAAGAAGATAGCCAGTGAACACTAGAAGAAGTAGTTATTTTCTAAGATGGCTTGCATTTTCATAAAACCTGTTTCTAATGGGCCATGATTCCTTGGAGCAGGGTTTCTGAACCTCAGCACTACTAACAGGTTTTCCTTTGCTGGGGGCTTTCCTGGACATTGTGGGACAGTTAGCAGCAGCAGGGGTCTCTGTTGCTAGACATCCATTGTGACAGTCAATAGTATATCTAGACATTGTCACATATCTCCTGGAAGGTAAATTTGCCCAAGTCAAGAATTACTGTTCTCCTTGATCTGACCTTGTATACTGACTCTGCTACCTGAGACTTATCTTACCTAACATGAGGCCTCTATTTATGATGCTCTTTGAAAGTGGCCATGGATGTGATATCCTAGGTGTGTAGAGATGGGTAAATTTCCTCACCCTTAAATCATTTATTGACTGATCATTTACTTAACCCATGTGCCAGGCACTGATCTGAAGGCCTCAGAACTGCAGAAGGAGACTCCAGATGTCATGAAGGTTAGATGTTGCTCCCTTGTGCTCACAAAGTAAGAAACATCAAATAGCAGATGCCCTGTGGGGACACATGGCCTGACAGAGCCAGGAAACCCACAGAAGATGCCTGCAGAGAAGGCAAGTGAGGAAAGAGTGTCTCCAGTCCTTGTGCAAAGTCCCAAACAGAAAGCAGCTTCACACATTTTATGGGCTTCAGGCCAAACTATTTAATATGTAGGAAACAAGGCAGATTTAGACAGATGCACCAGAACAGGAATGCCCAGGCCAGACTGTCATGGAGATTAAAGATTTATCCTAAGAACAGTGGGAAGCCACTGAACAATTTTATACAGGGAGTGACGTGACATGATTCGATTGGCACTTTGAAAAGATCAATCTGTTCCTGGCTGGCTCCAGAAAGTACAGGTTCCCCTCTAGGCCATGAGGGTTCATCTTGTGCCCTGCTGGGCCATTTGGATATGGAGTCTTTTGACATTGCCACTGCCTTTGGTGCCCGTACCCATCATCCTCCAAACGCCCTAGTTGGGAACCTTTTATATTTTCAAATAAAAAAGCAATTCCTGTCCATGTTCTCCCTTTGTTCTCTTTTAAACTGTGATTGAAGTCGGGCTCCAGATCTTTGAAAGCCCCAGAGAAGAAAATGATTTCCATGGTAGCTGTAACCATGGGAAACCTTCCGACTAACTCCCACCCCTGTATTCCACAGTGGCCCTTTCCCACTCAATCAGTTGATGAGAAACAAGGGCTCATGTTCGGGGCTTTTTATCCTAGTGCATGTAGATGAGAGCCTGACTTCCACCTTCATCCTGTCATTATTTGGGGAGAAGAAAAAGTGCTGCGCACACACCTTCCTTTGTTCACAGCTACAGAAACTCGAGTGCTTATTGGTATAGAGGATAAAATACAGGTTTCTTCCCCTGCCTCCCGCCATTTCCCAAGTTGTATGACAGGTCTTCTTTGAAGATCAAATTTTTTTAATGAGATATTAAAAGTAGCTTTTTTTCTTATAAAACCAGTCTCTCTTCTATTTTATTCTCTCATGCTGTTGGTGACAAAACATCTCATAGTGATTTACAGTCATGCCCCATCCTTTTGACAATGTGACATGGTACTGTTGTCCAAAGGTGTGTTTGGGTTAAAATCATAGCTGTCTAACATGCGTATGTATCATGGTCCACGGGTTGGAAACAGCTATAATTAAAAAGATCCTCAAAGTACTTCCAGGAATGCATAATTCCCCTGTGGAAATTTTATGATATCAAGATTAGGGCTTCAGAATTAAGTTTTTGCTTCAGTGACTCTACTGAGGATAGGTATAGGACAGAAACAGGCTGGCCAGTGTTTCTCTCTCTGTCTCTCTCTTTTTTTTGTTTGTTTGCTTTGCTTTCTTTTGACAGTGTTTTTCTGTGTTACAGCTCTGGCTGTTCTAGAACTCACAGAGATCCACCTGCCTCTTACTCCAGAATGTTGGGATCAAAGGAGTACCACCACACACATCAGGCTCCAATGTTTCTCAGTGACTGTATTGTAAGGACGGAACCAGAAACTGCCGTAGAAGTGAATAAAGAGATGGGGAGGCTGGAGAGCAGTGTGTGCCTTTGGAGGGACTTCAGAGGACAGCTTGAGAAAGGAAGTTCAAAAGTAGATGAAACATTCTCATTTCCAAAATGTTTGACAAATACATTGTATTTCCCAAGTTCAATCAGCTGAGGGCAATTTTTATGCTCAGCTCTTTTCTAGGTTACTAGGTAGCCAGATTACTTTTCCACCATCTCTCTGTATGACAGAGAACAGGGAAGATTTCTTCTATGCATCAACTTCCTCCCAACATAGTGGTACCTTGTGGCCTCCAGAACGCCCTTCTAAAAATAATAAGCAAGTATTGTTGAGCTGGACTTTTTTTTCTTCTTGTATTGTTTGTTTGGGTTTATGTTCTCAAACAAGGTCCTCTGGAGCAATCAGTCATCACCATGTTGGTCCTTAGAGATTTGCACAGGAAGTTGGGCCTGTCTTTCCAGCTCCGCCCCCCATTGCCATCTGTGCATCTGATGGGAGTATGCTTGTAAAAGTTAAGATGACCTGTGCTACAGCAACCTAACCCAATAAATGTCAGCTCCTGGATCTTGTTAAGCTTTTGTGAAGTTGATTTGGAGGGACAACAGTAGAGTCTGGCTGGGAGAACGTTGTTTGATGTGGCTGTGGTGAGAGATACCCCTCAGCTCTTTTCCAGGAGGCCTGTTACATGTAGTCAGACCACCAGGGAAGACAATTAGCTGGGAAGTAATCCTTTTTCTAAAAGCAGTCCCCAAGAGTGTGGCATGGAACAGCTTGACTTGCTAGTATGTGTCAGCCACCCTGAAGCCTCCTTCAATCTTCCGCCCCCACACTTGCTGCTCACAGCCTCCTTTGCTGGCATAGGAGAGCCTCCTTTGCTGGCATAGGAGAATTTCTTCAAGTTGGCCTTGAGAAAAGTGTTTTTCCTTTGAAGTCATTAGCATTTAAATAACAACCACCTCTGAATCTTTACAGTGTAATTTGGCACATTAATTTTTTTCAGTGTGTATCTGCCCTTCGTAGTTTGAAAATTTTCTCTATGGAAGACTTCCTGTATTTGAAGACTCTGTAGGTCAATGCTTGAAAACTAGAAGCATTTTAGTCAAGATTTTACTTAATCTTTTTTTTTATTTTTTTTTTTTAAACTTTATTTATTTATTATTTATTTATTTGCCTTGGTGTTTGCCTGGAACTGGAACTACAGACAGTTGTTAGCTGCCATGTGGGTGCTGGGAATCGAACCCGGGTCCTCTGGAAGAGCAGACAGTGCTCTTAACCGCTGAGCCATCTCTCCAGCCCCTTACTTAATCTTAATACAAACTTTCTTCCCTTTATTTTCCCTAAAGTGTCTTAGACCAATAAGTGTGTGGCATCGCTTACGTCTTGTATCCAGTTTAGAAAAGGGATTTATAAGAGAGTAAGTGATTTTAAGAGTCTAGTAGGCAGTGAAGCTGAGACCAGATCATGGATGCTATGTGGGTAGTTTTCAAACTATGGTCTGTAACTCTTAAAATTAAAACAGAAATAAAATAGTTACACATATATGTATATATATTTATATAAAACTCCTGTCTTATCATGTATGATTTAGAACTGATAGATGTTTTAATTGCTTAGGATTTAAATTGGTCTAAGCTTTTTTCAGCCAGGGTCCTAATTCGTGGAGATGGGCAGGTGGAGTGGACATGCTGAGCTGATGAAGGAACTGTTATACCTTCATATTCTACAGGTTCCTCTATGAAAGTGGGTTTTAGCTGTAAGGCATCTGACTCCGAAGGATCAGATTCTGGAATTATTCTGGATAATATTTTGGAGTGTTTTTATGGGTTTTCAGTTTCTAGTACTTCCAGCTTTTGTTGCTTATGAACAAGATATTTGCTGAGCCTTCTAAGCCCTATTCCTTTGTGCCATGATGAAGTTCATGATACTTATTTCACAAGGCTACTATAAAGATTAAGTAGTGATTACCAAATCTATGGTTGGTATTCAAGGATTGCTGTTCCAAAGACCACATGGATTGCAAAAATCTGAGGCTGCACAAGTTCTTTGTATAAATTAGCATGACATTTGTATATAACCTGTGTTGGAGCTCCTGTGTACTTTTAGGCATGCCCACCTACAGCCTGAAGGATACACATACTTCAAGATAGCTAAAAATCTGGCCCAATAAACATTGTAAAATTAAAACATGGTGAAATTTTGTGATTTTATTTTGTAAAACAAAACAAAACAACAACAAACAAAAAACAACTCCACAGTAGAATATAAATGCCATGTCTATAATCAGTATTGTGTTGTTTAGGGGATAATGACAAGGGACAAAAGTCAGGGCAGTATAGATGCATTTTTTTGTGTGTGAACATGTTGTTTGAATCCATGAATGTGGAACTCCCAGACATCACAAGCTAACTGCATATATAAAGTCTTTACAACAGATTCCGACATTGACTAAAAGCTGTTATTAGATGCTATGACTGGTACCTAATATCTACTCTTGAACTTCTATCTATGACAACAAGGAGGCCTCATCCAACTTCACTGTAATACAAAGAAGTTTTTCTAACCAGCTGATTGCTTTCTTTTTGCTATTTCCCTTAGCCTGACAAGATAACACTAAGTAAGAAAAGATGGTATTTATTAATTGAATGTTAACTACTTTCCTTTTAAAACTTTCCTATATTCATAATCAGATGCATCCTCTGATTTTAGGCTATTTATTACCAGAGTCCTAACAGACCCATGTTATCTACATATTTTGTTTCTAACCCTTTTGTTTATCCTTGGGAATCTGAGTCCCCACAGCAGGGATACAAAGGTTCTATTTAAAACTACATAACAATAGAAAAAAACCCAGGAAATCTTTCAGGTCAATGCAGAAATGTATTATATATCACATTTTCTCACACATGGAAATAATTGCGATATCCTGGAGCCAGTTCCTGCACACAGATCCCAGGGCTACACTGTAAAGATTATTGGAATCCCACCTCTGCTGATGCCCAATTGGAGAGCCTGCAATATCAGCCCAGAGCTATGCAGGAATAATAAAGCTGAACCATTAGTTTGACAGCTGACCCATATGTTTAATACATTTCAGTATGGGAACTGAAGTCAGGCTTGATCATAAGCCATATAATAACTTCAGTTTGGGCTGGAGAGATGGCTCAGTGGTTAAGAGCACCGTCTGCTCTTCCAGAGGACCCGGGTTCGATTCCCAGCACCCACATGGCAGCTAACAACTGTCTGTAGTTCCAGTTCCAGGGAAACACCGAGGCAAATAAATAAATAAAAGTGGTTTTTTAAAAAAAAAAAAAAAAATAACTTCAGTTAGACTGTGCTTTTAGTTCTTAGGAAGGAAGTTTTTTGAACTGGGTTCTCTCTCTGGAAGCTGGATTCTTTCCTGCCTCTGTTTCTCTATTCTATTCTAACACAATTTGAGGATACTTTGAATCTTGCATTCACTCTCTGAGGTTGTAGGATATGATCCATGAACATGACTTCCCTAGACTAAAAGCAACATTAATCATATTAGAGATAATAGAACATTAGGCTTCTCACACTTTTTAATAAAACCTCTTTAAATTGAAATTTTATATTGTTATTATTTGGTGATTTTACATCATGCACCCCATCAAACTCAGTTATCAGACCTCTCAGATTCATGCCCACTCTTATGATCTCCCCATTTAAAAAAACTCCCATTCATGCCGCTCATTTACTTACTGGAGCAAAATTAAACTCCCTGTGTCCAGACCCTTAAAGAAAACAAGTCTTTCCTCACCCACACCCCTGCCAGAGGCCATCAATGCAGAAGTGAGGCACTGTGTCATTTAGCTATGTTCTAGCCTTGATTTCTTGTATACAATGTCATCTCTCTCTTTTTAAAAAAAATTTTTTTAAAGTCTACTAGTGAGTGAATACACCCCCTGCTTCTATTTCTGGGATTGTGATACCTTGCTCAGGAGGATATTCTCCAAATCCATCCATTTGCCTGCAAATTTTAGAATATCATTTTTTCTTACTGCTGAGTAGTACTCCATTGTGTAGATGTACCACAGCTTGTTAATCCATTCTTCAGTTGAGGGACATCTAGGTTGTTTCCAGGTTCTTGCTATTACAAATAATGCTGCTATGAACATAGTTGAGCTAATACTTTTGAGGTGCAAATGTGCGTCTTTGAAATTTCAGTTTTGACTGGCTAGTTCTCCATAAATGGATCCTATTGAAGTTTATATGATTTTTAACCTCTCGAGCATCAATCTTTATGACTGGATTCGTTATTAAGTACTGTTAGCTCACTTTCTCTTGTTCCACATTAAACAGGGGTGCTCCTAGAAATCACTTTATTTGGATGTTGTTAATTTTTTGACTATTATTACTATTTTTATCTGAGAGTGTCTTGTTGTTGTTTTATAATTACTGTTCTGTAGAGGGTGAAGGCTTCTATTTAGTAGAAGGTGATAGGGCTTGTTCAGCAGAGCTGTGATATAACAGAGCCAGGTGAAACTTCAGTTCTTGTCTCTGCCCAACAAAGCATCCGCAATCATCAAATAAAACTCATACTGGAAATAATAAAACATTGAGCTTCCCGCTCTCTTGGAAAATTTCTTTAGATAGAATATTAACCAACAGGCCAACACAGACTACATGAGCATCTTCTATATGAGCATCTTCCATATGAGCATCCTCCATAGCTGAGTCATATATACCTGAGTTCTAATCTACTCAATCCTCCAAGGGTAAGTGGGAATCCCATTTTACAGAAAAAGCAGGCTCATAAAGTTGTGTCTTGCACAAGCTTGAAAGTTATTAAGGTGCCAGCCAGGTGATGGTGGCAAATGCCTTTAATCCCAGCACTCGGGAGACAGAGGAAGGTAGATCTCTCTGAGATTGAGGCCAGCCTAGTTCATAGAATGAGTTCTAGGACAGTCAGGGCTACGTAGAGAAACTCTATTTTGAAAAAGAAAGAAAGGGAAAGGGGGAGGGAAGGAGGGAGGGAGGGAGGGAGGGAGGGAAAGAGAGGGAGTGTGTGTGTGTGTGTGTGTGTGTGTGTGTGTGAGTGTGTGAGTGTGTGTGTGGGAGGGGTTCTTAAACTGTGGAGCTAGAGAGTATGCATCACTTGATCACTTGTCTATCCTGGCCACTCAGGCCTTCTGCCTTTTGCTGATTCCTCAGGATTAGCACCTGGTGCTGTGTAACAGTTCTGTGTTCACGAGTTTGAGGTTGTTTCTGTGGGCCTTTCCCTGGCCTCAAGGCTGAGTCATCCAGAGTGTGAGTAGTTTGTTCTGAAGGCATCTTCTGGTCTGGGATGCTCCCCAAACATTCCTTCCTTTGGTTGCAGACACTGTAGGGTTCTTGTTCCATCTGGAGGGCAGCGGGCAGAGTCGAATAGGTCAGTGTCCTCTCCTGGCACAAGTCCCGAGATTCTTGGACTTGAAAATCCAAACAGCCAAACTTCCTGCAGTACTAAAATCCCACAGCAGAGGGCAGCCTCCCACATATGGCAAGGTGTCCTTGGCCCTGAGCTCATTTAAATTGAAAAACCTACAGAGAAGTAATTAGCCTGCCTTCATAAGAAAGGCAAATCCCTTGCTGCTGCCCCTCAGCCCATCTTTTGTTTGAAGAAGACCATTTGTTCTTGAAGTGGAGACTCTCCTTTCCCTCTTGCCCTTAGTGTTAGCTATAATTTCTGTAACCCAAAGATAGGAGTTAGTTTTAAAGAAACAATCCCCACTTGCTTTGTTCTATATGCAGCATGAGAAGGGCATTTGAACATGGCACTGCCAACCTTGTAGTGTGTCAGACTTTCTCGGCCCCTTGGTGAAAAGACAAGCCTGGAAGAAGGGTGTGAATCCCAGCATGTGTTTTGCTGTCTCCTGCCAGGCACTCTCCCAAGGCTGTCTCACCAAGTGAGCAGATTCCCTACAGCAGACCCTGCTTACTATTACCACACATGGGAAGATGGAGACCCTGAAACTGACAGGTGTGCTGGTGGCTCCTAAGTTTTACCATGCTCACATGTTTTTAAAACAGGGAGCATCAGATCAAATAGCTTTTGAAACCTCCATTTCCTCTGGTTAGAGACAAAAGCATAGAAACCAGATTCCACAGGGAAATGGGTGTGTCCAAGGGTGGAGGTGCTGCTGTTGTTGACAAAGAGCTTTTGTTAGAGTTTTCCTGAGCAGAGTCTATGCCTCAATGCATGCTCAAGGCTGGCTCTGCTTATCCATCAGTACTAGGCTGAACCTGGTCCAATTTCAGCAGTAACCTGCTTCAGCTCTGTTGGAATGTTGCAATGGGAACTACAGCCCTGCTTCTTCAAGCCAGGCCAGCTCCAATGGGCTTCTTCTTAGCCTCAGAATACAGAAATCAAATGCAGGTACCATCCCTCAGGTGTGGTCCACCTCCGTTTTTTAGAGTCCCTAACTGGAATCTGGAGCTCTCCAAGGACAGGCAGACTGGCCAGTCAGCCCAGAGGATATACCTGTCTTTGCCTCTGTTAACACTAGGATCACAAGGGCTGGCACACACTCAGCTTTATTTTTATTTTTTTACCAAATGGAGTTTTATTCTCGGAAACAGTCAGCCATTAGATTTATTCTGAGTGTTTCCAGTCAATATTTTACATTGAGTCATAGGCCTCTAACCCAGCACCAGGTACTCAAGCTACTTGACAGAAGTTGAACAGAGGCTGGGATGGAAAAGACCCACTCTAAATGCCTCTGAAGTAATTATAGGCATACCTTGGTTACTAGCCTGCTTAACCTTAATGGTCAACACTACGTGGAGTTGTCTGAAAGGAAAGCTTCAGTTGGGGGAGCTACCTAAATTAGGTTGTCCATGGGCTCTCTAGAGATCATCCTGGTTAGTAATTGGTATAGGAAAAGCCCAGGCCACTGTGAGCAGAACCATTCCTAGCCAAGTGGCCTGGGCTGTATAGGAAAAAAGTAAGTACAAAGCAGTGAGGCACCCAGCAAAGAGCATCCCTCCATGGGGTCTGTCTCAAGCTGCCATGGAGTTCCTGCCCTGACTTTTCCTGTGACCTATGTGAATCAGATACATCCTTTCCTACCCTAAGTTGCTTTCTGTCAGAATGTTTTGTCACAACAGAATGAAAAGCAGAACAGTCACCTTGCAGCTGGTTCACAAATGGCAATAGGTTATAAATGGCAATAGGTACAGATTAAATGGGTTTTCTGGGTTTACAAATCATGTGACCAGAAGGCATCATTTTTTTTTTTTTTTTTAAAAAAGGAGAGAAAGCTGATGGTGGGAGTGAGAATTTTTTTTAACTAGTTGCTATATTAAGCTATGCCATATGAAATCGCTGTTTGCTAGGGAAGATCTGGGCTGGGAAAAATAAATTTGGGAAGCACAGGCATATTGATGGTATTTAAATCTGTGAATGAGATCACTTAAGGAGAAAATGGAGGTTGGTCTGAGACTGAGAGCTCCCTTCTGCAGCCTGAGGCCCTGCAGCCTTCAGAGGGTTCACAGGAGAGCAATAAACCCCGAGGGAGCAATACAAGAGGGAACCGGGGGGAACCACCCGAGAAAAACAGGCATCCATCCTGATTGTGAGCTCGGCTATACATAGGTGTGTTTGTACTTGCACAGGCTTCGATGTCCTTGTTCTGTGACTGCTTTTCAAATGTAAGGCCCTGCTGGATAACCTAGCTTGGGGAAGGTGTGGATGCAGACGAAGGAGTACCAGGGGCTGGGGCTAAGCTGGTGACTCATTGTGGTTCCCCTCCATTCCTCCTAACCCACACCTGCTTTTAGGAAAATTTTCTCCATGCTATCTAGAAAATTCTGTCTGGGTAAAAAAAAAAAAAATCTCTAGAATTTTTAAACTTGCTGGGCTGCTCTTGATGAATTGTTTTGTGTATCAACTTGCCTGTGCCACAAGGTACACAGACACTTGATCTTACAGTAGTCTAGGTTTTTCTGTGATGGTATTCTTGGAGAAGATGAACATTTAAATCACCAGGCTCAGTAAAACAGATTGTTCTTTAAAATATGGGTGAGTGTCACGCAGCCAGCTGAAGACCTACGTAAATGACATCAAGTCCAACCTCCTACAGTGGGAGTGACTTCCTCGGCCTCTCCACTTCATGCTCAGCATTAGCTTTTGTTTTAGCCTGGTGGCCTTTCAATGGAAACGATGCATGTCTTAGGGTTTCTATTGCTGTGTTGAGACTCTATGACCACGGTAACTCTTATAGGAAAGCATTTACTTGGTGCTGGCTTACAGGTTCAGAGGTTTAGTCCATTGTCATCATGATGGGAAAGCATGGTGGCATGCAGGCAGACACGGTGCTAGAGAAGTAGCTGAGAGTTCTACATCTGGATCCACAAGCAGCAGGCATGAACTGGGACACACTTCCTCCAGCAAAGCCACACCTACTCCAACAAGGCCACACCTCCTAATAGTGTCACTCCTATGGGCCTTTGAGGGCCATTTTCTTTCAAACCACCACAATGTGTCTTCCAGGATCTTTTGCACTTTAGCCCAACACTGTGGGGTTTTCCTTCCTCCGCCTCTGGGGCTGTGGGAGCTGATTTCTTACCATTAGTCTCTGTGGTGCCCTTCCCCCCTGGTTGCTTTTCTACCTTTGTCTTGCTGTGTGTCCATCTCTTGTTGGGTTTGTCTTTCAAAGAGAACCCTCACTAAGATAATATATAAAAGTCTCTTTGTAACACAAGTTTCCAAGGCACCAGCTTGGATCATACCTGCCTTTTAGAGTATTGATGCTGTTTGGACATGCTCAACAGGGTGAGGGTCACATCTAGTGAAACCTTTACTACACAGCCTTCCGTGTTGGGGTTGCTGCCCTTACTGGATGGTCATAAGGCCCACGGTGACCAAGAAACGCTGCTTTGGACCCTCTCTTGATAACTGCTTGGATTCTACCTAGTCATCATAATCATGTGCTGACAGAGTTGCTCTTTTCACATTTTATTTTTTGCTGTTTCAAATATGCTTTGCAGACTGTTTTCTTGGATTTCATGAATAGAAAGCAAGAGAGAATGAAAGAATGATACTTCTGCCTTCTTTGCTTTGCCACGTACAATTCAGTGACTCTAAAAGGTGTCCCCACAACGTATTTTAAGCAATATTTACTGTTTGTTTTGAAAGACATCTTCTCATGAATTAATTAATTTACACAGCACAGGAATCCCTGGAGGGTATAAAAATAAGGTTTTTCTCTGGGTTGGAGGCCCCAGCACAGCTGCGCTGTATTTAAGGTTCTGATTGACAAGACAGAAGCTTTGAGGTGGTGACAATGGTCTGAGAGGGCAGGTAGCAGCCATATGGACACAAATAGCATCATTTAGTCTATAGCACTGGGTGGGACTTTGGAGAAAGAATGAGGGTAGGAGGTATAGGTGACATTGATAGCTGAGGCCAAGGTTGGGTTTCTACAGCTACATCATGTGGACAGAGCTGACGTCTGCTCACTTGCTCACTGGCAGAAATGCACAATGGCATCTGGATTAGTTCTTGGTACAACAAAGTGTCTGAGGATAGGGCCGTGGTGAGTGGGATGGAATGTCTTTGGAAGGACTGGATATGTTTCCCTCTGTCAACTTTCATTTAGACAGAGACATACATTATTTGCTAGAAAGGACTTCACCATACAGATTATGTCAGGGAGTCTCCAAATCAAAAAAAGACTTGGGAAATAGTTTCATCCATAATATGTGGTACAGTGGATATCAGAAAGGAGTGCTGTCAATGGCTTGCTTTTCCGCATAGATAAATGTGTTTCAACCTTTTGACGTATTTTTTGATCAATGTGCATTAAGTTTATTCTTTTGAATATAATAGATAAAAGAAGGTTGTCTGGCACCAAATGCTGGGCTATTTTTCTTTCTTAATTACCCCTTAACCTGTGGTGGTTTAAACAAGAATGGCCTCAATAGAACAGGCCACCAACTCCTGGTTCCAACTTCTATTTTAGTTACTTTTCTATTGCTGTGAAGAGGCACTGTGACAAAGGCAACTTCTGAAAGAGAACATTTAATTGAGGATTTGTTTAGTGTTTCAAAGAATGAGTCTCTGGCCAACATGGCAGGGAGCATGGTTGCAGACAGACAGGCAGGCAGGATGATGCTGGAGCAGGAGCTAAGAGATTGTATCTTGTCTGAAAGTTGGAGGCACAAAGAAAGAGCCTGGTCCTGGCATGAGCTTTTGAAACTTTAAACCCCCAGTGACATGCCTTACCTCCTCTAACAAGGCTACACTTCCTGCTCCTTCCCAAAACAGTTCCACTCACCAGGGACCAAGAATTCAAATATACAACGGGGGCAAGCCATCCTCATTCAAACTATAACAGAACTTTGCTGATCTCCCTCAAGCATGATTTTCATTAATAAATATACAGTAACTAATCAAACTTTATGTCTTTAGTCCTATCCCATTTGCTCCCTGGAATATGCTTTCTTCCTGTGACTGAGAACAATTCTAAGGTTCTGAGGACTGTTTATAAATAATAGAGGGGTACATGACAAGCCCAGCGAGGCTCTTAGAAAAGAGAGAGGGGTTACATGGTAAAACCAGACACACCCATGTTTAAGTCCCAATTCCTTCTTTTATTGTAGCTTCCTGGTGAATCTGTCTCACTCTTGGTATCAGTTTTTCATCTGTAAAGTTGGCTTCTCAGAGTATGTATCTGTACACAGGTTTATTTTCAGCCTTAAGAAAAATAAGCATAAAAAGTACTTTGCATGCTATGGTGCCTAGGACGTAGTTACTGTTAACTCAGGGCTTGTAATTGTTGCTGTTTGTATTATAAAGCCATCGTGGACAGTAAACATCCTCTATTCTAGATCTATCACCAATGTCCATGCTTTTGTACTTCCCTTCACTGGTAACAACCATCCTGGTTTCCAGTACAGTACCAATTCATGAAATTGTCTTCCAGGTGGTATGATATACTACATGTAATTCCACTGAAATTCTCAGAAATGTCTCAAGTTTTGCCATCTAGACCACTCTTCTCTGATCACTATTTCACCACTGGAAGAGAAAAGAAAAGAAGACAACAAAAGATAAAACAAAATAAAACAAACAAATTGATATGAGATTAAGAAAATGATTCTGAAGTTGTAGAAAATAGTTTCTACAAGTGCCCTGGAACATTGTGGTTTGAATGGCAACTACAGATTTTTTTTTTTTTTTTTTGCTATTGGTGGTGTCCCTTTATTCTGATGTGAGCTCAGCCATGAGCATGCTGGGCTAGTAAGATCTCAGCCAACCCAAGACAAAGATCAGATGAAGGTGTAGGTGCTCTGATGCTGTCTTCCCCTTTGCCATTGCCGTAAGAAAAAAAAAAAAAGAGCTGGCTATTAACTGTCAGGTCACAGAGAACAAGCAACATGGAGGGGAAGAGAGTAGATAGAGAGTAGATACCAGTGCTCCAAATCTGCCAGCCTCACTGCAAAATGGAGCCCTTTACAGACTGCAGAGCCATGGCTCACAGATCCTATAATTCAACATTGTTGTTGTAATAAATAAGGCTTGGGGGAAAGTGTATATTCCAGTAACTCAAATTTTCCATAGGGAAAATGTTATATTTTTTTTGCTTTTTAAAATTTTTATTTCTCAAATATGTTAGATACCTCAAAGGTATTGTAGCTTCAAGCTGACATGTCCTCAGCAGTGCCAACCAGATTTTCAGCCCGTGGCAGGACATCGTTATTTAAAGTCTGTAGGGAAATAAAACCTGTGTACTCATTTGAAGATGCTTGTAAGTGTCATGAACAATCATCTGTAAAAATAAGGAAGGGGATTGTATTTCTCTGCAGAATTCCACTGATAACTGCTCAGGATAGTAAGAGTCTAGGCCTTCACACTGCTACCAAACAAAGTCTCTCAGATGCACTCATAACTATCCTGGTACATACTGATGCAGACTCCCTGTGTGCTCTATTGCCAAGGGTACAGAACTGTGACATAGAGCCAAGGGTACAGGAATGTGACAAGGACAAGTCACCTTTGAGTGTTGCAAAGGCTGAAATGTTTGTTAGCAGCTCCAGTGCTAGAGACATTGGCAGTGAAACTGCTGGTGAACCCCTGTGACTACCATCTTTTGGACACATGATCATGTAGCTACTTATTGAGCATTTTATATTCCACAGAGTGTCTGTCTGATGTGTGGGCACCTTCCATTGATTTTGATTCCTCTATGGGCAGCAAGTGGGGCTTATTTTTCTAGTTACAAAGTGTTTAGCATACACTTGAAACTCACAAGAGGGAGGGAAGGAAGAAAGTAAGGAAATAGGTCATTAAATGTTGATAAATTGCTGCTTTGTCTTACATGAACTGTGTACTTTAAAGATCAAAGAAAGAGAAAGAAATCTGTTAATGCTAGACATGTTATGTAATCTCTCCCATCTTGTTTTCCAATAGGAAGCAATGTGAATAGCCCTTGTTTCACAGGACTGAGGTGAGGATTGTTGAATCAGGCCCAAGGGATTCAGTATAGAACCTGGAGTACTATATTCAGAGCTGACACTGAGTTATTGGTGGAGCTGATGATGCCAATGGAATTTATAGCTTGATGGCATACATTATCTTAAAGACATACACTCTTCCTCCAAGAGTATCCACATGTAAATACTTAAGTAGAACCAACACCATGAGAAAAATAGTCCCTGTAGGAATCACAGAGAGGGAGGGCCTCCTGCCAGCAGCATCCTATTGCATACAGGACAGGCTGAGAGGGCCACAGATGGACAGAGAAGGGTGGGTGACAATGGAAGGGTGGTGGGTCCTAGCTCATGTGATATAGACTTTAGGTCTTTGTGGAATTCAGAGAAGGCTCAGGTCTACCAGGGCTAGTGGATCTTTTTTTTTTTTTTTCATCTTGAAAAAAGAACTATTTATTTTTTCCACATTAAATTTCAAATGCGTGTCTTACAGATAAGAGTTAGTATGAGTCAGAAATCATCCTAAAGAAAAAAAGCCATTTGGACCCTGGGGAAATGCTAATCAAAAAGGCAACAAACATTGACATACATGTGAAGGCTTCATGAAAAAAGCTCATCATCCAAAGTGCAAAGACAGAAATGACTAGCTTTTTGTTACATGAAAATGTGTGAGTCTTCTGAATTGTTAGCTGGCTGCCGCACACTGACTTTTAAAATAGAATAAGAGGGTCAGTCACTAGAATGAACTTAACTTTCGATCAGTCTGGCTTTGACCCCAGCTCCACAAGGCAGACTGCAGCACTGTCCATGAGCACCTACTCAACCCAAATGAAGTGAAACATCCTCAAGTCAGAGCCTCAGTCTACTCCACTGAGGGCTCCACGCCACAGCTCCGTTCCCAAAGGAAGCCAGGGTCTGGGTTCTGAGAAGGGGCCTTCCTGCAGCCTCTGTCCAGAGACAACCCAGTTTTAGAGGCAGAATTTCTGTCATTGTATGAGCAGTATTTGGCTTTAAGCCAAAGGGATCACCTAAAGAGTCACAACCAACACCTATCCCCTTCACCCTGGGCAGACTCCCATTTAACAGCTCCCAGTAATGAGTCCAGGTGCTGCTATTCCAAGGTGAGCGGAGCTGGATAATAATGAACTTTATTTAAAGCCTGAAAAGGCTACAGTACTAATCACACACGAGGGTGCAGAGCAAACAGGTGTGTCCTGGGGTTAGGAAGCACTGGGATGCTGGGCAGAAATGGCCTCACTTGAGATATGGAGCAGGGAAAAATTTGCCTTGTTGACCTAAATTGGTGGCAGACTTGCTTTTGTTCCCAAATCTGGGAGTGCTCTTGGAGAGGTTGTACAATCTCTGTGACAGGGAACTTGATAAAGGAGTCTTGACAAGTTGGAATTCAGGAGTGGTCACAGGTCCCAGTAAACTCACTTTAATGTCTGGTGTCCGTGGTGTTGAGTTTCCATTACCATGCTGGATGTCCATGTTCTCTTGTTCCACTATCATGAACTGATTCCAGTATTCCAGAGGCAAAGAAAGCAGGCGCTCCACCACCTTGAGCTGACGCCTGATGTCCTGGAACATTGTCACATGGTCTGGATTAGGCACAATATGAGCAACTATTGTAGGGCCAAAGATTTTAGCTACATTGGCAATATCCATCTTAGTGTTCGGACTCTGAGCCACTCTCTGCAAGTGGATCATGAGGAAAGCTAATGTGTCCCTGTTGGCCTGGGGCAGCTCACTGACAGCCTGGTACAGGGCGGCTGTGCTGTTGTCTTCATCTGTTATCTCTGCTGCCTCCATGAAGGCTTTGCTTAGCCAAAAGGTCAGAAGGGGTTCTTTGAGGTTTCAAAGGAAGTCTTTCAGGAGGTTACAGATGGCATGGATATCGTCCACCTTGCTGAGGAGGGGTACAGTTTTCACTTTGAGGAATTTCTCTTTCAGCTCTTTTACTGTGCGGTCACAGCCTGAGATCCTGTATAAGCCGGCCTCAGTCAGGCCTCGCTGTTTAATCTCATTCACACAGCTGACAACAATTGCAGGAATCATTGGAGAAGTTTGGGACACGAAATCTGCCAACACTCCCTCTCCAATCTTCACTGGGGCTCCCACCAGGGGAGAAATGCAGGGAAGGGGACATCGGTCCCGACATTCTGGGTGAGAGACCACACGACAGTCTCGGCACTTCAAAGACAGCTTTCCAAATTTGATCCGCTTTCCACATGGAACACAAGATTCAGGCTTACTAACCGTCTTTGAGACAAAGTCATGGAGGCACGTGCCTCCATTATTAAGAGGTGTTCCCAAATTGTCTGTCTCAGTTCTTGGCTCCAGTGGCCTGCTGTTCAGAACCGAGTCACTGTTCACAGGTTTTAAAGGACCTGATTTTCCCCGACTCCTGTTCCATGATGGCAAAGTCTCAATAGTAGATACAGCTTCGATGGGTCCGCCATCACTCGGAACAGTCACTGTAGTTTTTGCAACTATTGATTCATTTGCCTGATCTACTGTAGAGCCAATGGAACAGGTTTTCTTCACAGGCCCAGGAGGGCCATCGATGAACTGTCGGCTGCTGGAGCGTCTCTTTTCTCATTTCTTCATTTTGAAATTCTTCACCACAGAAGAATCCCAGTCCAGTGATTCATCAGTCTTGTCAAAGCTGATATCTGATAAAATGGAACCAGATTCATCAATGGTTGACAGTCTATTGTTCCCAGGGTTGTCACTGGATGCTTGGCCTCGGTTGAGAAAAGCTAGAGCTGATTTTTGTTCCTCGCTTAGCTGAATGCTGCCAGATGTATCACACATGAGTATATCGCGAATCAGCTGAATCTGTTGTTCCAGCTTTGCATACTCAGCTTCAGCCCGCTATCTCCGTTTGATCTTGACGCCTACTTGATTTCGAGCATGCTTCAGCTTAACGTCCAGAGCGCTACGCCCAGTCTCTGCTTTCAACAACAGATCTTTGAATTTCTCCAGCTCCTGGTTGGTTCTTTGACACTTCTTCCGGAAATCCTCAAAGTCCTTCACAACCTGGATGAATTCAATGCTTTCATTTCCTTCATTGATGATCTCCAGCCGGCGCACAAGCTGCTCAAACACAGTCCACAAATTCACCATTGTAGCATCCATCTTCGAGGCTCTCGGTCCCGCGCACACGCAACCCCGACCGGCTCGAGGCGCTCACTCTCCGGCGGTCAAGCCCCAGGAGGGCTGCTGTCTGCTCGTGGCGCGTCGCACTAAAGGCCGGGCTACTGGATCTTGAGGAGCTTGCGGAGGAAGCTGCACCTCCCTCCCATGGGAATAATAAAGGCAAAGCCTAGTCTTGCTTCTTGGACACTGATTTTACTGTGGGTTCTGGATAGATAGAACACCATTGGTTATTTCTCCTGCTTTGTCTTCTCATTTTTCTTTACCTATATTCCTTTCCTTTCCATCAGTTTATAAAAATACCATGATTGTGAATTTGAAGAGATATGAGGTCTAGATTAAGACACTCCTGCTTGCTAATTTATCTACTTATTTATTCAAAAAGCATACTTTTGCTTTGGGTAGTTTGAATGTATTTGGTCCTCATAAGTTCATAGAGAGTGGCCCTATTTGGAAGTGATGCCATACACCTTTAATCCAGATCGTGAGGCTAGAGGACACACTTTAAATCTGAGCCACGCCTTCTGTTGGAAGTGTGTAACTGGGGGATGGGCTTTGAGGTTTCATATAATCAGGATACTGCCTAGTGTGCCAGTTGACTTCCTGTTGCCTAAAAGATGTAGGACATTCCGCTATTTCTCCAGGACCACATCTGCCTGCATGCTGCCATGCTCCCCACCATGATGGTAATGGATTGAACCACTAAACTGTAAGTGAGCCACCACAATTAAATGTTTCTTTTATAAGAGTTGTCATGGTCATGGTGTCTTTTCACAGCAATAATAAACTCTAACACATGTTTTTTTGCACTCTCTTTGCCCCCATCTATGAAATGAAATAATAATTTCTACTTGAAAGTTCTTGGGAAGGCAACAAAAGAATATAAAATCAAGGCTGGGTTCTGAGTTGATAGGAACAAATTATCTCTCCCTTTTTATTCCTTCTACTCTAGGGAAAGGGGGCCTTCGTGCCCAATTTGAGGCCTCTTTGACAATCAGGATAGATCTAAAATTTCCAAGTGGCCTTGCCTTCCCCTGAAATGGAGCATCCTCCCTCTAGCTGTGTAGGTTTCCCCTGGGACATGACTTGGTACTCACATAGGATATATGGAGAAATACCAAAAGGTTTCCTAAATATTTCCAGATATTTCCTAATGGAAGGGTGATCTTGGAGTGTACATAATGATGTCCTTGGTAGAGAATTGTATGATTAGCCAGGAGAACTATTGAGTACTTCTCTCTCTCTCTCTGTCTCTCTCTCTCCCCCTTCCCCTCCCTCTTCTCTCTTTCCTCTCCCCCTCCCTTTCATCCCTCTTTCTATCCCACTCCCTCGTGTGTGTGTGTGTGTGTGTGTGTGTAAAATTTACTACAAAATACTACATAAGTAAAACAACACTTGCCACTCAGTTCTTTAGCCCATGCTTTTTAAAATTGGTCAGTTGCAGGTCTCAGCTGTTCCAATAGCTCCCTGAAGCAATTTTACTGTTCAAGGAGTTGGCTAGATTCTGGGGGCACCTTTGGGAATCAGATGTATTCTTCCCCTTCAGGGGCTCACATGTGTAGGTCCTGCAGGGTGCATTACTACCTTTGCTCTTGGGCAGCAGAAACCTTGGACAAGAATGTCTGTTTACCTTCTGTAGTAGTTACTTCTCTCATTGGTGTTCCCAAATATGGGACAAAGCACAAGGAAGAAATAGTTTGCCTTGGCTCATAGTTTGAAGGTGCACTCCACTGTGGCTGGCAGTGCTATGACAACTGGAGCTCAAGGTCACACTGCACCCAAATTCACAAAGCAGAGAGAAAGTCAATGCCGGCCTTGACTTGCTTTCTCCTATTTGGTTTGGGGACCCAGTGCCAGGTTTGGTGCCACTGACAGTTAATCCAATGTATAAACTCCTTTATGGACATGCCCTGAGATTTATCTTCAAGGTGATTCTAGATCTCTCAAGTTGATGGTCAATATTGATCATTGTACTTTCCTATTCCATTCTTGAAATGAAACTTTATCTCATTTATCTGGGATTTTATAAAGCAATGTGTAGTCCTATGGGATCTCAGCTGGTGAATTTATTCTCCCTTTACCTTTGATATGAAATAAGAAACAAAAGGGGCATTTATAGTCATTTCATGGTTGTATAAATATTCAGAATGTTTAGTAAACATTGGCACAGATGCCCAGTGCTGACAACCTGTGGTAACAATAGCCCTGGAATGAAGTCTTGGAGGACCTCTTCTGATGCAAAGTTAATCTTTTTGTGTAGTGAGGGTATCTTTTGTAAGGTCTAGACAGAGGGCTGTTTGCCACCAAGTCCTGTCACATTGTCACATCAGGTAGGGGTGTTAATGCTGACCAACAGAAAGTCAGCCTTGCAGGTCAGGCATAGTGACCCTCCTCTTCCACATATGGAAGGTTTGCCAGGCCACTAAGTGCTAAGCCCTATGTGAAATCTCCCTTGCCTCTGAGTGGCTAGCCATTTACCCTGCAGCTGGGTTTCCTTAGTGAGTGACGCTCAAGTTTGTTTTGCTGCCTTTGTAAATATGTCCAGTTACTCAGGACAAACACTGTACACAGTGAAGAAGAATGTAATATGTTCAGAAGCCAGTGATGCCAACCCCACTGCAAAGCAGTTCTGCTCATCTTTTTTATTGGTGGGTATTAAGAATAACTTTTTATTAAAATTGAAAAATTCAGGCTAATATTTGAAGTATTAAAAAGAAAACACAGTGCTGAACAGAGAAAAATTAAGATATAGAGACCTGAGGAATACACTCTTCCATTGTATGATTTTTAATACATGACCAAATGTTTATTTTTTTAGAGTGTAAGTCAGAGATACTTGTTCACTGCAGTGACAGGTTCCTTTCTTTATCAGAAATATATTTCAGATTAATCAAGATAAGAAGGCAAATAGGTACCTGCCTGGCTTTGCTTATTTCTTTAAGAGTATTTTGTAAAATTGAAATTATTTCACAATATCCCTACCTACTTGAGGCTTACTCCTACAAAGTATTTCTCAACAGGTGTGAGTGTAAGTTTCATAACCTGAAATACTTTTAAGATATGCTATAAAGCTACAATCTCCAGAGGTAGAGATGTGTCACTTCTTAGGGTTTGCAATTGCGCCTTTGCAGGGCTGACCTGAAGACACAATTGTAGGCATGGGAGGGTTTTATGTATCTTAGGAGTTATGGCTGATACTCATTTATGATGCTGAAAAACACTGCAAATGAGTATTCTTTATATCATTTAAACCCCTCTAACACCTCCAGTCTCCCTTCTCCTTCTCAGATTTATGACTTTTATTATACACACACACACACACACACACACACACACACACACCCCTTGCTAAGTCTATTTAGTGTTGCTCATATGTACATATGACTAAGGCTGACCACTTAGAATTGGATAATCTATCAGGGATTGCATCCCCAAAGAAGAGTAATCCTCCCTCTCTGGGCAGCCACCGGAGGCTGGTATCTCTTCAGCTCTGTTTGGTGACTCTTGAGATTTCCCCCATCCATGCTGGCATGTTAATTAATGTTATTGTGCAGTCTTGTTTAGGTGACCATGTTGTGAAGCTTCTGTAGGGATGGCTCCCTGTACTATATTGAAGACACTGTTTTGCAGCAAGCACACTGGTTCTCCAACTCTTACCGTCTTCCTCCACCTCTCTCACAATATTCCCTGAGCCTTGGAGAGGTTGTATTGTGTATCTAACAGTTGCTGCTGGACATCCCACAGTCACAAATTCTCTGCATTTCGACCAGTTGTGAATCTTGGTGATAGTCTCCAGCTGTGAAAAGAGAAGCTTTTTCTGACAAGGGTGAAAGTAAGTATTTAGAATACAATTAGAAATTATATTGATTTGGGAAATAGCAGTAGTAGATTCTCCTTTAAGGTTTATGACCTTACCAGCCATGGGAAGTTTATATGGCAAAGTTCATATTACTAAGTATAAATTCCTTGCATTTAGTAGACCCTACACCCAATTAGACAGCTGTTGTTGCCCTAAGATATATGTGCCATTGTTACACCCTTACCAGATATCTTGCCATGATGGTCATTGCTATTGAGGATTAAAGAGTTAGGACTATGGATCACTTTTATTCCTTGGCAGCTTGCACAGCCCTTTTCAGACACTATGAGAGCTAGTACTCTGACTTCTAGGTCTAAATTTAAGAGTCTTCTTTTTTAGTTAATGTGTATGTCTCTACATGCGCATTGTGCGTGTATGGGTACCTACAGATATCAGAAGAAGGCATATCTCCTGATCTGAAGTTACATGTCTTTGTGAGCCTCTTCCTCTGGGTGCTGCGAACTGAACTTGGGTCCTCTGGAAGAGCAGTAAGAGTTTATACTCTGAGCCATCTCTCCAGCCTTCATTTTACACAAGCTTGGCTGGTTGTCTTTCTACAAGCAGCCCTACCTTCCTTCAGTCCCCTCCCGTGTGGGCTGCTGCTCTTTGGCTGCTGCTTTACACCCAGCATCTGTACTTAGTGGTTACTTCAGTGGTTTCAATACAGACTCCTGTTATTTGTCCAGTATAGCATTTTGTGGTAGCATACATGCTTGGACAGAACTTTCTAAAGTTAATTGAGATTCTTTTTTTACAAATTGCTACCATTGGAGATCAGTTTTCTTTGCCAAATCAACTCTCTGTCCTGAGAATTTTGGCAGCATCAGATGTCTGTTTGGCTCTTGTGTGGTTAATGTTATACTTCAGTGGTTCTCAACATGTGGGTCAAGACCCTTTTGCCAAAATTCTATCTCTAAAACTATTTACATTAAGATTACTAACAGTAGCAAAATTACAGTTATGAAGTAATGATGAAATAATTGTATGGTTGGGCATCACCACAACATGAGGAACTGTATTCAAAGGTCCCAGCATCAGGAAGGTTGAGAAACATTGTACTTGATTTGATATCTATTCTTACTTTCAACCAAGTAGCATTATTTTCGCCCAGGACCTTCTGTGTATATAAAGAGTACTGTAAATCTATAAGTGTATTTGATTTCTGTTCACTGGGATGTTTTCATAGGCTCTTTAGGATCTCAGGGCACAATGGATACTGTTGAATCCAGTTTCTGATAATCAAGAGCCAGAGTGAGAACATGAAAAAGAATACTTATCCTCATCATAACTCAGAAATATGAATTAGAATTTGAAAGAAAAGTGCATGTGAGTTGGTGGAACTTCACAATAGACTGCTTGGCAAACATCCCTGAATCTGTAAGTCATTACATCATTATTGTTCCTGGATTTAGGTGAAAGGTCTTAATTATGTCAACTGCCTTACCAAAAGAAATCTGTGCCTCAATGGAGGATTTAGTAATTTTAGTAAGTTATTTGTTTGTAATGTTGAAAATGCTCAGGGTTAAGTTTTTTATTTTTATTTTATTTTATGTATGTAGATGTTTGCCTGAGTGCCCTGTGTGTGCTTGATGCTTAGGGGGAGGTACAGAGGAGGGCAGTGGATTCCTTGCAGCTGGAGTTAGAGATAGTTATGACCCATTGTGTGGGTGCTGGCAATCATACCTGCATGCTTTGGATCAATAGTAAATGCTCTTAGACATTGAACTATCCCTATGGCCCAAACTTTTAAAATATTATATCTTAGTTAATTTTTTGAGAATTTCATGCATTTATATAATGCCTTTTGATCTTATTCACCCCCAGATTCTTTCCTCCAACCCCCTACCCTTTCCACATTTTCTGCATTATTTTTTAAAAATAGATTTATAACATACTATGCTGGTTTGTTTTTTGTCAATTTGCCATAAACTAGGGTCATCTGGGAAAAGGGACCATTTATTCAGAAGATGCCTACATCAGACTGACCAGTGGGACCATCCATGTGAGCATTTTCACAATAATTGATATGAGATGGCACAGCAAATGGTGGGCAATGCCACATGTGGGCAAGTGGCCCTGGGATGTATAAGAAAGATAGCCAAACATCAGATTAAGGAGCAACCCAGTAAACAGCATTTCTGCCTAGCCTCTGCATCATTTCTTGCCATGAGTTTCTACCCTGACTTTCCTCCAGAATGAACTCTAACTTGTAAGGTCAAATAAACCCTTTCGTCCCCAAGTTGCTTGTGGGTCAGGGTGTTTAGTATAGAAACAAAGGCAGACTATGGCATTCATCCAGTCCACTTTATGCTACTCATGGGTTTTGGACCATACACTAAACCATGTCATCTTACTAGAGGCCATATTTTTTAAGAAAATTGACTCTTCCTTCCCCAAAAGTCATCAGTTGTCTTCTGGTGGGAGTCCTGTCCCCTCTGTGCTGGGAATGTTTATTGTTTTGATCTTGTATAATCTGTGGAGACAACCACAGCCACTGTAAATTCATGAATGTAGTCATCCTGTCATGTACAAAAGACACTTTTACTCTCATCTTCCCTGAACTCTGATTCTTAGAACTTCTGTGCCCCTCTAATGGTCTCTGAGCCTCCGGCTAGGGGATGCAATATAGATGTGTCATTTGTGGCTCAGCATGTGAGTTTCTGTGTTAACTGTTAACCATGGTGCAAAGAATGTTGTCTAATGAGGTCTTTGAGCCATACTACTTTATGGGTAGAAGGATACATATTTACAGGGATACTTGGTACTGTGTCCATTTAGCAAAATAATAGTGGTAAGTTTACCCTTATAGCCTATGAAATCATGACTTCTTTGTCAGATTTATCAGTACCAGACATGCATTCCTTCCCATGGATGGGGCCTTGAATTCAGTCAGAAATGGGATAAGTTTTAAGCACATAATTGTTTAGTTACAAATCAGCATCCTGTTACTGGGTGGAATCGGGAGCATCCCTGTGATGCTTAATGTGGCTTAGTCTGTCCCTCTTGAGGAATCAGAAAGGCCCATGTTTATCCCTTTCTCTTCCTTTTGAGGTCCTGTGACATCACTTCCTTCCTGTTTGCAAAGTCCCTGCTGAAAGCTCTAGAGGATGAATGTGAGGCAGCAGGTCCAACACCAGAGGCTTTGTGCAAGGGCGATGATACTGGAGGGCACAGAAGAGACAGCTATGTACGAGGATGGGGAAGGAATGAAGCCTGACTCAGGTTCTGGGGGCAGCTCCAAGTACAGTGGACAAGGTCCCTAGCACACACTTCTGTATTGTGATGAAATGTGGTAGGAATGTACAAAGCAGGAATAGGATAAATGGCATTCAGCTGTTATCTGTGCAGCTCCCTGCCATTTAACATGCTAAGAGCTTTGATTCAATTATTCCACAGCTTCAGGAGGCTGAAATTTATGTTCGTTATTTTCTTGTGGGAGAAACTCAAACAAATAACATTAAATGGAAAAGGAAGATTGTTAATCCAAATATGGAACATCCACAATATTCCAGCATCTATACTACGGATGAAAAATTCCAACACCTGACTTTGTGACAAGTCAAAATATGATATTGTAAAAAATTACTTTGTCTACGAGTATAGTGTCTGTGAATCATATATGATTCTCATGTGTTTTATATTTAGGTTGGATAATTTCATATTTAGATATGGATCCCATCACTCAAATCTATTATTACTTATATATAAATATCCCCCACCCCATAGCACTGAGATTATAAGCACATATGGCTATGGCTAGACAACGGCAACTCCTCCTGCTCCTCTTCCTCTTCCTCCTGCTCCTCCTCCTTCTCTTCCTCCTCCTCCTCCTTCTCCTGGTTTTTTGAGACAACACTTTTCTGTGTAACAGTCCTGACTGTCCCGGAACTAACTTTTGTGGACCAGGCTGGCCTTAAACTCACAAAGATTCATCTACCTCCCGAGTGCTGAGATTAAAGGCATGTGCCACCAGCACCCAGCTTATGCTCACCTTTTAAAAATGGGTTCTGGGGATGAACTTGAGATTCTCATTTTGGAAGGAAAGCACTTTCCTGACTGAGTTCTCTCCAGCCTCAGGATTTAGAACTTTTAGTATTTGTCACAAAGTTTTTAGAGGTGCATGTAGTTTATATTTTTTTAAAACATGGATACAGAACTTTTAATTCCTTCCCTCCCCCCCCCGTGTGTTGTGTGTGTGTCTGTAGATCTAGAGAAGTCATTTTTTAAAGAATGCTTGAGTTGGTTGAATCCTGACACACAGTAATGGATGTTGACTCTATTACCAACATTGGCTAGGAAATACTCAATCTTCTGGGACTGAGAACACTAGATTTGTGGGGGCTGAGAAATGGCCCAGTAAGTAAATAGGAGCTTTTGGGGGCTAGCCTGAGAACCTGAGCTTAAATCCCAAGAACCTACAGAAAAAGCCAGACATGGCCACATGCCTGTTTTGGGTCAGAGGAGGCAAAGACAGGAGGATCCCTGGAGCTCAATGGCTGTCAGCCGAACTCCAGGTGTAGGGAGAGAACTTGTCTCAGGAGGAGGTTGGAGTAGAACACCTGACACATTCCTCTGGCTGACACAGGCATGACCCCCCCAACACACCATACACATACACACACACACACACACACACACCCCACATACACACACACACACATATATTACTACTACCACATCATACCAAGATTCCTAGTTAGTTCAGAATGGAGTCCTTGTTCTTCTGACAGTGTTTGGGATGAGATGCAACCAGAAGGCAAGCCACTAGATGAGGCCAATCTCTCTTTTATATAGTTGAAGAACAGACACCACCTCCCAAAATTCCATGGGCCAATAAATCATGAACTGAATAAGGCATTCAACAGAGCAAGGCAGCATATGGCAGAAACCTGGCCTTGAGTGCTACATGGGTTTGTCTCCCCTCCGTTCCTTTCTTCCTCCCTCCCTCCCTTCCTCCCTCCCTCACTTCCTCACTGATCCTCTTCTTCTTTTCCTTTGTTGCATCAGCAATTGAACGAATACACAGATATTTTCTGACACCAAGTTGAGTCGAATGCACTTGAGTCATAAAAGATGGACTGTTGGGAGGAACAGATCTGTGGGGTATCTGTTGATCCATGGTGCAGTTCTAGTGAAAATATATAGCATCTTCTCTCCCAGCAGTGCCATGATGGTGGTAGCTTTTATTTTTACTTTTCTATCTTTAAACTTCATTGACAATTCTGCTCATGCTTGGAAACACTCTGGTCCCTGAGTGAGGCCTTCATGGTGCTGATTTTGATTGCACATACTGTATTTATTTGCCATTTAAATCATCTTTGTCTGGAGCAGGTCCCTTGTCTGCAGCATCTGATCCCTGCTGTTGTTAATGAAGGAGAAGGGAAGGGGAGGCAGGTCCCCTCAGAGCAGTCTATTGTGTCTGAGGATCTCAGGGGAATGGGAGAGAATATGAAATTCAGCAGGACCAAGAACGGGTTGGCTGTTGTTGGAGAGGCTTTGTCTGAGATGGTGTCTCTCCCTGGTCCTAAGACTGATGGATGGATGAGCCTCCAGGACTGGTTTAATTATGAGAAATGCACAACCATTGTTTGCCTCCCTATCTGCTCCATTCAGTTGTTTGGGTACTTTTCTTGGGTACTCTGGCGTCTTTTGTCATGCCTTAGGATGATATTAGTTGTTGAGTGACCAAGAGCTGTTTTTCATGAGTGTAAAGTCCTGGAGTTGGGAATCTTTCTCCACTCTCCCCAGTTCTTCCCATCCCAGGAAGAAGAGTAAAAACCAGGTACTTGAGTAAACCGATCTTAGTAAGTAATGCTGTGACTTGAACAGAGCTGGGACTCAAGAGAAAATAAGCCTGGAAGATTAACCTCATTTCTTCCTAATATTTTTGCTGTTTGCTTCATTGCCTACTTATTTTTCATATTAATTTACTAGGAATTAAACTTGGAGTCCCCTGGATGCCATGGAAATACTCTGTCCCTAACCTGAATAGTCAATCCTTTGCTCTTTTAACAGTACTATATGAAGTTGTTATATTCCTTGATCCTTGAGTTTTTCAGGACACCTAAAACGGTGTGTCTAAGGTGTCGCTACTGTCTCCTTCAAGCCCTGTAATCACTAGTAATAAGTTTTATGTAGATATTTTAAAAGTGATTGGAGATAGGTGCTGGAGAGGTGGCTGAGCTGTCAAAAGCATGCATTGCTCTTCTAGAGGACCTGAGTTCAATTCTCAGAACCCACACTGGGCAGCTCACAACTGACTGTAACTCCAGCACCAGAGAAATGTGATGTGTCTAGCCTTCACAAGTACCTGCACTTACATGCAAGTACACACACGCACATGGAGGGAGGGAGGGAGAAAGAGGGAATTAAAAATAAAATAAACTTTTTACATTTACTATTTATTATTCAGGGGTGTTTGTGTCTGTGTGTGTGTGTGTGTGTGTGTGTGTGTGTGTGTGTGTGTGTTAGTATGTGTCAGAGAACAACAGGCAGGGGAAGGAGCTTATTCTATTACATGGGATCTGGGCATTGAACTCAGGACATCAGGCTTGGCAACAAGTGCCTGTGTGTACTGAGCCATCTCAGCAGCTCCCATGAATACTTTTAATAACATCATTCTTGTAATATTTATAAACAGTTATGCTATTTGCTGTCTTTGAACTCCTGTTCCAGGAATATTGGATATATTGTCAGCCCTGAGTAGTGACCCCCGCCAGAAGTAGACACAGTGACTATCCTCTATTTATTTAGAAATAAAGCAGTGGAGGTACCAAGAAAAGTGAGCACCCAAGCCAGTAAAGTGGAAGTGGAAGGCACTCTGCCATGGGCGAGGTTCTAATTCTCTTTCAACCTACTGTCTTTGAAGAATGATTCCCACCCCATTCTCTGGAGGTGGATGTCCTGGTTTCCCAGTTAGCAACTAGAACTTGTCTACACAAGGCACTAGAGTGTCTTCATTTCAGCTCAGGTGATACCCATCAAGTTCAAGTGAAGCTTGATAAACAAGATCTGGAGGATGTATGTGGAAGTCCATCCCTGCAGAAAGTCTAAAGGTGTGCCAGCCTGGTGTGTCTTCCCACTCATAAGAACAATGACTTATAGAGTAATTGATTATATAGGGCTCTTTCAGAAATATAATATGGAAATATTGTTTCATCAGTTATATAGTATATTTCTTGGCTTTTATTTGTTCTTCCCCCTTGAATACATTCACCTTGAATCCTTAGAAAACCAAAATTTTATTACCCTCATTCTATACATTACCCACTATGGTAGCTATTTACCACATATGACTTTAGCACTTGAAATGTGATGAATTCTAATTAATATGTTATCTGGGCCAGTTAGATCATTTAGTCTTCAAAGAAAAAACCTACAGAATGTTTAATATGTTTGTTTATTTTATCAATGTATTTTTTAAATTAAAATAATTCTTTTTTTTTTTTTTTTTTTTTGCTGGCCATGGTACCTTTAATCTCAGCACTTGGGAGGCAGGGGTAGGTGGATCTCTGTAACTTCAAAGCTAACTTGGTATACATAGAAAGGTCCAGGACAACTAGGACAACATTGAGAGACATTGTAAACAATCAAAATCAAAACCAAACAAACAACAAAAAAAGAATTCCTATTTACGCCCTGGCATGGTGGCACACGTCTTTAATCCCAGCACTCAGGAGGAAGAGACAGGTGGATCTCTGAGTTTGAAGCCAGCCTGATCTACAGAGTGAGTTCCAGGACAGCCAGAGTTACTTATACAGAGAAATCTTGTCTCAAAAAAAACTAAAAGAAAATTATTTTTTAATTTTTATTTAATTTCTGTCATATACTATTTTTTTATTCTATTCTTCCTCTCCACCAACTCCAAGTTTCTCCCCACCTTTCTATCCACCCAGCTTCATGTTCTTTCTCTCTTTTTCACTCAAAAAAAAGAGAAACAAAGAAAAGAAAAACAATAGGAAAAACAAAAAAAGCAAAAAATGAAAATTAATAAGACAAAAAATACCAAAATAAAACAAGAAGCACACATATACACACAAAACATAGGCTCTCTGTGTGTTGGTCACCTACTCCTGGGCATAGTACCAGCCCTGATGTGTAGCTGGCATACCTAGAGAAAACTCGCATTCCCTTTCCCAGCAGGTAGCAATTACAAACAGCTTCTGGGTTGGGGTGAGACTGTGTTCACTCCCCTTCTCAGTGCTGGGATTTTGTCTGTTTTGAACCTGTGTAGGTCTCGTCAGAGTCTTTGTGAGTTGATATTTGGATCCATCTTGTTGTGTTTGGAGATGCAAGTGTGTTACTCTGGCTGTCTCCCTCTAGCTTTATTATATTTAGCTGTTGTTTGTTTCACAGAACTTTTATTTTACATGCTTCAAAGAGTGATTTTTGTTTTGCTTCTACAAAATCTACTAGATCATTGTATGTTTAACTCAACATTAGGACTCAGTAAGCCTACATTGTTTCGCATAAGTTTACTCAGAAAATTGTAGAGCAGTAACCATGACTAGCCACGAGGACAAGGTTAGGCTTTCTTTTATTTAGAAGATGAACGTGTAGCAGTGATGTAGCAGGAGCCTCTTCATGACTCTCTGAGATCCATTGTTTCCTAGCGGTGATCTTCAACCTGTGGGTCACGACCCCTTTTGGGGGATGTATATCAGATATCCTGCATATCAGATATTTACAAGACAGTTCATAGCAGTATCAAAATTATAGTTATGAAACAGTAACAAAATTTTATGATTGGGGTCATCACAACATGAGGAACTATTAAAGGGTCACAGTATTAAGAAGGTTGAGAACCACTGTGTGACAGCTCAGGGTATGAAGTGGTGGGGGTTTTTATATCATAGCTCCCTATTACATACACATCTGGAGCTTTCTCATTTCAGCAGCATCTTAGTTCTGAGGGTGTTTTCTAATCCCAAATATCAGCAAGACTCTGTCGATACATCGGATACACATCTTAGCTCGCAGAAGAGCTGGATGAGTGCCGCCAGCAGGAGAAAATGTTAACATTGTCTCTTTGAACCGCTTAGGAAATGCATCAAAATGTACAAAGACTAAATAAAAAGACACTTAATTTCCATCTTTCTGATAGTGTGCTGAACATTTTCCCTATGATTATCAGACATTTGCACTTCTTTTGAGAACTGAGTTTTTTATTTTTCTCATGGTGAGAGATAAAGATCTAGTTTCAATCTCTACATTTATTTAGATATCCATTTTTTTCAGCATCATGAGGCTGTTATTTAATATTTATTTAAGTAAAATATCAAGTGACTGTAGCTTCATAGGTTTCTATCTGAGCTCTGTGCATCTGTGTGTGTTGTGGTTCCTTGCTGTTTTTGTTAATGTGGCTCTGTAATATGACCTGAGATAAGTGTCTATTTATTCAGCTTTTCAGCTTTATTTGGTGTGAATTGTTCAGTGAAATTACACATTACTGCAGATCCAGGAATGTGTCTCAAAATCTGAATTTTTTGTAAAAAGAAAACAATATTTATCTTCATTGGTTAACAGTGTGTGTATATATATCAGCCTTTATGCCTGATTTTGATAGCTGCCCAGGAAAGAACTTTTCATGGTAAAAGAGATTTGGGGGGGTGTCAAATACATGTTCCAGGCAGGTGGCTTTTGGAGACCATTAGACTTTTATCTACAAAGAAAGGAAAATCTTTGCCAATACATTTTCTTTCCACCTTCCAAACCTTTGCATTTTCTTCCCACCTTCCTGTAACTTAGGGGCATTGTTCAGCCCCCCTTTTCTGTATATCCACATGGAATTTAAAGTCTAATAGCTTAGATCTTCTTTTGACTATTTCATGTCTACCTATGTTTTTTCAATATTAATAATTTATCTATTGGCAGTTTATTTTATAGGCCAAAAAATTATGAGTTCTTCTTAAGGAAAAGATTATATTGAAAATTTATCCAAGCTGTGAAATTTAAGTAAGATAAACTCCAGCAGATTGCTAGTCTGCTTCAGAGGGGCCACCACCTTGCTGCAGATGCCATGGCAGAAAGGGTACCCAACCTCCCTTCAGGTCTCTTTCTTACAAAGGTAATCATCCCATTTGTGAGGGAAGAATCCTCAGGACTTAATCAACTCTTCATAGTCTTCACCTACTAATACTTTCAAATTAGTGTTTAATTTAGTGTATGGATTTTGAGCAGATAGAACTTAGCAGTCCCCAAACTTAAGTTGGTAGAAAACTTTGGGTGTACACAATGACGGTGTAGGCTCCTAAGGGCTTCCCATGGAACACCTGGATTAGTCTCTCTGGGTCCAGCACACCCTCTGAGGTTTTTAACCACATCCCCTCACTTGTGCAGTTTTTTCTCCTCCCTTCCTCCTTCTCTCCCTCCTTCCCTCCATTCTTTCCTCCTTTCCTGTTTTGGTTTGCTTTTTGAGGCCCAGGATGGCTTTGAACTCACTATGTAGTTGAAGTTAACCTGGAATTGATCCTTTTGCTTCTATATCCAAGGGCTAAGATTACTGATATGCACCATCAAACCTGAATTTCCTGGGCCAAGATATAAGCATATAAGTAGCTAAATAGCTATGAATATAGTTATAGTTATAAGCATAGGCAAGGCCTATAAAAAGGACTCCAGTTGCTCGAAAACTAATGTCAACAACTGTCAAATGGTGCTCTGAACAGCAATGGAAAGACTCAAGTGAAGAGAAAGCTCGTAGAATGGGAGGAAATTTTTTCTGTGTTAGACTTTTTTTTTCACTGTCATGGGAATATCTTTTTTGTTTGTTTTCTTTTGTTGTTTATTCTGTTTTGTTTTGGGGGAAGCATGTGCTAGTGATCTAATCAGTTTCCCTTTATCCTTCCTTTACATACATTGAAGGACATAATTTACTTCCAACTAGATATTAGCCGTCTCAGCTAAAAATGTCCTTCAAGTATGGATGTCAGGAGACAAGGGAGGAGAGAAAGTTCCTACTCTTTTCCTCTTACTTCATCTAGGGTTCCGTGAAGGTAACAGAGCTTGAAAGATGTCTGAACACTCCTCGGATGTACAAGGGACTGAACTTCTGGCATGTGTTAGCCTCAATCCTTGGCACATAGAGTTTTCACTTAATAACTATTGACTGAGTGAATATTTCCTGTTGGTGGTCTTTGAAATTTTATTGCATTTTCCTGGTCTTTAGTAGACTATACCCTTTAATGCAATTAGGCAGTAATTAGATAAACTCAGAGAGGTTAAATGGAGCTTTTCTGCTATACCAGACTGTGTACTGCTCATTCACTGAATGGAGAGGCCAGCCAGGAGTAACTGAGACTTTCCTCTCTTCATATTTTTTTTTACCCTCACTTAGCCCAATATATGTGTTGGTAGTTCGTTCTTTCTTATCATGGGACTGTGTTTGTCTGGACTGTTGATAGCCATGACAGAAGACCAGTATCTCAGGAGCTGAAGTAAGTGATGGACAGAGAAGAGAGAGAGAAAGGAGGAGGAGGAGGAAGAGTAGGAAAGAGAGAATAAATATGAATTTAATTCCTGGTTAAGATTACTAAGTGCCCAGAGTACATTGAAAAGCTTGTGACTTTACAGCTTAGTGCCACCAGGCAGCAGCTTTCTCCACTCTCTCTTTCCCAGTGGCTGGCCGTTGCTAAGCTTCCTGTCAGCATTCCCAGGGGTCAATTCAAGGTCAGTTGAAAGTTGACATATGGATTCCACAAAATCCATTTTAAAGACTATGAAAACATACAAAGGAATCATTCTTTTTTTTTTTTTTTTTTTTAAATTTTTATTTATTTATTTATTTATTTATTTATTTATTTATTTATTTATTATGCATACAGTTTTTACAGAAGAGGGCGCCAGACCTCATCATAGATGGTTGTGAGCCACCATGTGGTTTTGCTGGGAATTGAACTCAGGACCTCTGGAAGAACAGTCAGTGCTCTTAACCTCTGAGCCATTTCTCCAGCCCCAGGAATCATTCTTATATTTCTCCATGATACTGCATTTTTCTACAAAAATACAGGTCCTATCCTCCCCACTTCCAAGGCCATTCCTCTATGAGTTCTCCACCATCAAGAAGCATACTATATTGACTCGAGGATATAAACTAGTAAATCATACACAGCAGGGTTTTATTGTTGTTGTCTTGTTGTTCATGTGTGTGTACAGAGCCCAGAGGTCGACCTTGGATGTATTTCTTCAGGATACTGTATACCTTGTTTGAGACAGTCTCTCACTTTTACTTAGAACTCACCAATTTGGCTCTGCTGGTTGACCTACTGGTGATCTTCCTTTCTCTACCTTCTCAGCATTATGACTACAAGCTCATAGTACCATATCCTGCTTTTGCCCTAGTTCTGGGACCATATTTAGGTCCTCATGTTTGCATGACAAGCACTGTACTAACTGAGTACCTCTCTGGCCCCAACACAACATTTAGAAAAATAATTATTCTAATTAATACGTCATCATGTACCCTGCATGGTGACCCTCGAGACAATGAAAAGGGGATTTCAAATCTGTCTCGTTTACTAGTCCTGTAGATTCTGGTACATTTACAGGCACTCTAGGTCTCAGGGTTTTTTTGTTTATAAAATAAGGCTAGTGTGGCACCTTCCATATTAAGCAAGTGATAGGAATCGATGAGGTATTGTGTATAGAGTGCTCAGCACAGCAGTGGGCTAGTAGAGCTGTATTAAATACCTAATGATTATGAACAAGAGTGTGCTCATTCATTCAAACCATGTTTTACTTTGCTTCATTTTAGGCCCTTGCCTCAGTTTTGGTTCTAAAGGACTTGTTTGCTTCTTGGTGGAGGTAATTTGTAAACAGATAATTCAAGGCTATATTTATAATCATGGTCTATGTGGCTCAGTCCCAAAGTTGTATGCATACAAATGGCATTTTGAACTAATTCAGACTTCTAGGAACTCTACCACTGAACCCTAATTTAGAGTTTTAGAATACTGTGGAAGAGAAGTGAACAGTCCTCCAGAATTGATTGTTTCCTTCTTTCTCTTTTACTAACATTCTTAGCCCATTGAGACATACAAGTCACTTTGTGTCATGGAACTCTTTAGAGTCTGCTGGCTGACCTCCACGGTATCCTGCTGCCAAGAATCCCCAGAGGTGCTATTACTCCCTTGCCTCTAACTCTCCACATGACATATTTACTCTGCTCCAAGTCTCTCTCCATTGCTGTAACCCATGGTACACCTGGTTTTTCTTCTGGGCTTGTTACCTTCTATGATAGTCTTCGTACTAATGGCCTTGAATGATGTCACTCTTCTGAGTTCTCCAGCATCCAGGTCAGGCTACCCTGAGCTCTTTAACTCTTTGAAGATGTAACTGTTGACAACTTCCCTTCCTCCTTGACTGCCAACTACACTGGTGACAGATTGATCCTTGTGAGAGGATATAGAACTCCCAGAATCCATTGGCATCCTGGGGCCCTGTGGGATGGAGGAATGAAAGGAGGAATCTTCTTATAAATAATTCAGAATATTTAAGTTTGACAATCCTCATCGGAGAGAATTGCTAGCATGATCTCTATATACAAATGACATTTTTAGGCATAGCTTATGAAATGAAAACAAAAGCAGATTAGTGTGGTATACTATTGTTTCCAATTTATCCACCTCCTTATGGCCAAATGGGCATGATAATAGAACCTGTCCTGAGCCTTCTGTGGGATTGTGAGATGATGCAGAAAAAGCCTATGACAATAGTTGACCCCTGGGAAAGTCCCCAGCAACAGTAAATTCTGTTACTGAAAGTGCAGAAGAATGTTCTAGAGACCTATCTCTAATGGTGTTTCTATGATGCGCCACCAATAGTTTTCTTCAAGGAGTCAGCTTGATTTCTAAAAAACAATGATAATTAGGAAAAGAAAAGCAAATACCATATTGGTTTCAAAGAGAGAAAGGTATTTTGTTTTGGTTGGTTTTGCATTTGTTTTTCGCACCTGCTTTCCCCAAGGAGTGAAACTCAGTGTCTCGACAAAACTTGGCAACAAGTAAAATATATGGTTTAAAGTCGTCAGCAGTCATAGCAAATGTGAAACCAAATCTCTCATTTGCTTTGGAGGGTCTGGACAGCAAGGACAGCTGGAGTGTTGCTATTTTTTATTTCAAATAAAAGAGTCAGCTATTCGTTACCATAGAAACCACCAACCTAATTATAAGGAGTTTTGCTCACTGGATAAAAGTCATCATTTCTTTTTCCTTTCCATGCTCATCCAGATCTCCAAAATATTGCCATAGATCTGGTCTCAGATGAAGGGATTTGCTCCCCTTTCAAGATGATTAGAATGTATTGACAGCTAATCCAGGAGAGAAAAGCGAGAGACTTGAAGAAACTACATTCACAACTTCTCTTCTACTTTGAGGGACAGAAAGAAAAAGAAAACTAAATAAAATTCACAAGCAGCAACCAAGAACAAATTAATCTCCAAAATAAAATTCAAAGGAGCTGGTCATTCTAATTCTGCCCCCCACACACACACACATTACAGTCTCAGTCTTTTCTAAAGACAGAAGAGTGGTTTCTAAGTCTAGCTCTGGGGTACTCCTGGTCTGCAGTGTTATGTTAACACTGGTATGGTCAGCCATATCACACAACAATGCAGTTTGGAAAAGTACTACCTACCTATACCCCAAGAGTAGACAGGTGGATCGGAGAGAGCACATTTGGGGATCACCATCCAAGGCAGCAGTTCTCAACATGTGGCTCATGACCATAAGAAAATATATTTCCTATGGTCTTAGGAACTGAGCCAGTGATTAGTAGCAAAATCACATTTATGAAGTAGCAACAAAACATGAGGAACTGTATTAAAGTGTCACAGCATTAGGAGAGTTGAGAACCATTGATCTCAGTCATCTCAGGGAACATGGTGTCTTCTTTTATACACCCGTCTTTGAGCTTTCTGTCTGCTTGTTTACTGATCATCATATTCATCTGTGGATTTTTTGGCCTGACCTCAAATAAATAGTCTCTCAATAGTCATCAGATAGAAAGTTAGCTGGCATGGAGGAAGAAACATCATGGATATATTTTGGATATAAGATTCCTCAGGGATTAGAGATTTGCATCTCTAGTTAGTATATTTTGAGGGGATTCCATTTATAGAACATAGCAGCTGTAAGCTAATGCTAGTGTTAGGTATTTTGCTTACATTTTGTTGACCTAAAATGCTCAGTTGAGCTGTGAATGTTACATACATTCTAGTTCTGAGACATCCTTCAGGCTATTTGGAATTGGAGGAGGGGCCATACTTCAAAGAATAGACAAACATCTGTGAAGTCAAGGTCTTTGTGGAGACTGAAAACACTACAATAAACATATAAGTATGTTGGAGGCAGTTGGCAAAGAGTGTTAGACATAAAATAGATTTCACAATTTATGAAACATTCCATGATGAGAGAGGCTTATTTTGTGATGCCCAGAGCAGATTTCTTGATCTAGATGGAAACTGTCTTCTTTACACACTTGTGTGGTTTTTCTGCTCTTCCTGCCTTTTCTCCTTCTCTCTCCCCTCCCCTATGCCCCTTCCCCCTCCTCCTATCTCTCACTTTGCAGGGGGGGGGAGACACACATTATGGGAGTGTGCATGATTGTACATGTGGAGGCCAGAACTGTAAGTATTCCTGGCACTCCACATGGTTGAGCCAACATGGCTCCCATGGGATGCACCTCGTACAGAGGCACGCTCCTGGGTGTGGCTGCATAAATCCATGCACACCCTTTCTCTTAAAAAGAGGCACCATGTTTTGGTCACTCTCTCCTCCTGTCCTGCTTCTCTGCTTCCGTATCCACCTGGGAACTCTCTTAAATAAACTCTCTTGTGGCCTTGGTAATGTGAGTGTGTGTCTCTTCTCACGCGTGAAACCAACAAGTGTAGGATGTCACCTGTCCTCACCCATTACCTCTCACATTTTTACCTTGAGATAGCCCCTCACTGAACTGGAAGCTTACCTTTTCCTGCTATGCTAGGCTGACTGTCTCAAGGCCTCTTGGGATCCGCCCATCTCAATGCTGCATTCATAAGCAACCAATAGCCATTCCATAACATCATTTAAGTTGCCTTTTTTTTAGTTCTTTGATAGCATGATATATGTTGTTCTTAGCCAGACAACCTGCTGGGCAGTAGAACAGCAGAACATGTACCTGCATAACTGACACTGCCCACAGTGAGCAGCATCCCTCCTTCCATGTACCCTTCCTCCATCTGTCATCCACCATTCTGTTCTCTCCTCCCCGATTCATACCCCTCCCCTTATTCTGCTATCTACAATCTATTCTTCCTAGAGCTCAACTTATGCACATATAAATGTTATCCTATGACTATGACATTTGAGTCTCTACATCTACTATTTTTCACTTAGGATAATATGCTCTGGCCTTATCCATGTTGTTGCAAGTGACAGAATTTTCTGCCTTATTGAAGAGGATTGGGTGTTTATGTCACATTTAAAATCCATTTTAAGTGACCCAGTTGCATTTTCTTTTTGGCTCTTGTGAATAATGCTGCAATGAACCTAGAGTGTGTATACCTCTTGAGAATTATGTTCTTAGTTTCTTTGTGTCTATGCCTAGTTATGGGATCACTGGGTTATGTGGTAATTCTTTTCTAGTCTTCTAAGGCTCCTCAGCACTATTTTCCAAAATGATTGTGCTAATTTGCAGTCTTAACAGGAGTGTACAGAAATTCCTTTCTCTCCACATCCTTGTCAACACTTACATTTTTCATCACCTAACAGGTGTAAGTTGATATCTTACAGTGGTTTCAATGATGATCATTTTTCCCATTTGTCTCTTGGCCATATATATCACCAATTTGTTTTGCTGTTCTTTGGGGAAATGTCTAGTCAGGCCCTATTGAATTTTGTAAAGATTATTTTTCAGTTGTTGGAAAGTTTGAGTTTCTTTTTCATTTTAGGTGTTAGTCCTTTGTGTGATGTGTGATTTTCATATACTTTATCTTGCCATGTAGGCTGCCTCTTTATACTTTTCACTACATTGTTAGTTGTACAATTTCCTTTCCAGTTGGTGCAGATGCTACTCATCTATTTTGGCTTTTGTTACCTATTATTTGAGAGTCATGTTCAAGAAATTATTCCTTAGATTAATATTATGTTGCTTTCCCATATTTTTCAAGAAGTATTTCAGTTTCTAGTCTTACATTTGAATCTTTTAAATTTTTTCATTGGTTTTTGAGAATTTCATACATGAGTACAATAAAATATGATTGTGCCCCACCTCATCCAACCCAATCCATACCTTCTCAAACACACCTCATCTTAACCTTGTATCTTTAGAAAAATACCAACCTCTAAGTGCAGTCCAAGCTGTCCACGTGTGCCTGTGTGTGGCAACTCTCTCAAGAACCAGTCGACTACCAATTTTGTGGGTTTATTTTTGAACTATCAATCTATTTCATTTATCAATTTGTTTTTATGGGTACTATTATGCTTTGTAATATATCTTGATTTCCAGTAATGTGATCCTCACTCAGCCTTAGTTTTTTTGTTTCAGATTATTTGGGCTATTTATGGTTTTGTATGAAATTTGGGTTTTTTTCATTTCTCTGAAGAAGGACCTGGAAGTTTTGAGGATTATGTAGCTCTTTTGGAATGATGGATACTTGAACAATATTATTTTTCTAATATATGACTGTGAAATATAATTTCATTTGTGTCACAATTTGGTGTTTTATAGCTGTGTTTTATATAAATTTTCAGCTCTATGGTTAGGTTTATTTAGATGGAATTTTTCTTATTTGTATTTTGATAATTTGCTATTAATATATAGAAATGCAACTTTACTTAATTCTTACTCCATTTAATAGAATCAAAGTTTTCTACATATAAGATCATGCATCTATAAACAGACAATTTTACTCCCTCTGGTCCAATTTAAATGCCTTATATATCCC
Organism: Sigmodon hispidus; assembly: GCA_004025045.1. Classification (NCBI taxonomy): domain Eukaryota; kingdom Metazoa; phylum Chordata; class Mammalia; order Rodentia; family Cricetidae; genus Sigmodon; species Sigmodon hispidus. Next base: position 135,423 of record PVIH01002445.1, read on the forward strand.
CCTCACCCCAGTTACTGTGGATGGTTTTCAATGTACAAATCTTTAATCTCCATAGTTTAATTTACACTTAAGTTTTTGTTTTGTTGTTTGTTTTGATGCTATTATAAACAATATTATTTCATTATTTTAATTCTTTTTTTTAAACTGTGAATGGAGTTTTGCCTCCATATATTATATTTCTGTGTTCCATGTATGTGCCTGGTGCCCTCGGAGACCAGAAGAGGGCATCAGATCCTCTGGGTCTGGACTTACACAGAAGGTTGTGAGCTGCCAAATGGGTGCTGGGAATGGAACTTAGGGCCTCTGTTCTCTGATGAACCAACTCCTCAGCCTCTTTCTTTCTGATCTTACTCTGGGATGTGCTTTGTTTCAAACTGATTTCTTTTCAGACTTCCTCAGAGAGAATTCTACGTTTATGGTTTTTATAGCAGCCATCCATTACCTACCCCTCATCTATCTACCCATTTACCTGTTGAATTTTTCTCATAGAATTTTATAACATTGTTTAATTCTATTTTAAAGTCTGATAATATATGTAGTAGGGAGGGAAGCCTAGTTTTCTAGAATATAAACTCAAAAGGGATATTCTCTAAGTTATTTGTTTCTACTTACTTACAGTTTAGGATACTCCTCACCTTATGCTAAGAATCCATAAATATAGGCTGAGAGACTTAACCGGTGAGAAGTTGGCATAATAAAGTAAATCCTAAGAGGTGTAGTGTCATCCTCATATGCAAATGAAGAAACTGAGCTTAATTTTGTAGAGATGATCATGATGTTCTGTGCATCCTTAAGAAAACATAACTTGACTTTCCTAAGAAACACTGTGCTTCTTAAATTTGTAACTTCCTAAACTGTTATTCAGTGATAGAGCCCTTCCAGGCCTAATATGCTTTCTCTGTCATACAAACCTTGTTGACTATATTTGAGATGTTTTATTCATAAGACACTGTCTCAGTCTATTTGTAACTCTCTATCTTAATACTTGACACTGAATATAGTGAACAAAAGTTCATTGGTTCATAGTTTTGGAGGCTAGGAAGTCCCGTACTGGGGGGCTAGTGTCTGATAGGCTTGTTCTAACTAGCTCTTATGACTTAAATTAACCAATTTCTATTAATTTATGTACTGCCTTGTGGCCCACGGCTTGTTACCTCATCTCCTACGTCATGTTTCCTCTCAGTCTCCTTGTGACTCCACCTTTCTTCTTCCCAGCATCCTCTCTGTCCTGAAAATCCTGCCTATGGGCCATTCAGCTTTTTATATTTTTTTTTTATTTTTTAACCAAAGAGTGACACATATTCACAGTGTACAAAAAGATTACTCCACAATACAAAGTGCCTTTCCACTAATGATGTATAAGAGTTACCATTTCTTCAGACTTGCTATTGTTAGTTTTTAATTATAGACTCTTAAAAAAATTCATAGTGTGCATAAGGGGGAATTCACTGCAGCTTTTTTGTTTCTGTCACAGAAGCTAAACTCTGGGAGCTGTCATCTGGAAAATGATATGGCCTAAGCAAAATTTTGATTTTTAATGTGATTTTGTTAAAAATTTAAAAATCACCTTTTATTTTTTAGTAGTGAAGTAATTATATTGACTTTTTAAAAACAGCTTTTGTGAGATGTAATTTACATCCCACACAATTCACCCTTTAGATATTATAATTTGGTGGCTTTTAGTAATTTTCAGAGAACTATGCATTTGTCATAAAAATTTCCAAATATTTTTATTACCTCAGGAGGAACTTTGTAATCTCAAGTCATCTTTCTTTAGGTCTCTCTCCCCAACCTATCCATGAGCAACCACCAAGAGGTGTTCTGTTCTCCCCAACCTATCCATGAGCAACTGCCAAGAGGGGTTCTGTTTGGATTGATTTGCCTTCTTAAAGCATTTCCTTTATTTTTTGAAAGAGTGGTTACTTTCTACTTACTTCAGAATTTGTTGATTTTTCTCAAGAATTTAAAGTTTCCTTGTAATAGAAATAAAAAACGCTAGCCAGCTTCAACATCACGTAACAATAGTAACAGTGATGTGTGCTGAGAAGGTTAGGGTATCCACTGAACGGGAGGCATCTACCTGGTTAAATAAAAGAGTCATTGTTTTAGAAATGGTGGGCGATACTTGTTCTTTGACTAAAGATCCAGAAGAATATAGACTTGTGGGGCATACATCCTCAAAGAGCGCCTGCCGACCTCTAGAGAACTGAGTGATTCCAGCACTCCAGAGTGCTAATGGGTCATAAGAGTTTCATATTATTGTAATAAAGGGAACTGGCAGGGAAAAGCATGACCAAACTGCTAGCCAGTTTCAACAACAGCCACATGGAAGCTCTATCATCCTCATCTCCCATCCTCCTAAGATTTTGTTTTCCTCGAGACAGTTTTATGTATCCCAAGCTGGTCTTGAACTCACTATGTAGGTAAGGATGACCTTGAACTTGTATGCTCCTGCCTCATTCTGCCAAGTACTAAGATTACCTCTGAATGCTCATGTGTGGTGTGACAGAACCCATGACTTCATGCATGCTAGCTAAGTACTTTACCAGCTGAACTATGCTACACGCCTAGCTTCATCATTCAGCTTCCTCCTTTCTGGCCACGTCTCACCTCCCAGGCAGGGCTTGGGCAGGCAGTATTCACTTCTAAGCAAAGAAAAGCTTTGCTCAGCTGAGAATATTTGAGTAGCTGTGTTTTCCTGCTCAAACATCCCAGCCAGCTTTCAAGTTTCAAGCACACTGCCTTTAACCATGTTGACAAAACCACAAGTTACCTCTTTATGTTTTTGCAAATTGTATCCTATCAAATCCTGCAAGCCACATTCTGTGGTGGGCAGAGTGCTTCCTTATGGGCTTATAAAGTGACCCCGAGGCATGTACACACATCCATACCTCAACATTTGGAATGCATCAGCAAACCAGAAACATGCTAAATGATTTCTTTTAAAAACATTCTACAAGTGAAGTGGGATTTTAAAAATGTGTTTAACATGTTTTGCTTTGGTTGGATTAACCATATGTTACGACAAGCTTCACCTATGGCAACAGTTTTCATCTGGGGCTTATTATAGCTTAATAAAATAGTGTGGGGGTGGAAAGTGGAACTTTGTGCCAATCTGTGAGGAAAAGTGGGACGAGTGGCTTTTTGTCTTTTTGCCTCATTGATCTACGATGGCTTGATTTTTACCTTGATTGCAGACGGGTGAAGCTAAGCCACCATTACTAAGGACTTTGCCTCCAGTCAGCATGCCAAAGAACCACACTTTGGGGGTCCCATTTTCCTTGCCAAAGTCCTCTAGTGCCCACACATGGGAAGCCACAGAAAAGGCTGCCAGCTGAATCTGGAGATGTCCTGGGAAGCTCACAGCTCCTACCCACAGAAAGACTTCACATTGATACTGGCAGCATCTTCTGTTCAAAAAGAGTTTTGTTTGGTGTTCATTTCCCTGGGTTATGTCTGGTCACTTTGGGGTTGTGAGTGCTCAAATGACTGAGGTTGAGAAAAATATCAGACCATGTGGCTAAACACCAGCCGCTGTAGCTGTGGGACAGGGGATGGAATGATTTGTTCGGTGGTCTACCTGCCCCAGCCTGTCTGTCTCTCTTTGCTTTGTTTGTTCCTTCTGCCTCCTTCCCCCTTGCTCTTCGTTGCTCCCTGACAGACAGGCCCGTCCTTGTGATAGGAGGCCCACAACATCCAGTATAACATTCTATTCAAAGGTTACTCAATGAAAGTGTAATCCTCTTTTCAGATTAACCCTGTAAGCTTCTTGACATACCCCTGCACTGGGCTGAGGGATGTACCCATCTCTGACTTCTCTGACCAATCATGGCTTCTTTGTAGTAGACTAAAGGAAGAGACACAGTTTGCCGAGCTCATGGACTGAAAATGTGTCCTCCACAAAGCAAACATAAGAGTTGAAACCACAGCGGGAGTGGATCCTGAAGCAACTGAAGAATAAGACTATTCAGGAACACATCGTTCCCTTCAATGTGAAATAATCACACTGTGCAAAGTAAGCAAGATGACCTATGCTAGATCATCATCAGAGCAATTATTAAGGCCTTTGCAGAGGGAGGGGCAGTAAAGAATAGCTGCATAGTGGAGAGACAGATTTGTAGCACGGCTTAGTCTTTACAAGTACCCGCCCCCTTAATATCTGTTTAAAAGTCTTAAGAAAAGAGAATTGATTGCATCTAATTGCTTATACAAATACTGCAAAGATGTTTATCACAAAGCGTAGAAGGGAAAACACCTACAAGATGAGGCCACTCACCCAGATTCAGATGCAGAAAGAAAAAAATCATTTTGCATTTATTTAGGATTTAGCAGCAAATCTGAAACCAAAAGGAGGTTATTAACTCAGGACTAACAGTACTTAATACTGGCTACACATGGAGACTGGTCAGGTCAGGCAACAAAGGATTGCTTCTGTATAGGATTGGTACCATGAGGTTCTAGGAGGCTGTGACTTGGGACTGAAGCCACAGTTATTTTTGATGATGAGGTAGATATCATAATTAATCTTGGTAAATCTAATGCATTTGCACATCAAGGCCCTTCCATTTACCTCAGATTTTGAGGCACATCTGTTCATTGTCACCTTCATAAGCTTCTCTATGTGTGAGGAAAACTGTTTCAATTGGGGTGAGATTGTTTGCTTGAGAATCTTGGTTCATATCGTTGGCTACAGACACCTCTCACAACAGTGAGGAGGTGAACGGACAAGCAGATCCCAGGAGCTCACTAATCAGCCAGCCCAGTCCCCCCACTTCAGCATTGGTACCCATCCCTTTGACGAAAAATCCTAAGGCTTTATGGATTGTCTTATAGGCTGTCAGTGAAGCATTGTACCTTTTCATAGACCATCAGTGCAGAACATTAGAAGTAAGCTACCCACATGCAGGGGTCTGCTCACCTATCTCTCCCTGGAGATACCACATGCCCTATTCAGGTATCCTTGACCCCATTCTTCAGCTCTAAAGCAAACTGCACATTGGCCTAATATGGGAGTGAAGGAAATAGTAAAACCGATTTTTATTTAGATTTATAGAAAGTTGTGCTCTTGTCCACCTTTTCCTAGTTTTCTTTGGTTAATATCTTAGAAAATCATTGAGCAATAAGTAAAATTAGGAAATTTACATTGCTATGGTACTTACTTCAAATTACAGAGCCTTTGCATCCTTCCACGGCTTTTCCAGTGAAGTCCCTTTTTCTGGTTCTGGACTTTCTGCTACATTGCCTGTCCCAGTGGCTTAAGGTCTCATCCTCGATCACTGATACTGCCTTAGTCCCTCTCATGACTGAATTGTGTAAAGAGAATTGCTCAGTAATTTATCAGGGTTTTCTTCTCCGTGTGATATCCAGGGGCCTGAAGCTTATTGTTTGGTGATGTAAGTTTTGACTTGACAGTTTTTTTTAGATTACTGGCTGCCAGGTTTCCTCAAAGTGAAAATATGTCCTCTACCTTGCCATTCATATATAATTTGGGGGGACACTTCTGAGTTTTTGTAAACACCCCATTTTTCAACATACATCCTCTTCCTGTTTTATCCAGCACTGGTGATTTTTGTTTGCAATAATTATTATTGTGTCATCTGTGGAAAACCTTGAGGAAAATTTATGATAGATCCATTCAGTTACTAGAATTCCATGTTATATATGTGGTCTTTTGCTAAATATAATTTTCATTTTTTCTGTTTCTATGTTAATTGCTCGCATATAGTCACTCGCTTATAATAGCTCACAAATGATTTTACAAATACTCTATTTTAAAAGAACACATAACTTTTTGAAAGTGCATCACTGTCAGAATGAACAGGCAAGAGGGAATTCACGGAAAAACAGCAAGTGCTCTTTTGTTAGGTGCTTCAGAGTCAGAGTCAGTGTGCTCCTGTCACACAGTGCTATGTCCCAAGCTTTTCCACCTGGAGCTAGGACTCTTAGTGTCATTGAACAAAAGAAAAAAAAAGAAGAAGTTTACTTGTATTTATTCATTTATTTGTGTGTATAACAATAATAATAAGAGAAAAAGAGGTCATGAATTTGAGTGGGATTATGGGAAGGGTTAGGAGAGAAGAGGAAAATATGAAATAACGTAATTATATTTTAATTTTAAAAATAATTGTTAAGATATTCATTAAAAAAAGACCCCTGTTTAAGTAACCTAGTTGAGAACTGGCCTAGAAACATCTATCATATGAAAGCAAATGCTTTCTGGTACATGGAGAATATGTGTATTCACTATTTATTTGTGTATATTTGTGTGATATGGTGTATGAGTGTGTTTGGGTGCTTATTGGTCCATGAACATGGAGGCAGAGGAAGGAGTTGATTGTCCTACTCTTGGTTTTGTTGCCATGGTGAAATAATACTCAGACAAAAAGCACTTAAGATAAGAAGGGGTTTTAGTTTAAACTTACAGATTACAGTTCATTATGGCAAGGAAGCCAAGTCATCCTGAATTGGAAGCAGCTGGTCACTCATAGCCACAGTCAAGAGCAGAGAGAGGAAAATATTATGTTTATTAGTGATCAGCTTGTTTTCTTGGGTTTTGCAGAGTTCAGGATCCTCTGCTGAGGGAATGATGACACTCATAGTAATCTTCCTACCTCAGTTATCATAATTAAGAAAATACTCCTCCTAGGCAGACATGCACATAGGCCAGCCTGATTGTGTAATCCATCAATGAGACTCCTGTTCTAGATACAGTTCTAAATTGTATCAATAGCAATTTAAACCAACCATCATATGCTCCCATGAGCTCCACCTTATTCCTTTGAGATAGAACCTGTTACTGAACTTGGTGCAAGCCTTTGGGATTCTCTTGTCTCTACCTCCTACATCCCCAGGGCACCTGTGTAGCCACACCCAGCTTTTTACAGGTGTGCTAGAGTTTTGAATTCAGGTCTCATGCTTGCATGGAAATGGTCTTACCTGCTGATTCAACTTCCCAGCTTTGTAATATTTCCTATTGTCCATGGAAACTGCCATTGTTTTCTGTCATATAGACTCTAGAATATAAAGGTAAACAGGCAAGCATTCTCATTCAGATTTGGTCACAACATGGTCACATCCTAAGAATGTTTTATGGTACTACATGAACAACTTTTATAGAAAATATAAAATCCAGAATACTCTAAAACCAAGTGGTGTGGGATGTCTTTCTGTAGACTGTGAATGTACTTCATTGCCATTTGTTATTAAAGAGGCTGTATTGGCCTATGGCAAGACAGCTTGAAGGCAGGCAGGAAATCCAAGTGTAGATAAAGGAGAAGAAGGGCAGAGTCAGGAGATGCTGCAGGCAGCCACCCAGAGAGCAAGATGACACAGGTAAAGCCATGGTACCATGTGGCAAAACATAGATTAGTAAGAATGGGCTGAGTTAAGATGTAAGAGCTAGTTGGTAATGAACTTGAGTCATGGGCCAAACAATTTGTAATTAATACAAGCCTCTAAGTAATTATTTTATAAGCAGCTGCAGGACCATGGGTGGGAGAGCCTTGTCAGAACCAAGGGGCTCAGACAGGTCAGAAAACATATGGTTACAACCAAAAACTTTATGAGCACTAATATGATTTTACAGGTGGAAGATTCCACACCATAGCATTTGGTTTCTGTTACAAAATTAGCAAAGATATCACAAGAATCACATAAAATTACCTTCAGCCTGTATTGCTAAAGAGATATACAAAGTCTGGGTATATATTTCTTCCTCGGGTCATCCCCAAAATATCTCTATGTGTGAATCAATATTCTCCCACATATTTTGAATATGGGATAGTTGACCTCTTTTACCACACTCTGCTTCGAGGAACACACAAGGATGTTTTACTCCCCAGTTTTTATTATCTATGAAGTATAGACATAGACTAGCTTTCCCCTCTGATTTTCATACATGATTAAAAAATTGAAATGGGGCCAGTGAGATGGCACAGCAGGTACAGGAACTGGCCGCCAAGCCTGACAACCTGAATTCAATCCCCAAAATGCACACAGTGGAAGGAGACAGCCAGTTCCTCCCCATTGTCTCTGATTTCCACATGTATACCATGCTACATGCACACACAAAGAAATAAATGCATAAATAAACAGTATTAAAAATCTTGAAATGTTCTTCACGCATAGCTATTTTCTATAATGATTTGGGAGAAGGATTAGTCAATATCTGATTTAACAGAAGATATCTCAAGTTGAGAGGCCACTGGAGTAATTCTCTAGGGCTGGCTTTTAGAAGCTGTGGAGCCATGGGGGGATGTCTTGACAATCCTGGGTTTGCCAGAAACCACCAAAGAATATGAACCTTCTCTTTTCTTTTCCCTGGGAGCTGGCCCCTTCTGCTGTGGCTATCCTAGGATACTGTAGGCTTGCATATCAATACTTTTGTTGCTTTCTATCCTCTTCCTAACATCTGTGTGGACTTTGCTTTCATGTATCTGAAACATGTTTGAATTATGTATGCAACATGATAGGCATGTACTCACAGATGCCACATTGTCCAGTGAAAGTTGGAATGAGATTATATTTCAGAGTTAGTGAGAAAGCTAGAAATAGAGCTGAGTGATCCTAATAGTATACTCATGGCTTTATAAATTCCAAATCCCTTCATTGATTACAAACAGTGTTTGTGCCTATTGAGTATTCACTATTTGCCATATATTATATTGAAATTTTTACATGTCTTATTTAATTCTTATAATTTAGTCTCTGAGTGCTACTCTAGGTTAAAATAAATATTGATTTTACAGATGAAGAGGTATAGAGATAACAGCAATTTATCCAATTCTTACCATGTTCCAGGGACTGTCAAAATAATCTTATTTGAACTCATTTTCTGTTAATGTATTTGCTCAGAAAAATTATTGAATGTTTACCACTGTCTTACAACTTGTAAACACAAAACTAGGCATTAAATTTAAGCCAATTAGATAGAAAGCCATATGTCCATGTTGTATTTGTTTTAATTGAAGTTCATGTTCAGTCAGCCCTGCATCTGTGTGTAGAGGCCAGGTGAAGGTTCTGTGCCATGTCTGGCTCCATTAGCAATGTGCCTAGCATGTTGTTAGTTGCAGCAATACCTCAATACAGACAGTAGAGTCATGGGTGATACTTATGGGCCTACTCTAGTAGTTGTCCCCTTAGGTTGTAAAACAGGGAATTCTCAGTGTTTTAGGAAGTTAGGCTTATAAATTAAAAGGGCAAACAGAACAGCCCTTTGTTAGCTGTCTCTCAGGTTGTTCACAGTAGGCCCTTCCAATCAAGGTGCCTTTGAATTGGTTGTCCCAGAATTTCTGTAGGTCACACTTGCCATCATGTGGGAAATGTTCACTGACTTGTCATTTATGGTGAGACCACTTCCTGCAATGAGATGTGGTTAGATAGCTTTTGTAAATGCTACTCCAGGTCTTGAATTGAACTGCCCCTCTTCACACTACTGTCTTGTGGCTTTGCCTCTGGAACACCCATGTTCTGCAGCTTGGTAGATCCCAGGCTTTCTCGGTGTGTGTTGCCCTCATTTCCAGATAAGGAATGAGGACAGCTCTCCAAAAGCATGTCTTATTAAAGAGTTAACAGATTTCTGTCTATGGCATATGTGTAAGAAACACATGCAAAGAATTACATGAAGTAGAAGGTGAAAAGACTTAAGAGATGTGCAGCCAACATGTCAGAGACAAAACAGGAAGATAAACTGCATCCCAGAAGAGAAAAGTGAAACATAATTATAGGATCAAACAATGTAGTCTACATGGCTTTTATAGTTATAAAAAAAAAGAAGTTTTGAATGTGCAGATCTGCTACAGAGGATCCTTTACTGAGCCATTGCCTTGGCTTCTGGGTTCCATTGAACTGGGTGTGCCTCCTGTTCTATGACAACTCTGTGGGCATCCTGCATAGTGGGCCTGTCAGCCGGGTGGAGCCAGCATCCTGTGGCCCATACATCTCAGTCAGAGAAAGGCAAGTGTGGCAGCCAGCCTGAGCTTTGACAGATCTCCAATTTTCATTCAATTACCAGCTATTGGTGGAGGTAGTCCTCACGTGCACTTTCTTGTGGGGACCAGTGCCCCTCCTGTCTGAGCAGCTTTCTTCTCTGAGTGCTGCTTGTGAACTCTGGGTTAAAAATGGCATATATAGGGCACGAGTGCCAACAATCATTGCTCTGCCCTGGAGACATACAGGACACTCTCTTATCAGAATGGATTAGCTGACATTCATGACCTCTGCCAGCACTAGGCTCACATTGAGAAGACAATTTAAAACAAGAAAGCATAGAGAATAAAAGCAGGACCCATTCTTGGCTTTGATAAATGACAACTACTTTGAAAATGCCTTCCAAATGGGCAAAGCACAGGAAGTGGGAAGTTCTGAAGAATTCACAAGGCAAGAGAAAATTTCAAAAGTTCTGTATACCAGCATACAAACAGTGCAAATTAAAAATGAGTAAAAGGAAAAAGGCAATGCCATTGTGCCTGTCAGATTGTAATGGTGTTTTGGGAGTATGGAGGAGATTGATAGCATGTTTCTGGTGCTCAGTGTTGATGAAAGGCTGGGTGATTGACACTTGAATAGTGTTAGGGACACACATTAGTTCAAAATCTGACTCAGTGTTATCAGAAGGCCAAGAAATGTGTGCACCTTTTGACTCAGTACAAAAAAAAAAAAAAGTCATCTTCCAGAGTCTTGTCAAGAAGAAAAAAAAAGTGTTTATGCCAATGTTATTTTTATAGTTGCAAATTGGAAACAATGTAACTATGTAGCCTTAAGGTATGAAACATTCTTGCAAAAGGCACGGGAATATTAATGCTGAAATAATGCAGCTACTAAAGTGATGCTCTCAAAAATTGATGTAGGGAAAGCATATTCAATTACATTTACTTATTTAGTGTGTGTGTGCACATGTGTGTGCCTTGGCCCATGGGTGAAAGTCAATGGACAATTTTCAGGAGTTGGCTCTCACCTTCCATCATGTGAGTACCAAGGATGGAACTCAGGTCTTCAGGCCTAGGCAGGGTGGGGTGTACCTTTATCTGAGGAACCATCTTGCCAACCCAGCAAAGCTAATTCTATATTAAAGATGAATGCCTTATAATTTGCTCCCCAGTTTTTTTTAATGTAGAAAGAAATGTGTCAGACTATTAATAATGATTGTTTCAGGATGGAACATTTTCTTATTAATTCTACTCCTCCCCCTTTTAATAACGTTTCTATGCCTGATTATTTTGTTTGATTCTCTTCCACATTTATTTCAGGGAATTGGTATTGATCAGAGGCTGATTACATCTAAGCACTGATCTATTAGTGCCGTGTTTGTTGTCAAGGCATTTTTGTTTCTATGTCATCAACAGAGGATAACTCTGCAATGGATTGCTCATGACTGTCAGGTGGTTGAGCCCTAGGTGATGAGATGGGCTCCTTCGCTGTCCTCACTGTAATGGACAGTCAGTCTCTACTCCATTCTCCAGGGCTATTAGTTCATCATCTTATAAACATTAACTTGACATCTGGAACAGCCTTAAGAAATGATGCTATAAAGCTTAGAGATGGCTCAGTGGTCCTGAGCTCTTGCAGAAGACCTAAGTCCAGCTTCCAACACCCATGTCAGGTGGCTTCAGCAACAGGGGAATCTGAGGCACCTGGCCAAAGTGGGCACCTGCACTGACTCACCCCCCATATTTATATATATATATATATATATATATATATATATATAACTAAAAACAACTTTTAAGATCTTTGAGAAAAGAAATGTGCTAAAGGTGCTATGAAAATGTCAGAGAAATCCATATGTAATAGATGCCAAAAGTAAAGAATTTACAAAAAAAAGAAAATGCTCATAAGAACATATTCAAGGAAACAGATAAAACCAGCAGATTCACCACCACCCTACTCCCACATCAGAAGGTACCACAATCATCAATCATAGCCACTGGGTAGAAAAGTGGATGGTAGATATGGGGGAAAAGGTGTTGAAATGATGTGATTTGAGGGCAGTTTGAATGCATGTGGCAGGACTGTAAGTATATTGAGTCAAAATCCAAAATCCTTAGATTGGGATGATCTGGTTTAGCTAATTCTTTTGTTCCAAGGAATATATTGTCTTATATATGGTAAGAAAGAGCCAGATGCAGTGGTTGTGCATTTGTTTTGTTTAACTTATTTTTATGTGAATGGGTATTATGCTTATGTGCATATTTGTGAACTATGTCCAAGCGATGCCTTTGGAGGTTAGAATAGGGCATTGGATTCTCTAGGACTGGTGTTACAGATGTTGTGAGCTATCATATAGGTGCTGGGAATCAAATCTGTGTCCTCTGGAAGAGCAGCCAGTGTTCTTAATGACTGAGTCATCTCTCCAGCCCCAGTGGTACACATTTGCAATCATTTCACTCCTGCTGGATGTGGGAGGCAAACATGGGGGATGGGAGGCAGACATGGGGGATGGGAGGCAGACATGGGGGATGGGAGGCAGACATGGGGGATGGGAGGCAGACATGGGGGATGGGAAGCATACATGGGGGATAGGAGGCAGACTTGGGAGATGGGAGGCAGACATGAGAGAATCACCCAAAATTCTTGAGCCAGTTTGCTTGGATTATGCAAAACAGCTGAAAGAGAGGCTCTGCTTCAACAAGATGGGGGGAGAGAACCAACTCCCCAAAGTTGTTGTCCACACTTGGACATGGAATTCATGGCCCTATGCTCATACATACACACATACACTAATAAATTTTAAATTGCATTGAGTTTCCATCACTTCAATCAGATTGAGTATCATCAGGAAAACTATCAAAATAAACTGTTTTTTCAGAATGCCAAGGAGTGGGGAGCAATATCATTATGAATTGATGATGAGTGTGTAAATTAGCTTGTCTTCTATGGAAATGACTGTGGGTGGTTTACAAAATAGAGCTACCACTCTTGGGTACAAGCTCCTAGGAATCACTATAAGCACACAATAGAGGTACCTGCCCAGCTATAGTTACTGCTATCCCAATTGCCAAGTTGCCAAGGCTAAGGGGTATATGTGGGGTCCTTATATTTGACAATAGAATAGAATTTTATTTAGCTATTAGAAGAATAAAAGTATGTTCTATACAAGAAAATGGATGGCACCAGAGATTAACATATTAAGTAAAATAAGCCAGTCTTAAAGACAAGCATGCTTTGTCTCATCTGCTGAATATAATTAGAAAAAAGTGTAAAATTAAAAGGGTAATTTTAGGGATCTAGAACGGAGAAGGGGGAGGAGAGAGAAAGTGCTGTAGAGGGCAATTGTGATCAAAGTATATTTATGTGTATGTATAGAAATATCAAGAAGTCCACTGACTTCTACAATTAATATATACTGATATAATATTTTTTAAAAACTGGGTGGTGACAGGTTCAGCACATAATACTTTGAGACTGGTGATGCTTGGTGACTGCTGCCCTTTTACAGGAAAACTTGGTGTATAACTTACTGCCTATCACACACCCCCTTACATTAGTTCTCAGGCTGAAAGAAAAATTTCATCTTTCCAGTGTTGTAAAAATGAGACAGTTGGTTCCTGAATGATTGTACTGCAAGCAGAAACGATAGACGTGAAACCACTACACATGTGACTGCCCACCCCCGCTTTATCCTCCATCTCAGAGTCAATGCCATGTCTGAAAATGTACAAAACATTCTCAGGTACACACTGTGCAAGAGAAGCCTTATGTTTACAGAAGGCTTTATCAGAGCATTGCCTAAGATGATGAGCTCACTCAAATTATACTTCTTTCACAAAGGTTTTGAATTTAGTACAGTTTCTTAGAAATGTCTGACAGAATGTGTGGTCTTCCTGTGTTTAAGTAGTTTGTGCTGTTCCCGGTGCCTGGTCTGCTGTAGCAGTGTATGTATATATGCTAATACTGTTTAATGGGACAGTTGATTCTCAACTGTTGGCTCTTACATGCCTAGTTATGCATATTTACATATTTTCATGCTCTGGGACTGTTTCACTTTTTGTAAAATAAAGTTATTTGAAGATTAAAATGCTTGGGTGCATACAAAAACTCATTATTGTATATAGAACTTAAACATGGTGCCAGGCATTTTGGAATGAATGGCCTCTCATCTTACAGCTATTACTTTTTTTTCTGTGTGGTAATCTCCCAAAAACTTTTGTTGAAATTCCTCTCATTCCTGACTTCACTACTTTCCAATATTTCTTGGAAATCTTCATATCATCTGAGAAGCTAGTGCCCTACTTCAAATAGCATTTTCTTTCTGATGTAAGCAAGAGCAGGAGGTATCTGTGTTTAGTAAAAGGCACTGTTTGTAAACACTAGTGATTGTGTTTGGAAATCACACCACTCTGGGAGTGCCTTGAATGTGAAGCCTGTGCTTGGAATGGATGCTGTTGGCTTAGGTCAGCATCTGGGCATTGGCTGCTCTGAGAGAGACCCTCCAGAAATGAGTGGTCATCCCAGGAACTCTTGACCCTCCTCCTGTGCCAGGCCATCACTAGGGCCTCATCCTGTGTCTTCTCTTCCCCTTTCAGTTCCACACTTTCTCTTCTGATGCACCGAGAGCAAAGGGTTCTGCCTGCTGACCAAAGAGTGCTTGTGGGTTTGGGAAGTAATGCCAGTGTTCTGATTTCTCATGACAGAACATGAAGATTTACCCCATCCTCCATTCTCTCAGGCACACACAACCTGCTCAGTTTTCCTCCAGCACTCTTTATGCCTGTCTCTTACTCTGAAACTGAATATGAAGAGGTACCACTGATAAGAACAGTTTCCTTTCCTGCGCCTCCTTTGGGGCCAGCCCTTGTGTGGAAACCCAGAATCATATACCACTTCTCCCCTTTCTCCCTAGTAGATGGAATGGCTGTGCTGGTTTGAATGAGAATGACTTCATAGGCTCATAGGTTTGAATACTTGATGTCCTCAGTTGATGGAAATGTTTGGGAAGGATTAGGAGGTGAGGCCTTGTTTGAAGAAGTGCATTAATGGGAGTGCATTTTAAGGCTTCAGAAGACTTCAGCCATTTCCAGTGTTTTTCTCCGCCTCCTGCTTGTACATCAAGATGTGAATTCTTAGCTGTTCTTCCCTCTTCATGGACATGGAAGTCCAGTGAAACTCTTTCTTCTATAAATTTCCTTTGTCACAGAGTTTCATCACAACAACAGAAAAGTAACTAAGATAGTGTAAGTGAAAATAACCAGTCATCTCTGCCCTGTAATGATGCTGAGCAGATAAGGGTACCACCAGGAAGGACTCTGGGCCCCTGCTACCATGTAGTCTCTGCATAAGCCTTGTACACACTGAGGCTGTTACACAGACAGAAGGTAATGATCTCTGCAGGAGCACTGCTGCCTTGAGCTGTGATAATTGACCACCACACACTCACATGCACATACACACATCCTATGACCCAGATCTATGGCTTCTGTACTCAGAAATTTCTGTAGATGTATTTTCAGGGCTTTGGGGTATCTATGGCTTACTTCCTAAAATACTTAGGAGACAGAATTTGAAGTTAGAAAAATCTGGATTTGAGTTTTGGCTTTGCTACTCATTATTTGTGTGCCTTTGAGTAAACTGACCTCACTGAGCCTTGAGATCCTAATGCCTCCCTCAGAGAGTACTTTCTGAAAAGCATTTTAACCATTTCTTGAGCATATATCACCCAATGAGGAGCTGGTTTCTTTAGGGCCAAATCAACATATATTAGAAGGTGTCAGTTTGGCCAGTATAATAGCTTATTAGGCATTTTTTGACTGATATGACAGAGACTTGGGCCACACAGATAAGGAACTTCGGGAACTCCACAAGCGGCCTTCCTCTCCTCTGCTTCTCCTACTTTTAGTATTTGCTTCTAGTTCATCAAATTTTAAATTATTGCTCTTATCCCTTGAGTGATAACAAAAGCCTTCTGTTATATTGGAACTTCAGATAGAATTATAGGGAGCAAAATAAGCACTAACATATTTGTTATTTACCCATTTATTTCACATCCTGTTTATTTGGGCTGGTTAAATCCTTGTGCTCTCAGGGAGGAACCTATCTGCCAGTGTGGACTGTGTCATGAGTTCTGGAATATTGGGATCATGGTACTATTGTTTTGATCAGCATGTACCTCTCAATATATGCTTTTCAGTTCTGTGTGTCTGCCCTATACTGTCAGAAAAAGAGGGGGCACTAGGAGTTTGAGTCTAAATTCTGAAGTTAGATTCTTTTTATTCATACCATTTTCTCTCTCTCTCTGTGTGTGTGTGTATGTGTGTGTATTTAGCAGCAGTTTTTTACCTCTCTGGGCCTTGGTTTAATGACTAGAATATAGAATAAATGATTTATGAGATTGTTATGATGTGAGAATTGACAGTCATAGCCCCTCTCTTGAATCATTTAAGTATCTGCAGTCCTTGACTGTCCTTGTACTAAAACCTTCAAATGTCACTGCCATTAGCTGGTTTGTTACCAGAATTCAACAATTAAACAAAAGATAACATTTTTTTAAAATAGAAATACCAGCATTATTGGTACATATTTAGGATCCATTGGCCTAAGGAGAGATCCTGATGTTTTTGTCAGTCTACAAGGAAATTTTTTTAATGTTTGTGATGGTTAGAATAAACAATACAATGCAGTATGACATGGAGAATAATCTGAAACTCAGATTTTAGTATCAGCAAATGCACAGATCTGGTTTGCTCACACTGTCCATTTCTCTTTGTTTCTCTCTTACTGCAGCAATGGAGTTGTATAGCCAGTGACAGAAATAGTCAGGCCCACAGACCCTAAAATACTTTCCCTCTGGCTCTTCCCTGGAAAAGCTTACTGACTCTGATTCTTGGTAACTTAAAGACAGGGTTTGGTACAGTAACATGAGCCTATTCATCCCTTCACCACCAAACTAGCTTATTTCCTTAGCTAGGTTACTTTACCCCTTAATCTCAATTTTCTAATCTATATATGTCACAGGATTGTTTGAAGGACTGAAAGAAACTATATATGGCTGTATATGGAAAAGAATAAAAATACTCTCTATGATAAAAGCTCCTGTTTGAAACCATTTTACCATGTTTCATAATATACACACAGTAAAATTATTCTCTCTCTATATATATATGGGAATATACATATGTGAACATATGTATGTATGGGAAATATATGGAGAATATTTGGTGGTATGCATATATATATGTTTTCACATATATACTATATATAACATATATATTATGTATAATATATATACACACATGTATGTGTATGTTTTTATACACACAGTGTATCTCTAGTTACATATATATAGAAGTTTAAACTATATGTATACATATACATGTGTATTTAAACTAATATCTTAAAGTTGATACTGAGTGGTAGAATTATAAATGATATTTTTATGTTTTAAATTTTAGCCTTTGAGTTTTATGTTTTTTAATTTCAATTTTATACACTGAGCATATAAGTTGGGAAGTATTTTAAACTAATAAAATAGGGAGAGCATCAGTAAGGATAGAAGGGGCAGAAACAAAGCAGCCTAACCGTGTTTAGGGCCAGTGATGTGCTGAAAATAAAAACGTTCACATGCCAGTGTGTCTCATGCAACCTCTTGCGCTACTTTGGGTGCCACCTGGAAACAAAGACAATCTGTTCTCTCCATACTGTTCTTGGCTTGACCGAGAAGCCTGACGGTGTCACCTGCATCCTCTGGAAATTACATTTAGGATCTGTGAGTCCGGGGAACCCCACAGAACTCCCAGCTGCTGTAAGAGCTGCATGTTCAGGGGAGTTACTACTTTCCCTGGTCACATTGCTCATGGCCAGTTCAACTTTTAAAAAATATACATCTACGATTGGTAGGCAGGCTACTCTCTCCCCACCGCCTTTGGCTTGGAGCTTCAGATGTATATCCTTGGATGACTTGCAAAGTAAGCTGATGACAAGGAGTTATCAAAAGAAGAACGTAGTCTGCAAAAGGATAGAGGTGGCTTTTAGGACAGCCTCTTTATTCAGCCTTGGACTTGGCCCTTGTATACCAGAAGCAACTTGCCATCAGAAGCCACCCTTTATATGACACTATTGTTGTGGAGACTCTAAGATTATGAAGCTAATACAGCCCATCCTTTGTTCTCCAGAGCCTGGGCACACCAAATGTCCTCCAGAAGGCATCTCAACAGATGTCCTTAAAAGTGCCTGTTTTATTTAGGTTTCCTCAAGCTATAGCACTGGGCGGAAAGACTAGATGGAAAATACAAGTCCCCACAAAAAAGCAGATTAAAGAACAGTGTGTGTTCCATCCAGGAAAACCAATTCACCATTGTTCTCCATGGGCTTACACTAGGCGTTTGTTTCAGGGTAAAGAAGACAGAGGCAAATAAACAATAACAGAATCAAAGAAGAGCATTTATTTCTTAATTCAAATTGGGCCATTTCATCTGTTTGAGCTCAGTAACTCTATGGAATTTAAACTTCCTATGCCCATTTTATAATTAGGTAAAAGAGGCTCCAATGAGTCCAAGTTGCCCATTGCTATCGTGGTAGAATTGGGATTTAAACTGAACCCATCTGGAGCTAAACCTCTGTAGACATTTCCATGGTTGAACTCAGCTTGCCCCATTTTGGGACAGTCTCACCAGGGAGCCCAGGTTTACTTACAACACAGGATTCTTCCTGTTTCCATCTCGTCTCGGAAGCGCTGGGATCACAGTCATGTATCCCTTCTGGCAACTGTGACTGCTCCTATAAAGACTAGAGGGTACAAGAGAAGTACATTCAGAGCAAAGCAAGGTTTCATGCTGGCCTTGGAAGAAATGATTCACCTGTGCTTTGAAATTTTTTAGTTTAGGATTTCATGAAATCTGTGAAATGTCAGATCCAAGAGAATTAGCTGTATCTTGTGAAAATGTGAACTAAATGTGGTTCGAGATAACAATTAGGCAGATGATTGAGTTGAGCATACACTTCTCCACTTTTGGCTTCTGCTTCTCAGTGTGGCAAAATGAAAGAATCCACAAGTGTTTTCTAAGGCCGGTTTCTCCACGTGAGTGTTTTGGGCATTTGAAGGTCTATCCTGTGTGTTGTAGTCTAATACAGAATCATTTGAACTATACTTGACTCTAGGCATGCTTTCACCCACTTTACCAGTGCAACAAATATCTCTGCAGTTCCAAAAATATCTCTGCAGTTCCCAAATGTCCCCTGGGATGGGAAGTTATTCCTGCTGAGAGCTACCACCACTAGCCACTGTGCTGCTTGATAGGTTTTGAAGCTGAGGACTGTCATTTCCATTGTCATAGACATAGTCTCTGGGCCTTGGCTACTCCTCTGCATTTAAAAGGTAAAGTGAAACCTTGTCCCTATGCTGGAATGCCCAGGGGATGGAGTGAGAAAAGAATGTAATGTCAGACTCTAACATACTCGTATTGGCTAATTTGTGAGGCGAACTAGAGTTTCCTGGGAAGGAATCTTTTTAACTCTTCACATTGGAATTTCATCTACTGAACATCCTCCATTCCATTGGCCAGTGGGTGAGTCTGTGGGACATTTCTTGATTAATGATTGATGTGGGAGGAACCAGCCTACCAGGAGTGATGCCCTTTCTGGTCAGGTGGTCGTAAATTGTATAGGAAAGCAAGCTGAGCCCCATGAAGGGTAAGCCAATAAGCAGCGTTCCTCAATGGTCTCTTCTTCAGTTCCTACATACATATCAAATAAGCTCTTTCCTCCCTGTGCTGTTTTTTGCCAGTGTTGTATCCCAGCAACAGAAAGCAAGCTAAGACAATACTATGTTTGCTTTATGTTTTCTTTAAGCCGTTCTTTCCCTTCATCCTCCCAAATTCAACAAATCTAATCATAATTACAATTCTTAGTTTCAGTCTATATATGTGTGATAAAATAATTATATTTCTATGGAACGCAACTCTTTGGAATGATAATGGTGGGATATTTCATCATTATCCCCCTCTCTCACTGCTCAGAGTTGATATATTCCTTTTCTTTTTCAAAGGCCACAGAAAAGTCTTTGATGCTACTATTCAATGTGAAGGATTACTTCATAGTCAATCAAGACCAGCTCTTTTGAAAACCTACTAGAAGTTGAGAAGGAAATGAGCTGAAACAACAGCTCCTGGGACTTGTTAGATAAAAGGAGGAACTTTCAGGCAAAACTAGCAAACAGCAGGTGTTCACTGCCAGGCCAGGGGCAGAATGGCCTTTCTTGATGAATGGCAAAGCCTAGAAAGGCACTGATCTGGAACAGTCTGGAGTAAAGCTTCTTTGGGAAGCATTCCAAACCTTGTGCTCTCACCCTTGAATAAGCTGCCAACGTCCCACTGAATCTGCCCTTTCAAGAATGGTTCTGGGACAATCTGAGAGTTTTATTCTTCGCCTCCTATTGATTGGCTCTACCTGTGACTCTTTCTCCTTGGCATCACATCCTGAAGAAAAAGATCTGAGAGATAGTTGCTAAATTTTCACACTCAAGACCTTGGAAAATCAAAAAGAAAGGAGAAATATATTCAGCTCATTTTTTTTTTTTTTTTGAAGATTTGACATTGTATGCTTTCAATGTGACTTCATTACTGGAGACAGAACCAAGCCAGGGTCACAGGTCTGTGGTTGCTGGACCATATTGCATTGTATGGAAAGGACTCAAAGCTTCCTGAAAAAAGTGAATGCTGGCCCAGGCTCTCAGAAGTCTGAGAAGTTTCCAGGAAGTCTTATTTTACAGCTGTATACACATACATACACACACATACTCACACAATGGGGGACAGAGAATATGGATGGACAAAAACCACTCCTGATCCGATTCAGAGTGTGTGTTCTCTCCTGGTCTCTCTCCTCCAATGGGAGGCAAGGATGATAACATAGCCATTGGGAATGGAGGCCTGAGATCTTTCAAACTTGTGCTTAGCACAGTGCCCAACAGAGCTAAAGTCTGTTTATAAGTTGATGTTATTGCCATTGTGACCACCGCCTCTCTGCCACTTCTGACCTAGAAACCTTAGACTCTTCCCATTGTCTGTTTCCAACCTGCTCACTAATTCTGGATAACTCCAAGTGTTTTAAAATTTTATTTCTAGCATCTCCTTTCCTGTTTCTCATTTTGGCCTTCCAGTTTATTCCAACCACAGTATCTCCACTGATCTGTTTCCCCGCTTTCCACCTTTCCTCAAAGGTGCAGCTGGAGCTATCTTCAAATATGCACCATGTGCCATTTCCTTAGTTCAAACCCTGTCTTCACTTGGGATAAAACCAGCTCTTTGCCACCATGCATACCACCCTGCTCTGTCTGAAGTGGCAGGCATTGTTTAATGCCACTTTCTGCCCTGAGTGCTGTTTGAGTTGCAGTGATCTCTGGTCACTCTGGAATGGATTTTTCTCGTCCTTTGCAAGACTACTTCTGCAAATTTCAGGTTCCTCTGAGATTCATCTGTTGTATAAGATTTCTGGACCCATTTGGGCCAGAAGTTCGGACCTTGCCCGACGTGGCTTTTCCCCCAAAGAAATGAATCAGACGCTTATATTAATTTCATACTGTTTGGCCTATGTCTCAAGCACATTACTAGCTAGCTCTTTCATCTTAATTCAACCCATTTCTAGTATTCTATCTGCCACATGGCCCAGCCCGTGGTTCACCTGGATTCCTTATATGGTTCTTCCTTGGGGATCGGATGGAGACTAACTTCACCCTCCTTCTACCTGTCTCTCCTCTGATCCTCCACCCACTTCTATGGTGCTCCACATAGGCCAAAACAGCTCCTTTATTTACAGAGAACAGTCCCACCACATCCATCTCTTCTCACTTTGGGCTTCATCTGTTTTCACTTCTTCAAGGAAGCCTTAGTCACAGATACCCATGTGAAGTCTTCATCTTATTCTATGTCATGTCTATTCATAATGTGATGCATTTTGTGATGGGTGTACTTGTTGATTCTCTGTGTTTTGTCATATTCTCTTACTGTCACATGAGGAACCATATTTGGTTCAATCACCAGCCTGCTCATAGTTCAGGCTTCAGTGCTTTTTGCTGAGGAAATACTCATGGCTTAAAAGGCTGGATGAATGATACATGAATAGGTAGATTTGTTTTTTGTCCACAGATACTTAGTGGATAACTCCTCTAGACAGAATCTAGCAGAGTCCCCAAAGAAGAGCAGGAACAGAGTGATAATTGCCATACATACAAGTATTTTAATTTTTCCAGAAATACTGGACGGATTTTACTTTTTAGACACAGTTCTGTAATTGTATAATTTTTTTCCACTTTGTTACAAAATTCGAGCCAAATTTGCGGCCCATCCATCCATCTTTGAGGACGGCGGTTCAGCCTCATTCTTGGATCTGCTTCATGTCCCTGTCCTCATTTTTCTTCTCCTTTTGTTCCTATTTTAAATTTATGCCATCTTATATTTCATATGTCCTCATAGCTGCCTTAAGTTCTCTCTAAAACAAGACAAAGTGTCAATCAAGCAGTATGTGAAAATGTGGAGAGAAAAGCCCCTGGAGTCTAAAGCAAGTAACTCCTGGAGGGAGCAACGTAGAAGCAGCAGCACCCACATAGTTCTGGAACCCCAGGGAGCAGGTGGAGGGGTAAGACAGATTTCTAGAAAGGCCAGTACTTCTCAGGCACAGGAAATATGCCTTCAACTGAGATTGTTTAAGAAGTGCTTAATTTTGGTAACTGGTTATTTTGCTTGTTTGGGCTTCCTACTGGGACTCTAGATGTCACACTGGGTTTTCCCGTTATCTTCTTCCTCTTGAAGCACCATACAATTTTCAAAATAATCAGGAGACACCCATTCTTCTGTCTGACATATACATATATATTCTAAATGTAAGTCTTCATCCCTGCACTAAATGAGAGCAGAAGAATCTTTGTTTTAGATAGTGATGTATTCCCCAGAGATACTAGCACACTAGTCCCTAACCTTGTAGAATTAATGAATGAGGCATCTGTCTTCTCTCGTGAGAACGACTTTCATTTCTTATTGTCATTTAGCCTGATGTCCATCTGGTTTTATAAACTATTCTGTAAGGCATTAATTGCATCGATAAAACAGAGGCTGACTGTTCCAGTGTCAGTTGTTTGTGGCTCAACAGTTTTCTCCATGTGAATCCAGCACAATTCTTCAGGAACCTCTCTTTTTGAGCCTCCTAGATCCATCTGGAAATCATTCTGACAAACATCCCCTCTATAAAATAGATTACTATTTTTTAAATAGGACTCCAGATCCCCAGAGCCCACAGCCAGTGTTGAGATGGATTCCTTATCTCTGTGGCTTCATTAAGAATGTGCACATATTTGGTTGCCAATGCTACAGTCCTCCACAGTGCAGCTTGTTGCAACAAAAGAAAGTGTTTGCCAAAAGACTTGTCAGCATATGTTCTAGAACTGCACAAGCATACTGTATGTAACTGGAAAATACTGATCCCAGTTAGTCAAAGATTAAAGACCAAGAAAAGAAGATTACGGCATTATTTAAAGGCACTTAAAAGTCTCAGATAAAAATGCAAGGGTTGGATGGGATGAAAAGAGAAAGCTATGGGGAGAGAACAAAAATAAGCAGGTTGTAGGCAGTACAATAAAAATCAAGGAACAGGGCTTGGCTCACATGTGCTGATGATGCATCTTGCCCATTCTCACCATCCTTCTGGGTAATACCTTTGCAAGCCCACTAGTAGTCTGTGTCAGCTCTATAGAACAGAAACATCCTTGAACTTTTTAAGGTGGTCATGGACTAGAGCCAACAATCCTCCTGCCTGCTGAGCCCCCAGATGGTCTGGGAAGTCAGAGGCACTGGTGCTTGGCAAGGAGGGATCTGAGTCCTGAGGTTGTCAGCCATGCCACGTGTGCACTCAGCAGCTGGCCACTCCAGCAGCCTCTGGGGAGAGCGTGTTCGTAAGCCTGGCCTCTTCTCTGCAGCAAAGGTACATCTGACTTCTTGGTGTTCTCCAGACAATTAGGAAACTCTGGCAGATTTCAAAGAACAAACCAAACATGACTCCGCAGTACAGGCAGCGCTCTCATCTTTATGGTCAATGCTGAAGCCCACAGTACCAAGGCAGTTAGTCACATGGGGACACCTCTTAGACTCACCACTAATGAGAACAAGGAGTAGCAAGCAGCATGCAGGCTTGTTCTCACTAAAGGGGCAATTTCTCATAGTAAAACCATATATTGATCTAGTCAATGTCTGCTTCATCTAGCATTTCTTGAGTAATGTCATCAAGTCAGTGTAAGCATTTGCAGGACAGACAGGGGGTGTCTGTCTTCTCAGGAGAGGAGAAGTCTCTGACAATTGCAATTCATGGTGTCCTGGTAAATGCATCTTCCTTACTGTATGCTGCATTCCTATGGAGTACCACAGACATAACCCATATTCATTCCAAAGATTCTTGGGATGTTCCTAATTGAATAAACTGAAGAACTTACAGTTGGGAGATCATGGCAGGGTCTTATACTTTTATGGTTGTTGCTATGAGACTACCTGTTTGGAAATGAAGATATTTGAATCACAGAGAAAAGAGGGAACTAAAATATTTGTCCTGTCACACAAGAGGCTGCTGGCCTCAGCTACCTCTGCTTTACATTATGTCTGAGCTAACAGTTTTCTCTTCATGGAAAGCAGCCCCCCCCACCCTAGTCATGTCAAAAGGAAGAGATTTTTACATTAAAAAGAGATTCCTCAGGAAATGAAGAGAATGTGGAGTTTGGCTGAAAAATTCCAAATGGTTTTTGAGTCAAATGATTTTTGTCTTTCTATCTGGTTGGCAAGGTGACCTCCCCCACAGCCCCACTCAAGCAGAGAGGAAGTCCATGCTGAGGACATGTAAGGCAGCCAGTAGCAACAGGGGCAGCAGAAAAGCCATCATGAGCATGAAATAAGGTTCATTATCAACACAGGTGGACACCTTGGGCAATTGGCTGTGCAGTTCTAGCAGATGAGAGATCAGAAGCAAGCTCTTGGCCATGGTTAGTGTCGCAGCCATCTTTGGTTAGCATTTGACTACAGCAGCTCTTAAAAGATCTCTAAAAAAAAACATGGGCTTGAGGGAAATGGAGTGTTAGTTCCCATGCTGTCTATGGGTTATATTTTAATCATGTTACATGGAAGGATGTGATGTTTTCTGAGAAAAACCTGTGAAAACTAATAAGGCAATTTTTCAACCTGTAGCAACGTCTTCCTTTAGGGAATTCATGTAATTACTGGGGACAACTCAGATATACTCTGGGTTTTCATGTTTTCTTTTTCTATCCCTTTCAAGTCCTACTTGGTAGTAGCATATGCCTGTGATCCCAGTATTCAAAAGGCAAACGCAGGAGGGATGCTTGAGGACAGCCTGGACTGCATAGCAAGATGCTGTCTCCGTACCACAAACCTACTAGAAATAAACTATGACACCAAGCTATTCTTTCCAGTGTAGTCTTGTAAATACGTGGATAAATGTGGCATCATATTTTCCAGATGAAGACATTGTTGTTTTGGTAGTTAGGTGTGTTTGAATAAGAGAAGACTAGATACACCGGAGTGTTGTGCACTAACGATCTAGGATTTAGAGCTGAGTATGATGTAGATAAGACCTTCATGGGCTTCTTAGGGGCTATAAAGTCGCTAAACCTGGACTTAGAGAACATTCAGGGACAAAACAAAGCAAAATTTGTTAACCCATGAGTATTGAGCCAAATCTAACCTGTGCATGTGGGCATGCGTGAGTGTGTGTGTATGTGCATGAGTGTGTGTGTGTGTAAATAGCATCTACATGGGCACATGTGTGTAGAGGTCAAATGTCAACCTCAGATACTGTTTCTCAAGAGCTATATGCCCTGTTTTTAAGCTACGGTAGCTAGCCAGTGAGTTTCCCTGCTCTGGAATTATAAGTATGGACCACTAAGCCTGAATGTTTCTATGTGGGTTCTGGGGATGAAACATTGGTCCTCATGTATACAATGCAAACACTTTGTTGACTGAGCTATCTACCAACTCCTTCACTGCTGTGTGTTTCTTCTAAATAAAATTTTATTGGAATATTCCATATGATTTGCTGCTGCTTCTATGTTGTAGCAGTGAAGCTGAGTAGTTATAACAAAGACCATATGAACTGCAAAGCCAAATAAATAAGCAAATAAATAATTTACTGCCAGATGTTTTGTAGACTTTGTAATACTTGACCTAAAGCAGTGGTTCTTAACCTGTGGGTCAAGACCTCTTTGACAAACTTCCATTTTCACAAATATTTACATTGTAATTCATAACAGTAGTAGCCAAGATTACAGTTATAAAGTAGCAATGAAAATAATTTTATGGTTGGACATCACCACAACACAAGGAACTGTATTAACGGGCCACAGCATAATGATGTTTAACTTGCCACAGTTTTCCAGGAACATCAATGATAGCCTTTGGTGACGTGAATTCACTGAAGTTACATGCAGAATCTTTGTGTGCATATATGTGCATGCCTACATGAGATTTTTCTATAGAGGACCATGAATAATCATGGTCCTTCCAAGGTGTCTGTGATCTTAAGATAAAGATGGTTCCCATTGAAAAAATGTACAGCTTTTACCCCCATTTACACTCTTGACAACTTCTTCCTCTTATCGCTTTTTTGTATCCTAAATGTTTTTAGTATCCTGTTAAGTAATTGGTTGGAAATAAATGAATTAAATCTGAAGCATTGCATCTCAATTCTACAACAAAAGTGTTTTGTTCCACACATACAAGTACCATCAAATGGGGATTAGGGGAGGGTAGATGAGACTGAGTGGTCGGGATGCTGTTGATTGAGAACACAGAGAGCTTCTTGATCCCACTGGAAAGTGAAGACATAAAGCCATGACAACAGTTTCCCTTTAGGATTGTTGTAACCGTATTGCACGAAGTGTGACTTTACACAGCATCCCAGAGAACAGAAATCTCTATGGTTAGGACAGTGGCCGGACTTCAAAGTGCACACAGTAGAATTCTGAGTGGTTGTCTTTGTTCTCATTCTTGGCCTCACCATCTACACCTGTCCCTGGAGGAAACTGAAACTCAGATTTTTCTGAACTCCCATAACTCCTGAGTAGCAGAGAAAGAAATCAAATTTGCTTCTGCCAGTTTTAGAAGCCACGATTATTCACTTCTAAGACTTGGCTTTAAAAAAAAAAAAAAAGTCTATTCTGGCCAACTTCATGTATGTTAGGATGTGGATTCTCTTTCCAAAAGTACCCAGAAAGAATCCTGTAGTGTTGGTGTTAAACAATGTGTCACTCCCCACATTTCCACCTCATTTCACTTCCTAGATGAAATTCCTTCCTTTGCCAGTGGTCCTCAGTCCTGGCCATTACCAACATCATCTGGGAAGCATCTCTAAATGCAAATTTTCAGTGACCAAGCTAGGCCCTACTATATCCAGATTTGGAGGATGTATTCAAGGAATGTGTTTATTTTACTAATCTATGTAAGCAGCTGCGCCTTGGCTAGCCAAGCATGGGAACAGCTATTCGGGGTAGCAGGAGCTCTAACTGTGTAAGGTGGCTATTGTGAGTGAGGGCTGTGTGCTGCTGCTGAGAAAGCTGACTGCCTAAACTCAAGAGACCTGCCCATTTTCAGAAACAGGCAGCATGTTCCCTGAGTGCTCTGGGTTTTCCTGTCCACAGGGAGCCAACTGTTTGTGGGTGGTCCCAGGCTCACAGGAGGACTCCCTTCTGCCACAGCCCTGGGAACAGGCTGAGATGCATTTGGTTCTTAGGAAGGAAGATCAGGGTGGGGGTAGTTAGCCCAGGAGCAGGGGAATTAGAAAGTAATTTGGAACACCAGGGGAGAAAGAATTACCCCCCCCCACACACACACACACCAAGTAGGCCTCATTATAAAGTCTTTACTAATATTTTCATTTAGCTTACTAGAGCCATGAAACTTTAGCATGATTAAAAAAAATTATGACTTTTTATTTCATAGTTTATGGACAGTGACTCTGGTGTTCAAACAAATGACCTCCTCCAGATCCTGTGCTATTTACACATTGTTGGCTGTAGTTAGACCTTTGAAATTCTAAAACCCAAACTAACTAAACTGTGAGGGGATGGCTGCAGGTCTGATGTGGCTAGAGAACAAAGCAATGCATCTGCAGATACTCGATGAGAAATCTATATACAACTGAAATTAGAGCAAGGTGCTGTGTCTGTTTATGTGTATACACATTTACTGGTCTGCCCTGGGTCTTTTGCCTGAGGGAGGTGGTGGGTGTTGGAGCAATTAACCTTATTTTTTCTTTTAACTAGAAGTTTGGAAAGAGCTTGCAACATTTAGAGTTTAGAGAGTGCACAAGGAACAGATGTATTTATGTTAAACTTGATATTTGAAAGTTTTCTCCCCCCACCCTCACTCAATGCAAACACAGCTAGCTTTCACCTTAAAGGGACTAGGAGAGTGTATTCTGGAGCCAAATGTGAATGGCCAAGCCCATGGAACACAGATTCTAATGACCACAAATACCATGTTCACTATGGAAGTGTTTACAAGAGACTTTATTAATTACAGAATAAAGATAGTCATAAATCAAGGCATTCACCAATTACATTCATGGAGACGACATGCTGCATGTTGACATTCTTGGCTTTGGAAATAATGCAGTTCAGAGCTAGAGAAATCGCAGTTCTTCCAGAGGATCTGGGTTTAATTCCTAGCACCCACATGGCAACTCGGAACCATACATAACTCTAGTTCCAGGGACTCCAATGCCCTCTTTCTGGTTTCCGTGAGCACCAGGAACCAAAATGGTGCACACATACTGTTATGCCCGTGTGTAAGAATTTCCACCAGGGAGGCTGGACACGTTGTTATGAGTGGGAATTTTATTGCTACCTACAGAGAATGAGAACCTGGGTCAATCACCTAGCTCTGCACAGCAGAAGGGGGTAAGAGACCGTTGCCTCAACAGGCGGGATTTTTTTTTTTTTTTTAAAGAAAAACCTATGTAATCAAGATGCGACACACCTTGATGTTCCAGGATTAGGCAAAGGGGTAGGGTGCAGCAGCCATTGGAGCTTTCTGGTGCGAATCCAACCTTTGAATCCATTGGCTGCTGTGGAAGTTCACTCACAGACCTGGGCCCTGCCCCCAGAATGAATCCAGGTCCTTACAATACACATGCAGGCAAGATATCCATACACATAAAAAAATTAGAGTGGGTATTAAAGGTTTTAATAGTCACAGGGGTGTTAGAGTGGACAAAGAGTGGCTTTGGGGGTGGTCAAAGGAGCTCAAGACAATTTGGCTCTGGTCAGTAACATTTTAACTTTCCACAGACATGAAGTTCAATCATTTGTTTAGAATATTTAATACAGGTATTCATTGTCCCCCAGGAGAACTTCAGTTTATACCCCAAAATAGTATAAGTCCTACATATAGCTTTCTGCCTGGCTTTTGCTGGTGAATTGTGGTACCCTCAAAATCTCCAGGGTGCGTGGAAATGTTATTTTTAGCATTTTGCTAAAGTACTTGACTCCTAGGTTAACTCATTTGGGAGGGGTAGAATAAATGAGATGTAAATTACCCACAGCATCTCAGATAATTGAATTTTTAATTGGGCAGTCCCCTCCCTCTCACATTCAGACATCTCTGAGTTCTTCGCTGTTTGAACCCATGCCGCAAGTTTGGATTCTGACGCAATCTCAGGTTCTGTTAGTCTGTGGATTTAAGAAGGGGTGGCAGATGGAATGGGCTAATTAAAATGAAAAATCTAATTAGTTGTGGAGAAAGAGAACAATTCGGGGATGTACCACACTAGCAGCCACTTCTCCCTCTCTCCGCCATCTTCCTCTGACTAAGTTACTTTTTTGGAGACCAAGACATGAAATCATTCCCCCTGTGAGTATTGCCCCTCCCAGAGAGGACTCTCAAAGCCACCACCGCTCCACGGAGAGTTTTGAAAAGACAAAGCAGAGCTAGCTTATACGGAGGTAGCTCTGTGACTCATGAACTTCCTGGGGGGACTTCACTGCCCACCACCATCACCTGATTCATTCCTTCAAAGCAAAGAAGAAGCCATGTTCCACTCTCTAGCAGCAGACAGGTGCAGAAGTGGGGCTGAGCCAGAAATGAACCCCAGACTTGGGCTTAAATCATCCATCCTAACTGCTCTCAAAGTGGGAAGATTATGAGCACAGTCCTCAACACCCAAGTGTTTTCAACAGCTTTATTGAGATGGAGTTCACATACTTTAAAAGTTCATTGATTTTTAGCAAGATCAT
Organism: Sigmodon hispidus; assembly: GCA_004025045.1. Lineage (NCBI taxonomy): Eukaryota > Metazoa > Chordata > Mammalia > Rodentia > Cricetidae > Sigmodon > Sigmodon hispidus. The sequence goes on from PVIH01002445.1 coordinate 165,634, forward strand.
TTAGCCATGGGGGGGATCTGCACCCATGAAATGGGCTCCTTCATCCTTTCACAATCACTGCCTCAGTTTCCCTCCCACCATTCTCCCTGCCTCTTGGTGATCCCCAGTCTATGTTCTGTCTGCCTTTATGTAATGACTGTTTGGGACATGTTGTATAAATTTGGTCAGCTTTCACTGGCTTCTCTTATAATATATTATCATCATTTTCAGGGTCCATTCATATGTGTGCTACTTAGTTTTTATAAGCTTAAGACAAATTAAAGCCCCCTAGGAGAAGGAACCTCAGCTGAGGAATTGCCTTCATCAGATGTGGGGGAGGGAGTGTTTTTGACCAATGGTTGATGTGTTTGCTCTCTTATATAATAGAAGACCAACTGCCTAGAGATGGTGTTGGGGTGTATGTGTGTGTGTGTGTGATCAAGGATATCCTTACAAGGTCTCTTGATGGCCTATATTGTATCTGACAACTAGCAGACCCTTAAACTTCTGGATTTCTTCTGTCTCTGCCTCTTATCCTGCCATGAGAACATTAGAGTTACAGACATGTGCTACTGTGTATGGCTTTACATAGCAAAGCATCTAATCTCAGCCTCTAATGTCTCCTTGGTACAGTCCCTCCATACATTTTTTTTAAAGATGTATTTCTTTTATGTTTGTGAGTGTTTTGCATGCAGGTATATATATGCTCCATGTGAGTGTCTGGTGCACATGGAGATCAGAAGAGAGTATTAGATTCCTAAAACTGGAGTTACAGGTACTTGTGAGCCACTGCGTGGGTCCTGGGAATTGAACTCAGAAACACAAGAACAACAAATACTCTTAACCACTGAGCCATCTTCCCAGCCCCTCCATACCTTTGTAATTGTACCCTCTCAGGAGAAAATATTAGGACTGCCAATCAATGCATATTTACTTATCAATAAATGGTGCATGTATAGTATAATTATCTAAATCAAGTAGTACTTACTTTGCACAGCAGGGCGGCACCCTGAACATAACCACAAAAACCAGAATTTTGCAGAGCAATCTTAATAACTAGTGAGCGAAATTTTAATTATAATGTGACCTTTAAAATATTTTTCAAACCATTAAAAACTCTCTTATTGTTGCTGGTTATACTTGCATAGGGAAATAAGAAAAATGGTAAAGCTAATATTTGCTTAGTGCTCTTCAAATTAAGAAACATGGAAAATCAAAATATTGTATTCCCTTACAAAAATCTTATCAAGAAGAGTCTGCACCAATCTTTCTCCTGTCATAGGGCTACAGCATAAAGTATGGGTTTTGTGACTTGACCAGTTGTCATATTCCACTTAAGTTAAGGAATTGGTATCTAATACATTACACTTGTGGGTTCAGTATCTTAAATACCTCTGAGAGATTGCTTCACGTGGAACTTTTTGTTTGTGACTTCCACTAGGACAAATTCATCCCTTCTGTCAAAACCACTTTCCTGTTTCATATGGACAAGGTAGTGTTATTAAATTCCTCTGACAGTATAACTGGGTTTTCTTGACTCTGTGGTCAGCTTTCTCTTCTATAATTCCATTTGCATTCTATTTGAATTTTGTTCCCACAGTTATTGCCTTTTGGTTTGGGTCTACATTTCCAATTTTGGTGGCCACTTCACTCAATTTTGGAAAAGGTCAAATATCATTTCATGGCAGATGAGGAGACAACACATCACTATCTAAAAGTGAAATGAGTAATAGCTATGCGGGGGCTAATCACTGACAGACTTTGAAAATGGATGTGTTGGCCCTTTTGGCTCTCCCTGCAGCACCATGGTGGTCGGCAAGAACAAGCACCTGACGAAAGGCGGCAAGAAGGGAGCCAAGAAGAAAGTGGTTGATCCATTTTCGAAGAAAGATTGGTATGATGTGAAAGCTCCAGCTATGTTCAACATTAGGAACATCAGGAAAACACTAGTCACAAGGACCCAAGGAACCAAAATTGCATCTGATGGCCTCAAGGGTCGGGTGTTTGAAGTGAGCCTTGCTGATCTACAAAATGATGAAGTTGCAGTTAGAAAATTCAAGCTAATTACTGAGGATGTTCAGGGCAAAAACTGTTTGACTAACTTCCATGGCATGGATCTCATCCAGGACAAAATGTGTTTCATGGTCAAAAAGTGGTAGACCATGATTGAAGCTCATGTTGATGTCAAGACAACTGATGGTTATTTGCTCCGTCTGTTTTGTGTGGGTTTCACGAAAAAATGAAAAAAAATGAAACAACCAGATATGCAAGACTTCCTATGCACAGCATCAGCAGGTCCGCCAGATCCGGAAGAAGATGATGGAAATCATGACCCGAGAAGTGCGGACAAATGACTTGAAGGAAGTGGTTAATAAATTGATTCCAGACAGCATCGGGAAAGACATAGAAAAGGCTTGCCAGTCCATTTATCCTCTTCATGATGTCTTCATTAGAAAAGTAAAAATGCTGAAGAAACCTAAGTTTGAGTTGGGAAAACTCATGGAGCTCCATGGTGAGGGTGGTAGTTCTGGAAAAACTACTGGAGATGAGACAGGTGCTAAATGAACGAGCTGATGGATATGAACCACCAGTCCAAGAATCTGTTTGAAATCCAGATTTTTAATAGTGACAAATAAAAGTCTTATTTGTGAAAAAAAAAAAAAAAGAAAGAAAATGGATGTGTTGGTCATTGGTTCTCACATGCCTTGGTTATGTGCATAGTGATTGGAGACCTGCAGCAGCAAGTTTGTCCTTTGTGCAAATGGTTCACAGTTAATGTATGGAACCTGAGATTTGTATATTCCTGAGCTATTAAATAGAAACTACCTTTGCACTAAAGCATGATATGTAAACATTCATTCTTTAAACAGTCACCATGATTTTTTTATTTTTAAAATCAAATTATCATTATTATTTGTTATTTATTTATTATGTATACAATATACAGAAGAGGGTACCAGATCTCATCATAGATGGTTGTGAGCCACCATGTGGTTGCTGGGAATTGAGCTCAGGTCCTCCAGAGGAACAGTCAGTGCTCTTACCCTCTGAGCCGTCTCTCCAGCCCAGTATTTTATTTTATAACACAATAGTCTAGAACAAATCTCAGCTGTCGGACACACTGGATCACTTTCTTCTTTTCACAGCTTGCATAGTGAAAGTTATACTTTTTAGTGGTTTGAAAGAAAATGACCTCCAAAGGGAAGAACAATATTAGGAAGTGTGGCCTTGTTGGAGTAGGTATAGTCTTTTTGGAAGAAATATCTCACCGTGGAGGTAGACTTTGAGATATCATAAATGCTTAAGCCACACCTAGTGAGATAGTCCACTTTCTATTGCCTGAAAGATGTAGAACCCTTAGCTACCTCTCCAGCACCATGTCTGCCTGTACACCATCATGTCCCATCATGATGATAATGGACTGAACCTCTGAAAACTGTAAGCTGCCACCTCAACTGAATGTTTTTCCTTTATAAGAGTTGCCATGGTCATGGTGTTTCTTCACAGCAATAGAAACTCTTAACTGAGATAGAAGTTGGTACCAAGGACTGGGCTATTACTAGGCTATTATATGGTCCAAGGTTGGACCATGTTTTTGTTTGGAAGAATTTGGACTTTGGTACTTTGGATTAGGAAAACAATGAATGCTTTAAGCATTGCTTAATGGGCCATACTAGTAGGAGCATGGAAGGCAGTGTTGCTGAATGTGATTTGATGAAATGTGTGGGCCTTGCTCAAGAGGATACAGAGAAGAATATTAATATGTGGCCTAGACATCATTCTTGTAATATTTTGGTGAACAATGTGGCTGCTTTCTGCCCTTGTCTGGAGAGTCTACCTGTAGTTACAGCAAATAGTTTTGGATTAATTCCACTGGGAGAATAAATCTCCAAACAGCCTTATATAACTCTGTCATGAGGTTATGAGGGTTAACCACATGACATGTGGTTATAAGGATTAAGAAAAGGGCTCCAAGAAGTAGAATAGAGTTAAATCTTTTGGAGTGGTGACCTCAGGGCAAGATCTCACCCAGATAAAGTTCCAATTTGTAAAAAGGAATTAAAGAAAACCTTAGAGCTGGGAATAATGCTGTGTACCTTTAATTCAGACACTGGAAAGACAGAGGTTGGTGAATATCTGAATTTAAAGCCAGCCTCATCTACAGAAAAGGTTTCTGAACAGCCAAGCTTAGGCAGTGAAGAAAACCATAGAAAACAGAAAGATGGTGAAGACATTATTGAATGAGGGGACAATGTTCCAGCCCCAGCAAGCAGCAGAACTCTACAGCCTCAGCCACATGGTTCTGGAGTTAAATATAGAAGACAGGGGCTATGGACTTTGCCTCTGTGACTAAGGAAAGCCTCTGAGGCCAGGCAGGTGTCAGGGGAGTCCCTGAATGAAGGCCTAGAGAGGCCACTGTATGAAACTGAAACATGGATTACCATGAACACTTCAAGATGTTGAAGATTTCAGAGTTATGGAATACCTGCCTAGAAAAGCTGCTAACAGGGAGTGGACAAGCCCAAGAGAGAAGTGTGTTGCAGTCAATAAAGCTAAAAGGGGTTGGAGATCTGAAGAATGCTTTGACATCAGACATGGAGATGCAGAGTTTGGAGTCTGCCCAAATAATGACATGTAGACTTGATTATTAATTATCAAAGTTTGGCCTTTAACTTAGGCCTGTCGCAACGAACTCTTATAACTTAAATTAACCCATTTATATTAATGTACATCCTGATACATTTTGTTACCTCTCCTCCTCTTGAACCTTCTATTTCCTCTCTATGGCTGGCTGGCGACTTCATCTTTCTTATTCCCAGATTTCTCTCTCTGCCCAGAAGTCACACCTATGTCTCCTCCCTACCTATTGGCCATTCAGCTTTTTCTTACACTAATCACAATATACAAGTATCCCACAACAGTATAATCATGTTGGAGTAGGAATGGTCCTGTTGGAGGAAATGTATTACTGTAGAGGTGGTTTTTGAGGTCTCATATATGCATAAGCCATTCCCAATGAGACAGTCTACTTCCTGTTGCTGGCAAGATTCAGAACTCTCAGCTACATCTCCAGCACTGTGTCTGCCTGTACACCACCATATTCTGCCATGATAATGATGGACTAAACTGTAAGCCACCCGCTCAATTTATATGTTTTTCTTATAAGACTTGCTGTGGTTGTGGTGCCTTTTCACAGCAATAGAAACCCTAATTAAGACATACTCCGTGGATTTTTTGGGGGGTTAGCAATCTATTTAGGTCATTTGCAAAAAATTCAGTAATACTATATACAAATCTATAAATCTACTTTGCTTGATAAATTCAGTAATATTCAGTCATAGTACATATCTTAGTTAGAGTTTCTATTGCTGTGAAGAGACAACATGACCACACCAACTTTTATAAGAAAAACATAATTGGGGTGACTCACTTACAGAGGTTCAGTTCATTATCACCATGGTGGGACATGGTGGTGTGCAGATAGACATGGTGTTAATATTTTGTACGTGGAAGAGACTTGAAACAGTCACTGCCAGGCACCACACAGAGTTTATTTAGGGGGTATGGATATCTGGAGAAGATGGAGCGGGGAGAAAGCAGAAAAAAGGACCCACTGTCAGGTGTTAGTTCTTTTTAAGGGAGCAGGTGGGCATACAGCCGTGCCTAGGGGTATGCCACACCTGAGGGCATGCAGGGACACTGCTTCGCCTGGGGGCAAGCTCTGCTAGTGGTGTGGTGGCAAACTTGCCATACCTACACATAGTGCTGAAGAAGTAGCTAAGAGTCCTACATCTTTCAGGTAACAAGTTGACTGAGTATCGCACTAAGCAAAGCTTGAGTGTATATGATCTCAAAGCTACCTCCACAGTGACATACTTCCTCCAACCAGACCATACTTACTCCAACAAAGCCACACCTTCTAATATTGCCATTCCCTTTGGAGGACATTTTCTTTCAAAACACCACAATAAAATCTAATCTTGGGTGTCAACATTGCCACCTGTCTCATATTATGACACTTCTGTCTTTTCTTTGGGGGTTGTCATTATCACCCAGGAAGTATGACCATGACTCCCTGACAGCATGGGGACTCCATTGTTAAATCATGCTTTAAACAACTCCACCATTTAACTTCTTAAGTTTTATGTAAAAGTTTAAGATAGTCTGTAATATTGTCACTGACTCTTCTTTGACTACTAATGGACTAGACTTCAGGCTGTACCTGAGTTGTTCTGGGGCTGGGAAGAATCTGTAATTCCTAATACTAGCATGTTAACCTTCATGGGAAGATCGTCAGAGATGGCAGTTAGGATTTGAATGTACAATGTAGAAGTACTCAGTGGTACTGAGCTTTGAGATTTTATATCTAGTCCCTGCTTTCTGTCTGCTATCTGCTTCCTATGTATGAAGGCAATGCGACAAGCCACATCATGCTCTTGCCACTATAAAGGACTGTATCCACTAAAAAGCTAGAAGACAAAGTAAGCCCTTCCCTCTGCAAGTCCCTTTTGTTAGTATTTTGTCACAGCAGCAAGAAAAGCAAGTAAGGCAAGCTTAAGCTGGTGGATCAGAGATGTAGTTTAAATGCCTCTCTCTGGTAAAGTTCTGGTCCTGTATCCCCCTCCCCAGCTGAGCCCTGGAATCTAAAAAACAAATATGAAAGCTCTCTTGTGTTCTTATAGAATTAAGACTGGATTTTAAATACTGATTCAAAACAATTATTGAGTCTATTTGATAAAATTTTATAGACAGGAGGTAGTGTCACATGCCTTTAACCCCAATATTCCAGAGGCAGAGGCAAGCAGATCCCTGTGAGTTCCAAGACAGCCTGATCTACAGAGCAAGTTCCAGGGCAGCCAGGGCTACACAGTAAAACCCTTTTGGAAAGAAAACAAAACAGAATATTTTTGTGAACATTGTTTAGAGAAAGCACTATGTTTTTCACAATAAAAGCAGGGTATGTTTGTTAAGCTGTAGTGAGGGTTTGTATCTATGGCCCTAGCAAAGTGGAGGAGCTTTGGGGGCAGACACAGAATCAGATCCCCTCCTTCCCTCTTCTAATGTGTTCAAAATGGAGCACATTTATATTTCCAGATTTGGTTCCCTCCTCCAAAAATAAGGATAATTAAATCTACCTTAATATAACTAATCTACTTACTATTGTGAATCTTCATTTAGAATATAATGCTGAAGTCCCAATGTGGGAAAGTGCTGGGTGTTTTTTTTTCCTACAGCTTGAGTAGTATTTTCCTATTTCTTGAATGAACATATCACAGTTAAATATGTGATATGAGTTGGTTAAAGAATATTTTACAGAAATTTTTATTTTTTGCAGAACAAAGTTTTTACAAATAAGCAACCCTCAAAACACTCTTCTAGAAATAGATAAAAGAAAATGTGAGATGACATCATCTTTTTTGTTTATTTTACATGAGTATCTCAGACATCCAGTTGGGGAGACAATTTTAACATCTAATGTTTTTGCTCTGCTTGATCATGACCTTATTTCTACTCTGAGCAACTAGAGGAGAGCAGACATGCTAATTTTCATCTTCACCTCCATTCTATATTTCAAAAGCATTCAACTTGACCATTGCAACTTGTATTTAAACCCATTTTCTTCAGGTGTCGCCCTTTGTACTCAGGAAACAGAACAAAAATCCAGATGTGCACCTCGGAGCTTTGATAACTGTCTTCTAGACACACAGACACTTTGCTTGCTGTTTCCAAGGAACAGCCTTGGCCTGTGCTGAGATCTGAAATAGACCATGCTGTAGAAAATGTCCAGGAGTTTCCTTATTAGCACCCTTGGTGAATGTGTTCTCTCTCTCTCTCTCTCTCTCTCTCTCTCTCTCTCTCTCTCTCTCTCTGCATTACATGACATATCAGGTTCACAGAAACCCCTAGCACTGGGTTCAGCTCACCTCTTTAGTATTGACTTAAACATGATTCAAATATATGCTAAAGTCAGCATAGCCATCTTCTGTGTATTTAAAAAGGGGAAAAAAAAAACCCTCTTATTGAGATTGAATTAATTAGCTGCTCAAATCAGTAACTATTTTAAGAAGTGCACAGAGTGTTTTTAGATCTGTTTTTTTTTTTTAAGCATAAAATAAGCTTAAGGCTGCTTGCCTGCCTTAGACTAAAATATTATGGCTTAAGTAAGTAATGAGTTAAGTGCAGGCCTGGCCATTGTCATCATTATTATAATCATAATTATCACTTTTATTTTGGGGTGGTAGTGACATAACATCTCACTCTGCCATTTAAGGTAGTATTGAACTTGAGACATACCTCTTGCCCCAGTCTTTCAAATGCTAGGGCAACACCCAGCTTCATTTTTATTTTTCTTGTCATCATTGAAATCATCATTGTTTTCTCTTCATCATTTTCATTATTATCATCACATTCAGATTTTTTGTGTAAATGATTTCAAGGACATGGAAGCATTTTTCTTTAATAAACTCCAACTCTTTTTTTTCTCCTCTTCCCAACTATCTTTTCATTTTTGTTGCTGTGGGATTTGGCAACCCAGTTTAATTATGATAAGACACTCTGGAAAATTGAAATGCAATAACATGAATTGATTGGGAAGAAAATAACTTCCTCTTAACTCTTGAAGCAGAAGACATCAGTTTTTCTAATTCCTTCCTTTCGTCCTTGAAAATAGAGCACCAGCCATGGAGCACACCTGTGCTGAGCTCTAAAATGAATCTGAGGCAGCCGTTGCCAGAGTAGCACTTAGACAATTAAAGCTAGATTTCCACCCACAGAGGCAGACTAAAATACTGGTGCTTTGGCCTTCCACACTGGGGGATGAAGACACTAATCCATGGGAGGTCATGGAACTGGTTCACAAGGAATTTGGTGGTGGCATTCTGCCCTCCATGGCCTGAGGGGTGTTAGATATAGCTCTATGGAACTCCTCCTCCTCTTCTGTGCATGTCTTTGTATGGGTTAAATGTGTGCACACGTGCGTGCATGCATGTACACAGAAGCTAGAGGTCAATGTCATGTGTCATCCTCAGTCAATCTCTGACTCATGTTTTGGGGCAGGGTCTCTCACTGAACATGAAGTTTACTAACTCAGCTAGTGAGCTCCCTGTATCTTCCTGTCTTCCTTCTGCCTCATTCCCAGCTCTGGGATTAGCTTGCCTGACTTTTATGTGGGTGCTGGGATCTGAATATGGATCCTCATGCTTTACAGGAAGTACATTAGCAACTGATGCATCTCAGCAGTCCTCTCTCCCTACCCTACTCTTACTATCTACTCTATAAGAGTAAGGCCTATTACACTTGTCCTTCCTCCTTACAGGGCAGTTGACACCTAACAACCATCAAATCTTCTTCTCTGTTACCTCTCTTGAGAGCTTAGCATAGCACAGGGCCTTTTTACCTTTCCATTTTCTCAGTGCAAATGTAACATCCAATATGATAGTCTTTATATGTCTTGAACTTAATTTGTATGCTTAGCTCCCAGAATGGAGTCTGGCTATATAGCATGTGCTTAATAAACATAGTTACATAAATACATTAAAAATGAACTGGATCCAAAAGCAAAAAACACACAAACTGAATGCCCAGGGACTAATTTCAGCTTGTTAACATGCCTCCTCTTTGTTTGAATCACACAAAAACATTACAGTATAAAGATAGTGAATTAGTAGCCAGTACAAAAATCTAGAGTGTATCATGCAAACGCCATGCTTTTGGCTTCTATTAGGAGAGATGACTAGAAAATTCTAGACTAGAAAAAATGTAAATTCTTGGTTTTATGAAGCAAGTTTTAAAAAAAAACCTTCAAATAAATCTAATTCTCCTAGTAGTATGAGACACATTTTCTATCCTGACTGCATACTGAGGCCTGACAGTCTATAAAGCAGAACTTGGGTTATAGTTTGAGCTTTGTCACACTTTATTTCCACACAGTTTGCCTAACCTCTCAGTGACCCCATCTGCTCTTTTATAGCCCAGCAGCATTGGAGTCTTTTCCTGGGATTATGAGGCTTAAATGAGAGAATGTTGTATAAGGAGCCAAGTGGAAAGCATGAAGTTGCAGTTATCTGAAAAAGCACTGCCTCTATTAGATGGAAGCAACACTAGGCCTCTATTTGGACACTACACTCTTCCCTGCTTTAAGGGTTTGTCATCCCAGATTCTCATTTCCACCAGTGCCTACTTCCCCTAAAGAGTGGTAATGTATGATGTGCCAGCTGCAAAAACAATGTTGGTAAGCTGGGTCCAGAACACACTTTATCCTCTATAGTTGCCAGGATCTCTATAGTACTTTGTTGTTCTGACAAAAATCTACTTAGGGGTGAGGTACGTGGCTGGTGGCTTTAGAGATTGAAATTGTTCATCTTCATTACTTTAGGCTAAACACAAGGCAGGTGTATCATGGTAGAGGATAGTGTCCCACATCATGGTAACCAGAAAGAGGAGGGAGGGATGGACGGACAGAGAGAAGAAAGGAAGAAGGGGCAGGAGCCAGTTATCCACAAGAGAGACTCTGCAAGACACACCCCCAGTAATTTACTTCCTCTAATATGTTCCCATCTCCTATTTTCTACCACCTTCCAAAAATGACATCAAGTTATGCATTCCTTAGTGCATTAATCCATTGCTTACAGACTGTTTCTGTTTCTCAACCTGTGAGTTGTGACCCCTTTGACAAACCTATATCTACAAAAATATTTACCTTAAGATGCATTACAGTAGCAAAACTAGTTATGAAACAGCAATAAAAATGATTTTATGCTTGGGAGTCACTACAAGACAAGGAACTGCAGTAAGGGGTCACAGGACTAGGAAGGCCGAGAACCACTGCTTTAAAGGCTGGTATTCCTAGAACACTATTCCCCAAAGCCCTGCCTCTAGACATTGCATTCAGGACCAAGCCTTTAACCAATGGGTTCAGAGACACATTTCCTATTTAAACAATAACCAATGAGCAAAGGTAATATCACTATGTTCACTTCATAGATGAAAGAATAGAGATTCAGAGAAGATAAGTAGTTTGTCTTAATCTGCACACCTGGTAAATAACAGATGGTGGGATCAAACACCAGTGTTAAACTTCAGAGTTTCCTGTTCATTTATGTTCGCAACACATGAAGCATTTAACTTAGTAGTTTGCAAGTGGTTTCAAGTAGTGTTTTGAAGGTTTTACGTGGAAAGGAAATGGTTTTAGTTATTATAAAATTTTGCATTCAATTAATGCACACAAAAAATAAGTTAGTATTGTCTTTGACAAACTTGAAAGGAAATCCAAACTGGTACTAATAGGCTATCTATTGACTTATTTATTTGGGAGAGTGGCATATGTGGGTGGTGGTGGTGGTGGTGGTGGTGTGTATGGTATGTGTGTATATGCATGCGAAGTCTAGATGTTGACATTTGATGGTTCCTTCTGTCACTCCTCACTTTATTATTTTAGTCATAATCTCTCACTAGTTCTGAAGCTTAATATTTTGGCTACTATGGCTGACCAGTGATCTCCAGGGCACATTTATATCCATTCCAACTCCCACCCCCAGCACCAGGGTTATAAATGCATGCTGTGCCTGGCTTTTACATGGTTTTAGGGGATCCAAACTAAGTTCACATGCTTACACAGCAAGCACTTAATCACTGAGCTATTTCCCCAACCCCTAACAGGCCTTTTAAAGAATTCTAATGTGATAATATTTAAGAGGGTGTGGAGTAAAATTGAATAGTGTATTAAATGTATTAATTCTACTTAAGATGAATAAACGTGATTCTCACATTTAGACCTTCTATAAAACTTATGTTAAGGTGGATTATTTTTATAAAACAAAAATCAAATGAATTAAACATTTGTGGTCTTCAAGGTGATCTGGTGGAGGCAGCAGGCTCTCACTGCTGTCTTAAGGTCTGACAGTTGAGAGTCTAAAATAAACTGAAAATAGATGAACATAAGAAAAGGCATGCAAATGTAGAACATGTATATGCATGAGAGTCTCACAAACTACAAGACAAGAAAGATGGGTGATTGAAGCCCATATACTGACTTGAATGTAGAAAGAAATTGGTGGTTATTGTTTCTGGGTGAAGGACCAAGCTAAAGGCAGGCAATGGAAGGAAATATGTGGGACTCCTGTTATACAGACAAATATTTAGCAGCTTAGTAGTATTACATGCTTGGGAACAACTAATTAGAATGTGAGTGCTCTAGACACAGAATCAATGAGTATTGAGGATATGTGATATCCCCATATATTGCACATCTGTATATATGTTGAAATGTCACACTGTGACCCCAAAATATGTACAGTCAAGCATCTATTTAAATTACATGAAATTTCCCAGTCTCAGCTCTCAGAAGCGCAGGTGACAAGTGGTGCTATACTCTCTAGACAGGGTGCTACCTTATAGTCTTTGGATAGGTTTCAGTCATCAGTGCTGAAGGAATTCTGATGGACTAGATCCCTCCTGGAAGATGGGTCTTTAATCAGAGAAGACAATTTCCCAAAGGCTTTAGTTTAGAGTAATCACAGCAAAACATCATGCCCTGTCATGAGATATGGGATATGTACATATGGGATATGTAATAGAAGTGAGACACAGGAATGGCTTCTCCTATCCTAAGAAGAAAGCACACTGAAGGCTGCTGTTCTACTGTGGCAATTCTGTGGTTTATCCTTCCAAAGGGAGTGATGGCTTGGTCTGGACTGCTCAGCAGAAGCCTGGTTGAAGGTCAGTTAAGAAGTTGTTTGGAGGGATGTGAGCCTCTTAACTCAGAACCATCAGCTAGATGAGCTCCAGGGCGCTGTGCTGAGAACTTGTTCTGCAGGTGCTGAAATGAATGTGGGCCTATGATGCAATGACAAGCATCACGTCTTGGCGGATACCTAGGTTACAGACAGATCCTGCCTGGAGGCAGTGTTGTGAAGGGAGGTGGTGATTCATATTTCTTTAGGTAACTAACTTTAAATTCACTGCTTTCCCTTCTTGTAGAACAGTTTCCCCAGCCACTTCCTTCCAGAAGATGACCATTTGAAGTCTTTGGGGAGGATGCAGAGACTTGCATCTCCCCTTTATCAGCGTTTTGACCTTGGGCAAGTCACTTAACCTTTTGTTACCTGTAAGATGTGAAAAGTGTATTAATTGTGGATTAAGCTGATGGAAGTAGATGATTTACACAGAATCTGGTAGGTAGTAGGGTGGATTTTTATTGGAGATAGAAGTACAGTTGAGTTTAGGATTGCAAACATGCATGTTCTTCCCACCTAAAGCCCTAAAGGCTCGTGGTCATTCTGAGATTATCATCCAGTTGTGTATTAGGGTTCTCAGACAACTATCAAGAGGATAGGGCCATAGTTATGAAAAGATAATATGTTTTAAAGAAATATCTGATGCAAAATCTACTGTTAGCCAGGTGCCCTATTAGTTGAACTGTTGCTTCTTTGTGGGGAGACCATTCTAGAAAAGTCCTCAAATTGATGGGACAAGGCTTACCTACTGAAGAAGGCAATGCATTTGTTCAAAGCCTGCTCTGTCAGAGCAGAGATCAGCCCCACCCAAACCAAGTGGATAAAAGCCCAGAAAATGAGTACTTGCCCTGTGGAAATCAGGAAGCTTGAAGCTTTCAGGGTAGACCAGAATGCTGGATAAGCCAGAGTACCATGTGAATGTCCTCCCTGCCTGCCTTATTCCTCCACTACTGCTTTCCCCCTTTCCTCCTCTATAGTGCACAAGGCAGTGTATGCCACTTTGAACACATGGAAGCTCTCTTCATTTTGCAATTCCCAGTTCATCTAAGGAAGCAGATGCTCCTGAAACCAGCTTCCTCAGTGAGCAGCTTACAGCCTGCTCCTGGAAGTGTGATCATTGCCCAGGGAAAACTTGGTACTGGCTGATTAGTCAGAGCCTTGCGCTTATGTTTGCTGTGTGGGAGGAAGGAACTCAAAGTGTCTTGGTGCTGACTGATGCTGGGGGAAGGCAAATTGTTCTCTCTCTGCTCTCTCCCTCACTCTCTTTGTATGTCTGTCTGTCTGTGTCTATTTATCTGTATGAATCTGTATGAAGCCATGGGTCAACAGCAAGGAATTGGAAGAAAAAAATTGCAACTTATCTCCAAGTTATAGCATAGGAATAAACTGCTTATTTGAAAAAGCAAAGATCAAAGCAAACATTATAAAATAGTTTTTGTTGTGTGTACAAGTGCATACACACAGGATGTGTATTTAAAATGTCTTTATTGAGACATTTAATTCACATAGCACAAAATTTACCCATGAAGTTTAAATTTTGTGTTTGAAACACACTTACAGTGTTGTGAAACCTCAAAGTCAAATTTTAGAGCATTCTTTCCATTTTACATAGATGCTATATACCTGTCAGCAGCTGCTGCCCATTCTTCTATGCCCTTACAGCCCACATCCACTGCTTTATTTCTGTCTCCATAGATTATTAGTGCACAGCTTGTTGCCTTGGATAACTGGCTACTTTCCCTCAACATGTTCAATTTCACCTTTATATGTTATTGCACAGATTAATAATAGATCATTTTTCGTGGCTGAAGCCAAATAATTTTCCCTTGTATACAAGCAGCAAAGCCAGGGGACCTTTTGACTGCTAATCATAAATGCTGCTGTGAACCTGGGCCTACAAGGTTTTTGTGTGGTTGTGGGTTTTCACTTCTCAGGCATATTGGCTTAAGAGTGAAATCAGTGGATGCTATGATAATAACATTGCAGAAACTGCCCAGTATCTTTCCAGGGCAACTGCACTATTTCACATTTTTCGAACACTATAAGAAGGTTCTGAATTTTTCTTATTTTCATCAACTCTTACTATCTTCTTTTGATTAGAGCTATTTTAACTGATGAAAAGTGGCATTCCTCGTGGTTTTGATTGGCATTTCCCTATGGGCTAATCATACTGAACGTTTTCATATATTTATTGGCTATTTTTTGTTTCTCCTTTGGAGAAAAGCCTTTGAAATTTATTGAGTTGTGTGTGGGCCTCACATGTTCTAGTAACAAACACTTTTGATGTAAGTACTTAGAGTTCTGTAAGGCCTTGACTTAGAACAGCATCTAAGCCAAGGAAACTATTCTTTATTCAAGCCTAAGCAGAAGCAAGGGAATATCATGTGGAAGTACAATGATCTGTGTGCCAGGTAAAGGTGCTTTTGAACTTCATTTTCCCCCAGTGCTTTTCTTTACTGTTAAAATTTGAAACAGGCTCTCATGCGGCCCAGCATGGCCTCCAGCACATTCTGTAGTTAAGGATAAACTTAAACTACTGGTTTTTTGCCTCTACCTCACAAATACTACCTAACCAGCCCCAGATCTCCCTCTGTGTTTTTTGTTTGTTGTGGTTTGATATATGAACCTCAGCTCTCAGCTGCTGCTCCAGCCGCCTGCTGGGTGCCACCTCAGCTTCTCTGTCATGGACTTACCCTCCTGGAACCATAAGCCAAACAAATCCTCTCTTCTGTAAGATGCCATTGCCATGGTGTTCTGTCACAGCAACAGTAAGGTTACCTGTGCAGCCGTCCATTCTCCCGTGTCTGCTTTTCTCTTTGCCCCCACGTCACCTCTGTGTGTGTACATAGGTGGTATCGAGGAACTCAGCTGTGTCATTTTTTTCAACAGAGGCAAAAGTTGAGTCTTCAGTGTTTAAGATCTTGAAAAAAATCTAACTGTAAACATTTCATGACACCTCCAAGTGCTAGCTAAATGATGGCAAGTTAGATACTTCAACCAAGTCCCTGTGATGGCATTGTGGCTTTCTACGGCCATAGGTAATATGGCAGACCCCTCCAAGTTACATTAAGTAAGGCTTAGCAACCTTCTTCCACAAATAAAAGTAATGTATAAGTGATGGTGAGCAATGCTGCCCATTCCGTTCTTGAGGCATGGTCTCAGATGATGCATGAGGCAGGAGTGTTCAGATGTCCTCCCATAATCCATGTATCTCTTACACCATCAATGCTTACACATGGTTTCTGGTCTTTTCTTTTATAATTAACCACATAAAATTAGTTTTATGCATGTACTCCTGTTATGCACTATGGTTTTCAGTTTGTGTAGCACTCTTACATTAGTATATTACTATAGGGGATTATCAGTTTTATTGCTGAATTGAGGGATCTTGTGTGTTGATTTATTACCTAGTTTTCTTAAATTATCTTATAAAGGAATTGGTTTCATTATGGTGTTTCCATACCTACTTTGTTTTTGTTGACACTTTTACACTGCTCCTGACCTCCATCTCCCACCCACCTTCTCTTGGTCCCTTTTCTTCCCACAATAGCCCTGCCACAGGTATTATCTACTATCAGATGAATAATTGAAAAAGGTCTTTTCCTATTCTGGAACTTGCTGCTCTGCTCAACTCATGCTGTGCTTTGCTGAACAGAAGCTTTTTCAGTTTCATGAGGTCGCATGTGTTAATTATTGGTCTTAGTGCCTTGCTATCACTGTCCGGTTTACAAAGTCTTTTCCTGTGCCAATAAGTTCAAGCGTATCCCCTGCTTTTTATCCTATCAGATTGGTCTTATACTGAGGCCCTTAAGTGATATAGAGTTGAGTTTTGTGCAGGCTGATAGGTATGGAATGTTTTCATCCTATATGTCACTATCTTGTTTGGCCAGCACAGTTTGTTGGAGATGCTGTTTTAACTCAAGCATGTACTTTTGGCTTCTTTATAAAAAAAATTAGGTGTCCATAGGTATGTGGAACTGTGTTATGTCTGAGTCTCCAATTAGATCCCGTTGATCAACGTGTCTGTTTGTATGCCAGTACCATACTGTTTTTATTTCTATAGTTCTGTGGTACAACTTGAAATCTGGGCTGCCAATTCCTCCAGCAGTTCTTTTATTATTCAGAATTGCTTTAGCTGACCTGTGTTTATTTATATTTCCATAAAAAATTGAAGACTATTTTTGGATTTTTTTGATTGTTTTTCTGAGATCAGATAGGTTTTTGTGCCTAGAAAAAACTCTAATATTATTATTCTGCCAAAAGTTCATAGCAATAAAATGACTTCTAATGACATACTGCTACATATCATAGTGCCTTACTCAGCCCATAAGAGAGAAGCTTTTTTTGTAGTAGATGGAAATTAACACACATACAACTGGGCAGTGTGCAGAGTGAGAGACCCTGGAACACTGAGTCGTAAATGGGATGTCTTCATCAAAGCCCTCCCTTAGGCCTTAGGTATCTATGTGTAAAGGAGGCAAAAAGATTTTAAGAGTCAGAGGTGATGAAAGACCTAAAGGAAACAGTCTCTTCTAGACACAACAGGACTGAGGCACATATGGTCCCACAGAGACTATGGCAGCATGCACAGGGCCTGCATAGATTCAAGCCAGATGGGGTCTTATCACTGAGATGGGGAAGTGGACACTGGCTCCCAACCCTAACAAGAAGCTGTCTGCAGCTGACATCCATTGGTAAAGAGAAAATCAGTTTCCTCCAGTGGAGTCTCACTCCATGTATATCAGCCATATGCCAGGGCAGGCCTTATGATCCGGAGTGGTTGATCAACAGAAAAAGAATGCAAAGGTAGGACTTTTTGTTTCATTTTTTTTTTAATTTGGGGCATTTTTATGTCTTTTGTTTGTTTCTTACTTGTTTTTGTTTCTTGTCTCTGTTCATATTTTTTAAAGAGAAAGGAACATAAAGTTGTGTGCGTAGAGGGTAAGGTGGATCTTAGAGGAGTTGGGGGAACATAAAGTATATTGTCTGAAAAAATTAATTAAAAAAAGCAAAGACATAAATGACTGAATATTGGCTAAAATTATTAAATATCTTCTGGAAATATTCAGTCATCAAATATTTATCTCCAAAGACCAATGTCTTTCTCATTAGGAGTTCAGCAGCTTGGTCACTGCTGCCTGGAACTGTGGGCATGTAAACATCAATGCTCTCCCTGGCAAGCTAGTAGAATTTGCTGATGACACATATCTGCATTAGCTTTGGAGAAGGCAGGCATCTGAAAAGCTATGAGTCACTTACAAAGGTCAGTGGAGAGTATGCTCATTAGGTGGTGGTGCAGGGTAGGGTGGGGGGTGTGCACCTTTAGTATAGGAGGAGGAAAGTCACACTTAGGGCAATGGTGTTGTGAAATGGCTTTTTGCAAAACAGCTTGGGTTGTCTATTAGATTGGTTTGCTAAAATTGATGCTAGAGCAGACAGAAAGATTGGGGGCTAGAAGAAATAAGTAAGAGGGAAATTAGAAAAGAGAGAGAGGGGAGATGTTTAGAGGGAAGGAATGAACAGCTCTGTCTGAGCATGGCATAAAATGCAAGTTCTGATTCCCATAACCAGAAGCTACTTTTATTAATAGAAATGTTGATTAGAATAGTTAAATACTTATTAATGATTTAGATACTGTATTCATTCTTTTCATATTCAGTGTTTTCTTTAATTTATTGTCCATGTACACATTTGCTGCATTCAAGAAAACTGGTTCAGAGGAGCCACACTGCATAAACTAGGGAGGAAAGGATGATCATGGCAGTTGTGACATTTGTGCTGCATAAGTGGCAGGTGTCCGGTTTCCATGTCTTCTGCTACCTGAACATCAGTTCTTCTGTTGAAACAAGGCCGACTGTGGGGAAGAGCCCATATGAAAGCCTCACAGCCTTTTACTATTCAATTAATGGCCTAAGCATTGCAATTCAGTGGCAGCGAGCCTTTCCTAAGTATATACAAAGCTCTGAGTTTGGTCCCCAGTACAGACTCCTTCTTCCCAAAATTTCATTTAACAGTTATTTCTTGAGTTGGCTCTCAGTACTCTGTGCATACCCTAACAACTGAATGGGTGTTCCACTAAGAAAACCAACATTTTAGTTTATATTTTTATATGCATTAGACAAAGGTGCTTGTGATGAATCTATTTGGGGATTTTGTTGAGATTCTTGCATCCTTATTTAACCCATGACATGTGACACTCCCTTTTGTCTCTAAGTCTTTCATCACTGTGACAGCAATCTGAGCTGGGGTTTACAAATCAAGCTGGAACTAGGGATAGGGTAGTGGAAGAGAAAGGGTCCCAGAAGGAGCCGAAGAAGTTGTGGCTAAACAATGAGTCTGCAGCAGAAGAGTTAGGAGGGAAACACTGGCTTTGAGTATGGTGATGGCATTCCAGAACGTTTTCTCCTCCCTCTTTAATGATAACTGTGGGTGAGCATTTTTGCAGTATAGATGAGGGCCCCTTTTCAATTTACCACTCAACAAACTAAGCCTGGAAATGTTGGATGGTTTTCCTGAAGACACACAGCTTGCTGACTCAAATGCCAGGATTTGAAGAGGGCCTTACTGACTCTAGACTCAGGCTTCATCTTCAGTTCCCCTGTGACCAACTGTAAGGCAGCTTTTCTGTCACTCATCTTCCCCCAAACCATTGTGGTTTTCTTTCTGGGTTATTGGGGCCACTCACCCATGTATCTTCGCTGCTACCCTTTCTGTCTATGGTCTGTACTAGAAGTAAATCTTAACAATACAAGCAAGGTTAGAAGCATATTGTTCTTCAGGGTTTCCTGGTAAGCAGCCAGCCTGGCAAAACTGGCTCTTTCAGTCTTGTGAGACCCTGAGCAGAGCCTGACCAGGCCCTGTGGATTCTGGCTTGTTGAACTATGAGATAATGAATGAGTGATGTTACAGGGACTAAATATGTGGTCATTTGTTATAGAACAAGAGAAACCCAATACAGGAGACAAACAGAATTGATCTCTCAGGGCCAATTTGTCTGCAGAACTGTAGAGAGGATCCTGCACATCCAGGCTGCATGTTGGGAAAACAGCATGTAGAAGTAACTATATGTTTGTCCCAAATGATAGGTCAGTCCATGCTGTTTGAGACTTTTTCTGCTGTTAGATGCACATAGCTATAATCAAACTCTGGTCACAAGATTTGCATGGCAAATGCCAAACATGTTTGCCCACTGAGCATTCACAACAGCTCCTTTTCTAGTAGATTAAAAGAAATTCTCTCTCTCTCTCTCTCTCTCTCTCTCTCTCTCTCTCTCTCTCTCACACACACACACACACACACACACACACACACACACACACACACACACACACACACACCAGATTACTAATTACTAAAGAAAATCAATTAGGTTTTTAAAAAAACACACTTCAAGCCTAACACTTGAAGCTTGGTCTCTCTCTCTCTCTCTCTCTCTCTCTCTCTCTCTCTCTCTCTCTCTCTCTCTCTCACACACACACACACACACACACACACACACACACACACACACCAGATTACTAATTACTAAAGAAAATCAATTAGGTTTTTAAAAAACACACTTCAAGCCTAACACTTGAAGCTTGGATACAGAAGGCATGAATTCTGCTTATTTTAGTCTCTGCTCTTTTCTTAATGCCTATTAGAGTGTTTGGTATATTACGTACCAGATGCCTAATAGACTCTTCTGAGTTGAAGATTGGCAAGAGAAGGGTGGAATGGCCTTCTAGTTAAGGAAATAAATTACAGCAATAAAAAGTCCTGAAGTCAGTTTTTTCTATTCCTAAACAGTTTCTTCATCTCCAATACAGATATAAGAAGACATTTTTATAGCAGGGTTGTGAGGATTAATTGAGGTATGATGCCTATGTGATGGTCTAAATCTGATATGTCTTCTATAGGTTCATCTTTTGAATACTTCTCCAATTAGTGATGCTATTTTAAGGAATCCTTAGCAGACAGTGCTTAGCTAGTAAAAGTATGTTAGCAGCAGGAGAGCTTTGAAGGCACCAGCCTGGCTTCTGCCTCTGCGCCTTGCTCCCCACTTCCTGGTCTATGGTGAGCAACTGGACTCTACATGTCCACTCATTACCAGAAACTGAGTTGCTCTGCCATGCATTCTCATGAACATGAGTTGTAACACTCTAAAATAATGAGCCAAAATAAGTCATTTGCTTGAAGTTGCTTTTGGCAGGAATTGAATCACAACAGTGCATAATAACAATTTTTATAAAATGAGATGCTGAGTTCAGTGATTTGCTCTGATCAGCATTTACCTAATAATGGGAATGGTTTTTAAGGTTAAAATATGTAGGAGATGTGGGGTGTGTGTGTGTGTGTTCCTGCATGTGAAAAAGCAGATGAATACAGATTACTTGAAGCTGGGGTTACAAATACTTAAAAGCCACATGACATGGGTGATGGGAACCAGGGGTCTTTTGCAAGAGTAGTATGTGCCCTTAACTACTTAACCATCTCGCCAGTCTCTGTTTTCAATTTTTTTATAGCAACGGGTTCTTAATTGCAAGCAGTAGGACAGTCATGAACTTGAGAGGGTGCAAACATGAAGATTATTATTCAACAGCTATCATGATTTTCCCAGAAGTCCCAGGACTGGTCTATGTGAGTCCATCCCTGGTGTACAGTGAGGGCTTCTGCTCATGTATCTATCTAGTACACCACCTCTGTGGTGTTACCTCTGGAAACTCGTGCTGTGCCCATTTGGAAGGTTTACATCATTGTTCCTTCCCAGCTCTCTGGTTTAGTTAGAACTGTATTCAAGATGCTGAACAAATCCATGTCATTCTTCACACTCAAGTTCCATCTACCTGGAGCCTGGTGAGAGATGTGTTGTCAACCAGCTCAGTCTTCCACCTCCAAGACCAAATTCCTCACATATTTGAAAGAGTTCATATGCCAAAGAACATACTCATCCTTCCTCTAAATGCATAAAATTCTTATAGTCATCATTAGATACAGGACCAGAAATACTCTGTTTGAGGAGTGCAAGGGAGGCTGTGGGGTTCAGTTTCAGAATGACTAAACTGGGAAAGCAGGTTCATGGGAGCCTTAAGGACACAGGAAGACTGGGAAGATCTTGTTCTCTGTCAGACTCAGGCTTTCCAGCCTGGTTTCCTTCTGTTGGCTCGTATAGAGTAGTTATGAATGACTTAAATGTCACACTACCTGCACAATATAATCAGATCAGGAATTTACCTGTCAGCCTGAGTGATCTTCTGCCTCTTGATGATCTACAGACACCTGTAAAATGGCCAGAAGTAAACAGGTCTAGAGTATTATGGATGAAATGTGGCTAGCAGCTCTTCATGGCTGTGGGTCTTCTAAAAACGATCATATGATAATAGGCAACATTTATCTAATGGTTATCATTTTATGGCCATTGACTAAAAGCCACTGAAGACCACTATATATTTTTAATTATAGTGTAATAATTTTCATTTAATAAATCAGATGATAGAGGCTTGAAAAGCAGATCATCAGGTGTAAATGGTGAGACTTGACCCTGACACCAGAGCTGTGGTACCCACATGTTTACTTAAAGCTGAGTGTGAGCAATTGGAGGTTTTATTTATTTATTATTTGTTTGTTTGTTTACTTCTTTAGCTTGTGTTTTGTCTTCCTACACAAGCCATGCTGTTCATCTTTAAGCATCTTGAGAGGTCAGTGTTTTGTGCAAGTTCAGCAGGAAAATTGTAAGAAAATCTACACACACCCCTTTCTAGTTTGGTGTGCAAATTCTGGAGTCCTGTGGCTCTTCGAGTCTTTAGTCAAGGTTTTCCTTGCAGATGAGGTTTCTTTAAAGTAGCAGTAGTAGTGTAAGAGAACACATCTTTTCTAGGGTAATCAAGATAATGAAACTGAGTTACCTATATTTATTCCCATTAACATACTGATTACATGTAATTAAAACTAAGGTGTCATCAGAAAAGGCCAGTCAGATAACAACAACGACAAAAACAGGATAGAAAAGATTTCTCATTCACAGAATATTGAACTTATCAAGAAGAACTCATATATCCCCAGCCAGTGGGGCTAAGCCCCAGGAGTCTGCTTACATTTTCCTCTGTACCTTATGCTGTCACTGACACTCTCTGCCAACCCATTACTCAATGCATTTACTTTTCACCTGGTCCTTGTAAAACATAAACTTTTTTGAGGATGGCCCTTTGGGTTTTGTTTTGGATTACATTTTTAAAACTCTTTCTGTGTGTGTGATTCATGTATGTATGATATGTTTGCATGTATCTGTATACATGCTATGGCACATGTGGTAGAAGTTACAAAACAACATTGGGTGTTATATTTGGGACATTGTCTCATTCTTGTTTTGCCAATGTACGGTCCAGGCTAGCTGAGTCTCTTGTCTCTGCCTCTTGCTGGCTGTGGGAGCGCTGGGGTTATAGACCATACACAAATTCACATGGCTATGAAAATTCTGACTTGTGCAAGCATTTTACCCGCTTTACCATCTTTGAACCCTAGGGCTGGCCTTTTGGGGTTTTTTTGTTTTTTTTTTTTCTTCTTTATTTATTTTGTATTTATCAAGAAAAACAGTAAAATGAATTTAAAATGCTAAAAAGTTAATAATAACTATAAAGAAGATAAAAATCATAAGCATGGGTTATCAAGGGTGGAAATGCAAATAAGATTGCTACACATACATTTACTTTATGTTCAGCTTTCCCTCTGAATTTTTTTTCCATCATCCCTGTATATCCTTATTCAAGGTCCCTTCCCACTCCTGCCACATCAGGTCATTTTTCTTCTCTGCAACTCCCCATCCCCTCCCTGGGCAGGGAGCAGGCAGTCCTATGGTCCCACTGACCCAATAATGTTTGGATCAGTCTCCACTCCTGGCAAAATTCTCAAGTGCTGATAAGAGATGAGTTATATAATTGGGGGTTGATAAACATTTATGGATTTATTGATTGATAAATTGAACAGATATGGAAGGAGATGAAATCACTTAAGCCTAGGGCATATATTTGCATGAATATTTCAGAAATCTGCAATGATGAAACAGTGTTCAAAACACATAGAAACACAAATGTCTGCCCTCCCTCCTTCCCTCCCTCCTTCCCTCCCTCCCTCCTTTCCTTCTTCCTTCCCTCCTTCCCTCCCTCCCTCCCTCCTTCTTTCTTCCCTCCCTCCTTTCCTTCTTCCTTCCCTCCTTCCCTCC
>PVIH01002446.1:0-143776 GCA_004025045.1 Sigmodon hispidus
CAAGGCCACACCTCCTCCAACAAGGCCACACCTCCTCCATCAAGGTCACACCTCCTCCATCAAGGCCACACCTCCTCCAACAAGGCCACACCTCCTCCAACAAGGCCACACCTCCTCCATCAAGGTCACACCTCCTCCATCAAGGCCACACCTCCTCCAACAAGGCCACACCTCCTCCAACAAGGCCACACCTCCTCCAACAAGGCCATACCTCCTCTAACAAGGCCACACCTCTTAGTTCTTCCTAAACAGTTCACCAACTGGGAAGTTAGCATTCAAATGTATGAGTGCCATTCGCATTCAAACCTCCACAATAAGATTGCAGGTGTGTGTCATAAAGCCTGGCTTTTTAATGTGGCATAGGAGATTGAATACAGGGATTAGTGCATGCTAGGTAGTTAAGTGTTGGTGTGTTCCAGAAACTGCTTGAGTCTGTGGCCCTGTGCCTCAGGCTTGGCTATGTCTGGGGCACTCCCAGGCACGCCCCTAGGTGGCTGTATGCTCACCTTTCCTTTAAAAAGGTGTAACACGTAGCAGTGAATCCTTTTTTTTTCTGTTCTCTTCTCTTCCTTCCTTTCTTTCTTTCTTTCTTTCTTCCCTCTTTCTCTCCCCTCCCCCACCCCTTCTCCAGATATCCGAACTCCCTAAATAAAACTCTATATGGCACCTGGCAACGAATGTTTTGTGTCTCTCCCATGCACAGTAAGCACATTAGGAACTGAGCTCCATCCTCAGCTATATAATTTTGTTCTTGCAGTGCTATGTATATTTTAATGAATAGTTTCTGCACGCACATACACAATATACTATTTATGTAATACATACACACATGTACAAAAATGAGTATTTGATACTAACAATACATCAAAATGGCATTCCCCCCTGTATTTCTGTGGCATGTTATAGAGGAAACCTATGTTATCACGTAATGTGCTGTCTAGGTTTATGTCAACTTGACCCATGTTAGCATCATTTTAGAAAAGGGAAACCTAACTGAGAAAATGTTCCTTCTAGATTGTAGTGCCTTTTCTTGATTGATGGTTGATGTGGGCAGTGACATCCCAGGATTGATGGTCCTAGATCTCATAAAAAATATAGTGAAGAAGTCATGAGGAGCCAGCCAGTGAGTAGCACCTCTCCATGGCCTCTGCATCAGTTTCTGCCTCCAGGTTCCTGTCCTGCCTTGAGTTCATTTCCTGACTGTGCTATGGAGAGTAGAAATGAAACAGACCCTTTCCCCCTCAGGTTGTTCATTGTCACAGCAATAGACAATTATTGATTAAACACATGATTATTGTTCAAGTACAGGTTCAGGGAGTCTAGAAATAAGAACGAAGTTGGTATTTGGTTATTTGGTCTTTCAGAGCTAAAGCTAAACATTGGTTGGATGCTGAGCTGGGAGGATACTGACAATGTCCAGATAAGCTGTTGAACCAGGAAAGGAAAGAGTAAGTCATCAACTCATCAAATATCTATTGGTCTATTGCAGGCAGAGCAGTGTTCTAGGAACTTAGGATGCATTATAAAATCAGAGTCTTGTCTGCACAGTGTCCCTATTCTCATGTGACAAAACCAAGGACACTGAGGAGGAGAGAGTTCCAAGAGAGAAATATGATCAATAAGTTGACATATCAATATAAATAAGGTCTGAAAAATATCCAGTGAGTTTGGTAGTGAAGGAGGTAAGCTGATAAGAGTCTGTGTGAGATTACTCCTGGAGGAAATGTCCTAGAGGAGGCTGGTCGCCATAGGCTGGGGAGTGAATGCATGGTGAAGTAGACTATCTGCCTGTCATGCTGATCTAACAAGTGCCTGAGACTCTGTAGTTTATAAAAATCAGGAAGCTGTGTTTTTATAGTTCGGGAGGCTGTGAAATCCAAGCTCATACTGTGTCCAAGGACTCATTTCTTGGTGCTGTGAGGACCTGGATTCATGAGTACATTTGGTACCTGAGGATGGGCCCAACGTCTGGGAATGTGCCTGACAGATTCAATAGATTCAAAAGTTAGGTTGGCACCAGAAGGTTCAGCTAATACCCACTTTGCTCAATCCTGGAATGCCAAGATGTGTCGCACTTTGCTTACACCTTTCGCTGCACCGGAACGAAACTATCTACCTGGGTTCGTTGGAATCTGTATGTAACAATAAAACCCTCATGCATGTTACAGTATGTTCAGACTCCCTAGAGGTCGTTGGGAACTCCTAGACACAGGCATAACAGGTGCCTTCTGTGTCCGTTATTTAGTGGAAAAAGCAACACCACTTCTTTAGTGTGATTTATAAAGTTAATAAACTCATTCATTAAGGATAGAGCACCGTGACTTAATCCTTCCTGAAGATCTTACCTTTTAAGATGATTGCACTGGACATTTGATTGCAACATGTAAACTGTAGGGGGGAGTGAGCACAGATGTTCTAATTAGGGTAGGGAGACTTGTCTTAGGGTTTTTTAAAATTGCTGTGAAGACACCATGACCATGGCAGTTTTTGAAAAAAAAATTAATTGAGGTGATTGCTTATAGTTTCAGAGGTTTAGTCCATTATCATCATGGCAGGGAGCATGTGGTGTGCAGGCAGACATTGTACTGGCTACATCTTGCCCAGAAAGCAGCAGGAAGTCAACTGTGTGAAGCTCAAGACAGAGACCTAAAAACCTGCCCTCACAATGACACATTTTCTCCAACAAGACCACTCCCACTCCAACAAGGCCACTTCTTTTTATAGTGCTACTTCCTTTGGGGGACATTCGTTTCTTTCAAACCAACACAAGATTATTTAGAAATCTAGCTATCAAGAGGTAAATGAAAGATGAAAAAGGTGTTTACCTTAATCTGGGAAAGACTTGAGCATGCTATGCTGATGGTACAAATGAGTGTCAGTCGCTATCTGGAAGAATAAGGGGACCAGTAAGGGGCCAGTGAACAAAGATCAGGAGATAAAGAGGTCTTTTTATCTCCCTCTCTTTGTGTGCGTATGTAGGTGTTCATGTTCATGTGCACATGTTTATGGATGTGTCCACCCATGTGTGGTGTGTGAAGGTCAGACTTCCACACTGGGTGTGTTTTCTATCACTCTTCACCTTATCTTTTTGAGACAGAGTTTCTCCTTGAATCTAGAACTCTCCATGTTGGCTAGGCTGGCCAATCAGCAGGTTCCTGTCCCTGCTTCCTCAGCACTGAAATTAGCTCTCTGTGCTGATATGTTACTTGGTGTCTAGGGAACCGTAGCTCGGGTTCTCATGTCAGGACAGCAAGTACTTACTGAGCTGTCTCCTCCAGTCTAGGGCCTGGGCTTGAACCCTAAGAAGTCAGCTTTTCCCTAAATTGCACAGATTCTACTTGGACTATAATTGACCATGTACAGACTTGGAGTCAGTCCGATTGAAGTTTTCCCTGGTTTAAAGGAAAGAAAATCCTCTTATCTCTTCGTTTCACATTCTCGAATATATGGAACACAATTCCATATCTTCCAGAAGTCCCTTTGTTTGTTTGTCTTTTTGATTTTTTTTGAGACAGGGTTTCTCTGTGTAACCTTGGCTATCCTGTATCACTATGTAGACCAGGCTGGCCTCGAACTCAGAGATCCTCCTGCTTCAGTCTCCTGAGTGCCATATTAAAGCCATGCTCTACCACTGCCACTACCACCTATCAAGGAAGGCCTTTGTGAGTGGGTATTTTTTTTTTTTTTAATAGCTAGCTTATCACTAAGGAATTGTCCTTAGGTGAGTCACACAAGGCAATATAGATATTATGGGGGGAATCTGCAAACCTTAACAGAAAACAAAAGGAATATAATGTAGCCTGGAGGTGACATTTTAAAATGAGTGAGAATACTATTATATTCATTAGGCAACTGGCATAGTCTGAGGACAGATATTTAGAAAGCACCACAACAATGGATATCAGCACTATAGAGACTTCCCTATCTTTTACTCTGCAGATTTATTCCATGTCTGGAAATGTATTCCATGAAATTAATTCAGGGGATGAAAAGGTTATGCATATGATGTTGTTAAGTGAAACCTTGTCCCAAGTGTTAGGTAATAAGATAAACACAAGAAACACTTAGGCCTCTGCCTCTCAAGTGCTGGAACTAAAGGTGTTCTCCGCCTTGTCTAGCCTGATGCATTGTCACATGCCTTTGATCCTGGCACTCAGTGGGTGGAGGCAGACTGATCTCTCTGTGAGTGTTAGGCAGCTGAGTTTGTACAGTGAGTTCCAGGCTAGCCAGGCTACATAAGTGAAACCCTGTCTCAAAATTTTAAAATCTCATTTATTAGTACTGCTAATAAAATGTTTTTTAATTGCCAGGATAACAGACTGTCTCATTTTTATTTTGAATTGTTCAGATAATATTTCTGTTAAATTAACATGAGAATTTCTAAAGATTTTTGCCAATCTACCCTTATTACCTTTCCCTAAGGTTTTCTTTTCTTCATTTTAGAATTTAAATGTATATTAAAATTTACTAACAGTTATATAAGCACTATTACAATTTATATCTAATTTACTTTGGTTATAGGATCACAAAGTATGTTCTACATAGAATGCATAAACTAGATTCTACTTTCTAGTAACATCATTTTCTTAAAATTCCTCTGCATCCAATTTTTCAAGTCTATTAGCATCTATCTGTTTGTCGATTAAATTTCTTTACTAATCAAATATTGATGTGAGAACCCATTCTATTGTTGTATTCATCCAGTCTCAGTTAGGGGGTCTTGTGTCTTTCATACTGTCTTTCTTTGACATTTATTTCTGTTTTCAAAATACTAGTCATGATTTCTCATTGCTAATGAGGCTTTCTCCTATTATCATGGCAACATGTTTATTTTTATAATATGAAAAGACAGGTCATGAGGGCTAGTAATCATTTGACTTAATTTGGGATCTTGACCCAACTCCATCCAATGTTTGCTGTTGTGCGCAGGGAAATTTCCCTCCTACTATATCTCAGTCTGCTCTATTAGTTTCCTTTCTTAGATTAATAGTAGGATCTTTTATTAATTTTTTTTAATGACATTACATGCAAACAGTAATTTGGTTTTCTTTCTTGAAGCTATATTGTTATTTCACTAGAGAGTTCATATTGTTAAATGCTCATAGTGATGGAGGGCATCCTTATGATGCTAATAGGACTCAATCTTTGCCATGTATACAACATATGACATTGGTGTCTATAGAGACATCCTTATCATGTTTGGCTTATATTTTTGTTCTTTTGATTTTTATATTACAAAACAATAGTGTAATAAATTGGATGTGAAATTCTCCTAAATGTTCCTAAACTATTGATTGTTAGATAATCCACTTTTAAGATGCGATTAGATTATAAAGGTTCTGACCTCACCAGTGGGTTAGTTCATTAATGGGTTCATAATTTGATGGGCTTGGATGGTAGTTGAGGAGGTAGGACCTTCTTGAAGGGAGTGGGTCCTTAGGGGTCTCTCTCCTCTGTCCTTGACCTCTCTCCTTTCTGTTCATGATGAGGTGACCAGCTTTGTCCTACTACATGCTCCCTGCTTTGATGTTCTGTCCTAGAATAGACTCAGAAATAAAAGAACCAAGTGACCGTGGAATGAAATCTCTGAAGCCATACACCAAAATAATAACTCTGTCCTCCAGATTTCTTTTCTCAGGACCGGCTAAGAAACACAGCAAAATGTTTTCCTAGCTGGGCATGGTGATGCATGGCTGTAATATTAGCACCCCAGAGGCTGAGGCAAAGGGATGGTGGGTTTGAAGGTAGATTGGGCTATATAAAACACCTTCATAATTAAAAAGAAAAGAAAAGAAAAACCCATCTTTATTACTCTCCAAAATTTAACTCTTCCTCAAGAACAGTAGTTTGCCAGGACTCTGCATCCTGGCTAAGATGCCAGATGCATGTTGTCGCTGACACAATTGGACAAGAAGAAACCAACAAGGCAGGAACTGTGAAACCAGCTCTGCCCTTTCACGTCAGACTAGACATCAGGATTTCTTGTTACTTCAACACACCAACGAGGACACAGTGGCAGGACTAGGACAATTTTCTCTAAATGTGGCTTCTGTGCCATTCATACATTTTGATTATTTGTTCTTTTAAAAGGGATTTGATTCTGAATTATTCCATATAGACAATATTCCTTAATGCTAAATTCTTAGAACTAAATCATAGAATGCCCAATAGCTATAGGAAAATGCTTTTCTTGTGGACACTGTTTGATGAATGTGTCCAGTTAACTCTTGTACTCATAGCTATTTCCATAAGGTTCATTATAGACTTTTCTAATAAAATACAAGGCTGATAGATTGTGTGTGTGTGTGTGTGTGTGTGTGTGTGCATGTGCACGCGCGCGCGTGTATGACAGTTTAATTAATCTTTCTCCCAGACTTCACCAAAGCTGAACTACCTTTCTCCAAGTGTGTGATTGGAAAGTCCTAAGAATGAAGTGACCTGCTTGTTCCAAGTGGTTTCTTGGTTCTTTAGTGAGGAGCTGCAAGTGTTCTTGACTCTCTGGGCTCCTCTGAGGATCCATCAGTACTCTCTAATCACCATATCACCCTTTATATGGGTTAGAGTGAGTGTTCCTGCCATCAAACTGGCTAGGGATGGTAGTTCATTCCTAATACTTCAGTGTGCTGCAGGCAGAGTCAGGAGTACTGAGGCCGGCCTAATCTACTCAATGTGTTTCCAGGCCAGCCAGGGCCCCATAGTGAGATTTGTCTCAAAGAGGATATATTTGGCATAACATACTGATGGCATAGGAAATCCATCATTAGGAAGATAAGGGAAATGTCAAAGATCTGTCTTCATCATCATCCAGTTTCTACTTCAACTTTCTCCTCAAGCAGGCCTTGACAGAACTGGACACAAAGTTCTTGGTGCCAGAAGGGGATGTCCAGATCTCTTTACTCTTCTAATGAAGAGACATGCTCACCTTCCATTTTATCAAATGCTTATACAAAATGAGCAGTTATACTGGGTGGATGCCTCTCACATATCTGTCTGCCTCTCAAGTTAGCCATGGTGACAGAGTCATCACTCACCTCTCTGTTCAGTTTCTCCATAAACAAAAGAACAAAGAACAGACTGAGACTTTGAGATGGCTCAGTGTGTAAGCCTGAGAACCCAAGGTTGAATCCCCAGAACTCAAGTAAAATGCTGGACACAGCTGTGTAGCTCTGTAATCCTAGTATTAGAGAGGCAGAGGGTAGCGGATCCCCAAACTCACTGACCAATGAGCCTACCCAAATTGGTGAGTTCCATGTCCAGTCAGAGACCCTGTCTCAAAAACTGAAGTAGAGAAGAAATTGAGGATTTTGACCTCTGGCCCCAACATATATTCAAGAACACCTGTACAGATAGATACATTTAAACTCGTAAACACATATATATGTAACACACACACATGGTCATAGGGAGTGTGCACAGCTGTAGAGAAAACCTGGCAGTTCTGTTTGTTTGTTTTCACACTCTAGGATTCTTATGCACCTGAAGGCATTCTTCAGAGTAGTTTTTCTTAATCTAGAACTTGAAGGGCAGATACAAGCATAGGAGAAGTGTAATCTCTGTGGAAGAGATAGCATAAAATAGCATGAAGATTAAGGATAGAAAAATTAAGTTTCCACCAGTTCCTGACGGGAGAAGACACACAGGGAACCAGGTAGGGAAATAGGGACTAACCCTGAAATGCTGCTGGTCTGCCAAAGAGAGTCTCAGGAGCTGCCCTTAGGGACATTAGTCTGATGGTTAGTGGGGAGTGGACATTGGGAGATCTGGGTCAAGGTCATAAGAAAATACAGTAGTTTAAATAAAAAGAGAAAAGGGGAGAAAAAGAGAAATTTGCCGAATAGTTCATGAGGCCTGAAAAGAGGTCTGCCTTGGCCCTGGCACCACCTGGCTTGTATTGTTGGAAGATAATGGTGACCTTTGGGAACACAGAGCCTGACAGGGAGGGGAAAGGAAAGGGAAGGAAGGAATAAGCTTTCTGAGACACCCTAAAGATTCTGCTGAGGCGTTAACATCAAAATTACATGCACTCTTTCTCAGTTTAGGAAGACTCAGAAAGCTACTTTCGCTAGAGCCAAATTTGACTAAATTATTTATGTCTGCACTAGGGGTGATGTGTTGGCCGATGCCTGTTAGGTTTCTGTCACTAAATTTTTCAATGTGTTTTAAATTTGTTCAAAACTTAAAAAAAGAGAATTCAGCTATCCTGTGGCCTTATGTCTTTGGATTTTCACTGTATTGTGAAGGCTTTATATAGTCATAAGTTTCCAGAATATTTCCAACTTATGTTTCCACATTAGAAAAATCAAAGACTTTCTGTCTTAGATTGGATCTCTGATAAGAATTCTCTCCACGGAGGAAAGAAAGGATAAAGGATCCCAGAGGTGATTGCTGGGACAATGATATTTGAGTGAATTTAGTTTTAATTACTGTTTTATTTAATTGCAAGTGGGTCTTGTGGAAAAAAGACACCAACAAAAGAAATAATTGTTCAAAGAATTACATCTGCACTGCATTCTCTGTCAGAAATTTCTCATTAAAAATGTGTTCCTTTAAAAGTAACTCGAAGCAGCTGATGAAATGGAAGGGCATGGAAACTTTCAAATCCCTGTGCAAAATGGGATTCATCAAGGACCATTTGTCAAAGGCTTGACTCAACGGCAGAGAGTCTGTCGCTTCTTATATCCATGAGCTGGCTTCCATACTCACATCTAGACATTGGTGGCTTTATTTCCATAGGTGGGGATTTGCCGGTTACACACTACCAGTTTGTAATGGTTTCGATGTTTTGATGTTTCTGAAGCATTAGCACTATCATGACTTTTCGGTTTAGCAGAGACTCCAGATACCGTGTTTTTCTTTTTTGGGGGGAGTAGCTAAAGAGGATGGGGCGTGGGGGGCATCAGAGCTCTTTTTAAAGGGGGTGAAAATCACGACGACCATCATCCTGACGCCTGCGGCTCTGATAAGGATGACACATGTGCTCTGAGCATGCTGTGTTAGAAACACAAGATGAACAGATTTGTGCCTTTCCCCAGTGTCAGTATTTATCAAATGATAATCGACTCAGTAATTCCAGTGGTAGCAGTTTGCCAGATTATCCTGCCTACATTGCTAATCTGACCGAGGCAAATGCAGGATTTGCATTGTCTTATTCCAATCTTAATTACTAATGTTAACTCTCCCATTAAACAGCATATAGTAATATATGCACAAATGTAGCTTACAGAGAGGATGCATGTTAAAGGGGTGGTAACAGAGTTCAAGGTTTTAGAAAAGGGGCTGATAGAAATACAAGATATGAATGGGGTAAATGAGCTCATGCCCGCCACATGGAAGGAGCTGTTACTGTTGAGGCCAGGCTATGGGATAGTCTGGTTGAGAGACGATGGAGCTGACTGCAGAGATGAAAGGTCCAGATGGGTAAGTAGCAGGACAGGCAAATGGCAGCTGAGTTAGCCACATCACAGTAGGGGATCAAGTGCTGGGGATTCTCTGCCTGTCTGTTCTCCATGCACATGCACATGCACACCCACATGCACATGCATGCATGCACCAGGTATGAGATAATATGTTGTTCCTTGCAGGGTTAACTATATGTAATTTATGGAGTTCAGGTGAAGGAGTTATACCCTGTCCTTGATTTGCTGTATCCAGTAAGTTCTTGGGCCTGTTTTCTCTGATATGATTTTAATATGTTCATATACTCCTACAGCCTCCACTTACCTCAATAAATTTATAGTGATCCCTTTTATCCCAGAAATAAGTCATTTTTTAGTCTTTACTATATGGGTAGTACCAAGCAAATGGTATTGTTTGTGGGTTCACCCAGGAGCACAATCATCCTTTACTGTCAAAATCGAGCCGAAAGCTACTTGTGACATGGCATCTCACAGCAAGACACAGCCTGGAAAACCACTGCTGTGCACAATATGAAGTAACTTATGGTAGGAAAGAGTTTGATCTCAACAGTGTGTAAAACAGCTGTTCTCAAAACTATCCCCAAACACCATCTAGGTTTTGTTTTTTAATATGAAAAATCAGACTTACATGAAAGGCCACCAGGGCAAATATTAAAAGACAATGAGACCAGATTAAAAGCTGTACACACTGTAAAAGCACAACACGGCTGTTTTTCTGCCGAATGCATCCCCAAGAGAAGTGAAATTACCATCTCAGAAAGAAGTGTGTCCTTTTCCTGCCACTGCAGCACTATCTGCAGTAGTTAGGGTATTTGGACAGCCTAAGTGTCCATCAGTGGATGGATAGATAAAAAACTTCACTATTACACACATACACACACACACACACACACACACACACACAATTAAGCCTTAAAATAATGAGATATTTTTTTTTGTTTGACAATATAGCTAAGCTTGGAGGATATTAAAATCAGCAAAATAAATCAAGCACCAAAAGAAAAAAAAATGCACACTCTGATGTGTGGAATCAAAAAGTTCAAGAACAGAGATGGTGAACAGAACAGTGACTGTAAGAGGTGATCTGGGTACTTGAACATGGTGGCATGGGTCTGGAGACTGTACTACATCTCCACATTTTTCTTACAAAACATGACAGGCACTTAAATACCTCTCCTCCTAACATTATTCGAAGTAGGCTTTCTGATTAGTCATTCAGCATCCATTTCTTGGGCATACGCCTCATAAAGCAGACATGATCACTATACTGTTTGAATCACTACTGTAAACATGGGTCCAGAGAGAAAGACGGACATGGCTACAGGGAACTAACTCATTTGAGGAAGGATTCCAAGAATTGGGATGTGGCTCACACCCACATGACACAATGCAACCACCAAGTAGGAATTCATCATTTTAATTTCTTTTCTCCAAGGTCAAAAATGCTGGTCTTGGCATCAGGATGCTTCTGCAGAAGTAACACTTGGGGTATGTCTTGTTTTTACAATACCAGTAAATGAGGCGGCCGTGATGACATTAGCTCTTTGGTGCTACACTGAAGGGAAAATATGTTTGCTCTTCTTGCCCTTCTTCTCCCAGCCTCTGACCCCTACATACTTAAGTCATCTGTAGTTAGTGTCCTTGTTAACACATAATGTCCAACTGGCTAATATTTTGCTAGACTGAGTACTTCCTGAAGCCCTAGTACACGAGACAGCACCAGGAATGCAGAAGCACTCAAAAATTTTTATAGAATTAAAAAAAGAGTAAATGAATGTATGGCTAAAATGATTACCAATATCCTTTTTTCTTTTTTTCTGCTGATGCCTTGAGATGTAATATTGGCAATATCAGCAAACACAAGGCAAGGCTATCAGCTCTTGTGTAAGTTGGAGTAGATTTAAGAATAAGTGAAGTATTAGTGGGACTTACATTATGCTTTTTTGATGTATAGCAAGTCGCGTTTATTAAAAATGTATTCTAATAACAAACATCAAATTTTTCTATTTATTTATTTATTTTATTATTATGAATAAAGCCATATTTTTTCTCAAAAAGAAAAAAAAGAGGTGATCTGGGGGAAGGGAGGAGGTGGGGAGTGTGTGGCCCTGAGGATGTAGAACAGCATTTTTTTTAAAGGTTTTTTAAAATGGACAAGTATAGAGATCCAACATGCAACACTAATTCCATTGGCTATTAAAAGTATTCTGTAGCTGGGATTCTTGTTCAATGAGTAGATTTTAGCTGTCCTTACCATAAAACCTGTTCATAAAAAGAACAAGTATGTAAGGTGATGGGTATATTGATCTGCCTCACTATGGCAGCCATATTACTTTCTATACATTTACTGCAGCATTTTGTTACATACCTTAAGTTGTGTGATAAAATTTAGTAAGACTAAAGAAAACAGCTTCACTTTGGTACTGTGGATGTGAGAATGAGAGTTGGTGGAAAGATGACACAGATATTGAGAGTTGGACTCTGCCTTCTCTAGAGGAAGAAGAGGGGGCTACCTAGTCAATGTCTTTATTGTACATCTGTCATGGACAGAGACAGATTGGCAAAGACTGGGAACCTTGTCTTAAGGGCACATACAGAGGGAAGGTATGTCTGTACCAATGTGACTTCTATAATAAAGAATCAATGATGGAATAGTTACCTGAAGCTCTTCAGCACCGTTGTATGATATGTATCAAGTCAGCCCTTGAAGAAGGGCCTGTTTTCTGGCTAGCAACAGAAAAGTCAAATAATACTGGCCTAATGCAGGGGTTATTTGTATTATGCTTCAGAAAGCCTGGAGTTTGTTGTTCCTAGCTGGGGCATCTAGGACTCATGGTATTCTGTGTGTCTGCCTTAGCCTTAGTAGGTGTGGCTCTTGCTCTTCCAAAGATGACTTGTGAAACACAAGATGGAGAATCATGAGGAGCTGGGAGTGGTGGCATATACTTGTAATCCCAACCTTGAGGATTTCAAGTTCAATGTCAGCCTGGATAGCAATAGCTTGCATTGCAAAAGAGGGAGGAAGAGGAGGAGGAGGGAGGGGAGGGAGAGGAGGAGGGAGAGGAGGAGGGAGAGGATAAATGGTATGAGTGTTAGAGAAGCAGATTTTCCAGAGTTCTCAAGCACACGCCCTCTTTGGTTTTCCCCAGAACTGGGTCACCAGGCAGTGTCTAGTTTATGAAAAGCAGCTTGGAGATTAAGCATAATAGCTGGGCCCATTTTTATTCTGACAAAACTAAGGTTCTATAAGAAAGAATAATAAAGGGGCTGGAGAGATGGCTTAGTGGTTAGGAACACTGGCTGCTCTCCCAGAGGACCTGGGTTTCATTCCCAGCATCTAAATGCCAGCTCAATTATCTGTAACTCCAGCTATAGGGGATCTAACATACACAGGCACACATGAAAGAAAAACACCAATGCACATAAAAATAAACAATATTTTTTGAGACAGAGTTTCTTTGTATAGCCCTGGCAGTCTTGGAATGTGCTTTGTAGACCAGGCCAGCCTTGAACTTAGAGATTCATTTGCCTCTGCCTCCCAGTGCTAGGATTAAATGGGATTAAAGGCATGTGCCACCATAGCCTGGCACAAATAAATCTTGAACAACAACAATAAAAGAATAATAAAAGTAAAATTGATATGGCGTGTGTAACTAATTGTATTTGTTACAGTGAGTTGACTGTGACTTTTAAGGAAGAGAAACAGGCTCCAACACGTTAAAGGGTCAGTTTGCCACAAAACCCATAAATGGCAGTGACAGTGAAGGTCGGAGAATGTGGTGGTTTAAATGGGTATTACCCCTGTAGACTTCTGTGTTTGAATGCTTGACCCATAGAAAGTGGCACTATTAGGAGGTGTGGCTTTGTTGAAGGAAGTATGTCACTATGGGGGAGGGCTTAGAGGTCTCTTATATGTTCAACTTGCATCACTAGGTGATGCACAGTTGCTTCTGCTGCTTGTGGATCAAGATATAGAACTCTCAGCTCCTTCTCCAGCATCATGTCTGCCTGCACATTGCCATGAAGATAACCAACTAAACCTCTGAATCTGTAAACCAGCCTCCATGAAATGTTTTTCTTTGTAAGGGTTGCTGTGGCCATGGTGTCTCTTCACAGCTATAGAAACCTTAACTAAGACAACCTCTACCTTTGAGTTTGGGAGTTGAAATAACCACCTCGTGGGTCTTATAGCCATCTCTCTCGGCTCCAGTAAGTTCTCCATTTGAATAAGGCCTTCGGATGCTTAGGCTCAGCGTCTGCTAACTGCCCCACCACCTCCTTTTTCATTGTACTTAGAAATTCCTTCAGCTGTGTTTCAATCACGGTTCAGTTTAGATCTCAACCATGTTTGTGACTCTGTTTTTCAGTCTCATCCTGAGCCATGTACTAGATGGGCTCTTTAAATTTAATCCCCTTTATTCTCCAGCAAAACGCTGTTTCTTTGTTTCTCACTTTCAAAGGTCACTCACTGTTCCTATGATATAATGATGTGTTTGCTGACCTCTGTCTCTGTCTTTTTTTTTTTTAATATTTGTTTTTATTTTATGTGAATTGGTGTTTTGCCTGCATGTATACCTGTGTAAGGGTGTCAGATCTTGGAATTACAGACAGTTTTTAGCTGCCATGTGGATGCTGGGAATCGAACTCAGGTCCTCTGGAAGAACAGTCAGTGCTCTTAACCGCTGAGCCATCTCTCCAGCCTGAAAGTGTTTCTTGAAAGCACAAAGAAGCTGTGCTCCGGAAGCAGCCAAGGTTGTACTTTGTGCTGGCAGCCAGATTTGATAATGTGTAAGAGTCATCTAGGTGGAACTGTTTTGAGTGCATGAAGAGGTCATAGAGAGTAGCTGAGGCTTGACACCATGAGAGGGAAGGAGAGTTCACTGGGGAAGGTGCAGCCTCAGTGGCAAATAAAGGCCCAGGACTGAAGGGGTCATGCAGAGAAGATGAAGAGAGCCTGTGAGAGGCTATTGGTCAAAGTGCAGCCCAATTGCAGCAGAGACCCCAGGGTTTTGAAGATGCCAGTACTATGGGGTGACCACCAAGAGAAGCAGCAGCAGTGGAGTGGAGCCAGCCAGTGCCTAGAAGACAAGCTGTGTGTGCTGTGGAGAGCAGAGTTGAAGAAGTGACCCAAGTTCTTTGGAAGAGTCCAGAAGATTGTGAGTGGATCCCTAAACATTAGATGGTTAGAGTTTGGTTTTGCTTTGATTTATGGCTGTGCCCTGAATTTTTTCCTCCTTGAAGTAAAAAAGTATTTGGTTTGTTTCACTGGCACCCACAGTTGACTTTGAGTTTAAAAGACTTTGAGTTTTAAAAGTGGTTGGATACTTTAAAGGGACTGAAATTTTAATGTATTTGAGTTTGTGAAGACTATGGGGCTTATAAAGTTATGTTTTTAGTGTGAGATCTTGGAGATGAATAAGAAAGGAAGGGCTGTGGCTTAATGGGGATGTGTTTGTGTGTCAAGTTGACGAGGGTCATTTGTGCTGGCTGGTTTTGTGCGTCAACTTGACACAACCTGGAGTCATCAGAGAGGAAGGAGCCTCTGCTGAGGAAATGCCTCCTTGAGATCCAGCTGTGAGGTATTTTCTCATTTAGTAAGCAATGGGGGAGGGCCCAGCCATGGTGGGTGGTGCCATCCATGGGCTGCTGGTCATGAGTTCTATAAGAACATGGGCTGAGCAAGTTACGGGATGCAAACCAGTAAGCAGCTCCCCTCCACGGCCTCTGCATCAGCTCCTGCATCGGCTCCTGTCTCCAAAGACTGGCCCTGTATGAGTTCCTGTCCTGACTGCATCAGTGATGAACAGAAATGCGAAGTGTAAGCCAAACAAACTTGCCTTTTGGTGTTTCACACAGCAATCGAAACTCTATGACATCATCAGATTCCTTTATCATCTTCACCGAGTCCTCAGTTACTAGAACTCTCCAGGAACTCACCCCATCTGTCCTTTGGAGCTGATTCTGGAAGGAAAACCAATCCTCTTTGCCAAACATTGTTTTATCTCACTTTATCTCTAGTTGAGTATGCAACTCATTCTATCTTTTCAGACTTCCCTAAGTCAATCTTATCATCTGCCCATTCAACCACTCAAGAGAAACCACCCACACAACACCTACTCGGTGGAAATGGATATACAAATACATATAGATATACAAGTAAAATCCCTGTCCAGGCAGACCAGACACAGCACATGTCACTAGAACCTGAAGGCTGGACTGCCATTCTCATGTCCATACTGCCTTCTCCATGGCTAACTTCTTCCTTCCTTCCATCCTTTTTTCTTTCTTTCTTCTTTTTTTTTTTTTTTAAATACCTGGCTAGGCTACATTCTGAAGAGAAGGCTTTTTGTAGAAGATTCGTTGTGCCTGACTTAGGGTCAGGCTGAAATGTCTTTTCTGAAGGGATAGAAAAATGGACTCAGTGACACTTCCTGTGTGAAGCCTATTCACGTCAACAGCTCAAAGGGCACTGTTCCTGCTTAACCAATTCCTGCAGACATGGTCAGACCACAGCAGATCTTATCCTGTGGCAGACTGCTTGTGAAACTCTCAGCTGGATGCCTTTCAACTGCACAAAAGACTCCCCATTGTGGTTTGGAGAGCCCAACCAGTGAAATGGGCACAACTGCATTCTGTGAGCTCAGGTATGTAGGAGATTCACTTTCTCACCTCAAATTATCTCATTGAATCAAGTCTGATATACTTGTCAGCATCTCTGAGCTCAGGAGAAATTTTGTAATTATTTTTGGTTTTAGTAGCAATACCAACATATTTGGTGTTGCCTATACATGTGTGAACTTCAGTTCAGGGGGATCTAATGCCCACTTCTGGGCATCTGCATCCATGTGGGACACACACATTAAATAATGCATCTTGAAAGCATTTGTATTTCTTCTTCTTCTTCTTCTTTTTCTTCTTCTTCTTCTTCTTCTTCTTCTTCTTCTTCTTCTTCTTCTTCTTCTTCTTCTTCTTCTCTTCATTCAAGAGATTTATTGGAAGGGAGGAATCCAGAAGAATGGCTACTTCTGCCAGGGTAAAAAATGGCAGCTGCCAACACAACAGGTATGGGGGTTTATATAGGACTTCTTAGGGGCAGTGTTTTCCAGAGTGAATATTTTCAGGGTGGGAATTGGTCAGATTTCAATATCTGAGCTTAGACAAGCTCAGAGATTGGCTGAATTTTGTGTTCAGGGATTGGTTGGTTTTATGATCAGGGATTGATTAATTTTCATGCTGAGTTGGTCAGGAACAGAGTGTGTTTCTTTGGCTCTGTTTTCAGGACCAAAGTGTGTTTCTTTCACTGGCCCTTTTTAATCCTTTGGCTCTAGTTTTAGGGCCAGGATGTGTTTCTTTCCTCATCTCTGGTTTCAGGGTCAAAGTGTATGGATTTTATTTGTTTATTTTTTGAGATTTTTTGGCTCTGGATTCAGGGTCAGTGTGTGTTTCTTTGACTGGCCCTTTTACCCTACAAATAGAGCAGCACTATGATGCAAGGGTAGCTTTTATAGAAGCTACTATGTAGGCCTCTGCAGGAGAAAGTGATCAGTGGTTTTAATTAATTGTGGACCCTGCATCCTATCATCTTGACCTTTCAGGTAGGATGTACCTACTGCTGCAATTGTGGCATGACCATTATGGTGGTAACCAATTGTTTTCTGGTTGTGGTTGAGAACTGCTCCATACAAGGGAACTCATGATTGATACTATAAACTGGTCAAAACTATGTGACTGGAAAGATCATGGGCGCTATTGGGGAACCTACTACTGTTTGTTTTTTTGATGATCATGTTAAACTACCTTCTAAATATCATTGTTTATATCCATAGATTATTGCTGCTGTCAACCTTTGCTGGAGAAGTTGCTTCTTCTTCTTCTTTTCCTTCCTCCTCCTCTTCTTCCTCCTCTTCTTAAGATTGATGAATACTCTGTCATCATAGAGCCTTCATCCAATAACTGATGGAAACAGATGTAGAGATCCACAGCCAAGCACCAGGTCAAGTTCCAGGAGTCCATTAGGAGGAGGGAATGGGGGTCTGTTTGGGGGAGGAAGCCTGAGGGGGGAGAGGGAGGAGGAATGAGAGGGGAATCTGTGGTTAATAAGTAAAATTTAAAAAAATCTTAAAAAAAATAATTTCTGTGGGCATAGATTGTCTTCACAGCAATAAAAACCCTAACTAAGGCAGGAAGAGAACCAAGAAATATTGCCTTCTGGACATGACACATCCACTGCACTTGCATTTGCATTTCTTTAGCAACATTTAGCAAAAGTTGTAGTGAACCTAAAAGATCAGCAACAGAGAAGGGGAGTGTACATAGAATATTTAGGAAAGCAGACGTCCTATTGTTACTGTTCCCAGGAATTGCTTCAAAGCAAGTAGATTACTCTGAGAGTAGGAGGCTGTAATGCACTTTGTCACTGTGTAAGTGAAAAGGTGTCAATCAAAAATGCACTTAAAAAAAAAAAAAGAAGAATGGATGGTAACATTGTGGAAGGAAACCTAGACCCAATAATAACAATATGGTGAGGAACTGTTTATCTCCCACACAGGGCAATAGTGTGGAGCAAAGCAGATTTTGAAGAGACTCTATTTGAGATGTTCTCAGAAATTTATCAATCAATTAACTTGGTTTTCCTTTTATATATGCATTACAATGACAAGTAATAAAAATCTATGTCCCAATAAAGAGATTTTAGCAAAAGTAAAATAAAAATTTTAAGGGTTGAGAATGAACTGTTTCATAGATTAATTTCAGACTTACTTCTTCCTTAATGGGACACAAATTAATGAAGCGTTTTACAATCAATGGCATCTACGTGTCAACAAAATAGCTGATTTCTCAATTGAGTTTCTATTCCTTTGGATAATAAAAATTAAATTTCAGGCAACTCAGCAGCTCAGTCCCCTACCCCACCCCCACCCAGACACAGGAGGTCTTTGAGGCTGCTAAGGCTGGCCTATGTTTTTTCATCTCTCCTTAGTGACCTTGGTCTTTAAAACTTGGTGGAAGAACAGACCCATGGTTTTCCTTACTTCTTGAACATCCGAAAACAAGTCTTCCATCGACTGTCTCCTAATCACCTCTGAATGTGGGATTATTATATAGAGTTTATACTCTATCTCACCATAATTGGTCACATGCAGATAGGTTAGAAGGGACAGAGTCTTGACTTGCTGATGTTATATTATTTTCTCTAGTTGGTTTTTGCTACTTAGTTGGTGTGATGGATAGCTTTTATCAATTTGACACAAGCTTGGGCATCTGGGAAAAGAAACCTCAGTTGAGAAAATGCCTCCATCTCGTTGGCCTATAGAGAAGTCTGTGGGAGTATTTTCTAGATTAATAATTGTTGTGAGAGGACCCAGTCCACTGTAGGTGGTACCTCCACTGGGCAGGTAGTCCTGGGTTGTTTAAGAAGCAGTCTGAGTAAAGCAGTAAGTAAGTAGTGTTACTCCATGGCCTCACTTTTGGTTCCTGCCTCTAGGTTCCTGTCCTGCTTGAGTTCCTGTCTTGGTTTTCAATGATGGACTGTGATTGGGGTGTGTAGGCCAAATAAACACTCTCTTCCCCAAGTTGGTATCACAGCAATAGGAACTAAACTAGAACAGTTGGCTTGTTTATATCTTTCATGCAGTGAACATATATCAGACCTAGGCCTATGTGTGTTCTGCTTTGTTCACTCAGCACAGTGACTGGGGAACCTTTCATGATGTTATGAAGTCTTCAGAAAAATGAGTTGAGGATGTAGTCTAGTTTAGGTAGCCATTTTCTTTATTTTGATCATATTTGGCTTATTCTCACTGTTTTAAGACATAAATTATAGTATTGTGACTGAAATCTTTGTACATAAATTTCCCCCATTTCTGATTTGGTTTTTGAGGGATATACAACTCAACTAAGATGACCATATTGAGACACTTATACTCAAAATTGTAAATGTATATTAAACCTAGGCTCATTGCTTATTAGTGACACTATTTAAATTAAATAATTTACATGTTTTTAAAGAAAAACCAACCTGAGATTAGGGAGAAAAATAGAATTGAGATTACTAGAAAGACTGCCATGTAAAAAATATTCTATTTCCCTAGATTTGGTTCAGTCTTTTCCCAGTGATTTTTTTTTGTGTTGTTGAATACTTATAATCATATTAAACTATAATTGATGTTTCTGGTTGGAGGAAAAAAATCTAATTGTTATTGAGAGAAGAACACTGATCTTCATGAAAGTGAAGTCTATAGTACAGAAACTCTCTAGTCCCAGTTTTATATTTCCCTTTCATTAGTGGTCGCATTAATGCTTATCTAAGGGAAGCACAAACTGAGTGGGCCAAAAGTGCTCCAAAGTTTTTCTCTAGCCTCTGTGGGTCCTGTTGGCTTTTCCAAGTCTTATGAGGATAGCCTGGCATTAGTCCACAAAAGGGGATGCACCATACCTACAAAGTTTGACTCTAAGAGTTATTTGTGGAGTTTTGTTGTTAGTTTTCAATCAAAAGTGTAGAAATCTATGCATCAATACTCCTGGTCTCCATTGAACATAAAAGTTGCTCTAAGTTGTGTGGCAGGTCTTATTTTAAAGAAATGCTCAAAGCTAATGTAGAGTTGAAGCATTGTCCTCTTGAAGTCATGACTTTGGGTGGCTGACCTCTTGCCCAATAGCACCCTGTTCCTCAAGATATTGGAAACTGTTTTCAGAATCTTGAGCACATTTTTCTTATTATTGTCAAGGAAGAAAAAAACCTTTTTTTTTCTTATTTTTTTGTTTGTTTGTGTTTTGAGGAAAGGCTAGCCCTGCAACCCAGGCTAGTGGCCTTGCTGTGTAGCCCAGGATGGCCTCAGATTTGCAATCTTTCTGCCTGAGCCTCCTGAAAGGCTAGAGTTACAGGTGAGATCCACCACACTTGACCCAGTAGAAGAAGTTTAATTGTTTTTTTGAGAATAAATTAGATTTTCTGAGACTTTTAGTGATATTTAGAATCAAATGTGAATGAACAGTGGTAGAATGGGATGATGGATAGTATAAAAATAACCAGAGTTCTATTAAGGATG
Organism: Sigmodon hispidus; assembly: GCA_004025045.1. Lineage (NCBI taxonomy): Eukaryota > Metazoa > Chordata > Mammalia > Rodentia > Cricetidae > Sigmodon > Sigmodon hispidus. The sequence continues at coordinate 20,465 of PVIH01002446.1, forward strand.
AGAGGACTGTTCTCTGAGAGTATACAAAATGAATTTTAACCATAGCAAGGTCTTGGGGACATGTAGATCAACTGAGTTAACGGCCAGAATAATTTATTTTCTTTTCAAGACAGTGTTCCTCTGTGCATCCCTGGCTGTCCTGGAACTCCCTCTGCAAATCAGACTGGACTCAAAGTCACAGAGATTGCCTGCCACTGCCTCCCAAGTGTTGGGATTAAAGGTGTGTATAGTAAGATGTTTCTGACCTGTCCATAGTCACTTATAAAATAATTATTCAAAGGCTTATATTAATTACAAGCTGTTTGGCCTATGGTTCAGGCTTATTACTTGCTAATACTTAGTTAACCTGTATCTCTATTTCTGTTTAGCTACATAGCTTGGTACCTTTTCTCAGTGCACTGTTCTCATCCCACTTCCTCTGCATCTTGTTGTCATCTCTTTTCCCTCTTTCATTTCCCAGAATTCTCCTAGTCTGGTTGCTCCGCCTCTACTTTCTGTCTAGTTACCTGACCAATCAGCATTTTATTAAACCAGTAGGAATGACAAATGTTTACAGTGTAGAAGAGCATAGTCCTACAGCAGGCATGTGCCTCCACCACTACCAGATATGTTTGTTCTCCAAAACAGATTCACATGGATCTAGTCTAGATTCATTGCTTACTAATGATATCATTTAAATTATTTACATGGTTTACTCAAGAATTTTATTCAAAATATTAATTGTACATGACAATTAATATTAATTAATTATATATATAATATAATTAATTAATTAATAAGGACAATTTCATATGAACACATACTATTTACATAATATTTAAAGAAAACTCATTCTGATATTAAAAAGAAAAGTAAGGTGCATATATTAAAATGAGCTTCTATAAAAAGAACAGCTCAGGGAATATCCACCTCTTTTAAAATAATGACACTTGATTTTACTTTTTAAATAACACAGACTCTTTATAGAGAACTTAGAAAATACAGGAATTACATCATTCAGAGACATTCTTCACAATCTGTATTTTTTTTTTTAAGAATGATTTTAGGTCACACAAGGAAATCAAGCGGGAGGCACTCAGATATTCTATAATCCCTTTCCCCAAACATGGACAGCCTTTCCCACACTCCAGACAGCTGGAATCATGCACCTGTGATGACTGATGAGCCTGCTTTGATACACCATTACAAATTCAAGTTCATGGCTGACATTTGGGGTTTGTTTGTGCACAGATTCATGAGTTTGGACAAATGTGTAAGGATATATATCTGTATCACAATCTCCTATAGATAGATTCTCTGCTGTAAAGCCTCTGTGATGCTCTTTTTTGTGATATTTTGATGAAAAATAACTTAGGTCATAGGGTCACCTAGAAATAGATTCTGAGAGCTGCCTGCTGAATATGTATGGGAGGGTTCTCTAAGGAGATGGCCCTGTAAGGAGATAAGGGAGGTCTCCACTCTTCAAGACAGAATCTGACCCCAAATACATTTGCAACCACATCCCCAAGCCTGAGGGAGCTTTGGAGCTGGGAGTGCCTTTAGAATGGCTCTGAACCAAAGTGGGGGTGAGACTAGTACCTCTGAATCAGGGAGTCTTTGGCTTTCCTAGAGGCGGTTGATTTTGGACTAGTCTACTTCCTAGGGCCAAGAACAATTCCCAGGGAGGGATGCAGCTGTGAGCTATTAGCAGCGATATTCCCAGCAGCTGGTGAGGGATATGCGTCCCAATGAGCAAACTGGGGCAAAGGCTGCATTTATTACACACTACAATGTTGTGTTAAAATATGGATCATTTAGCTTGTGCAACTTCACAGCCTATTCATTATTGGTTGATTTTTTTCCTGCATTATTATTTTATTATATGTGAGTATCATTTATTTGAATGTTCTCATTGTTGAGCAATTAATTTTTGACAAATTTTCACTGTATGTATAATATTGTGATGAAGGTCTTTGTGTGTTTGCAATGTACATGAATTTATTTCCGCGCCTAGTATTGAAAAGGTCAGGCCAGTGTTTTTATTGCCTTTCTTTAGGATTTTCTATGAAAAACAAATGGCAAAACTCCTCTCTTCTGGTCTTTGTGATTCTGTGTTGCAGAGGCGGTTATCATCCCCATTTTGTAGACAAGGGCATTGAGACTCAGAACGACTAAAAATCTGCTGCATGGGAGCATGAGAATAAAGACAAATACATCAAGAACGCAAGCAATGCATGATATGATTTCTCTCAGCCTGTTTCTGTTGTTATTTTTGTTTATTTATTTATTTGGTAGCTTTGCTAAGCTATGTCTTTAGAAAGAATTCTGTGGTTAAAGGCCTGGCTTATTTTAATGCACATAATAAGAACTGGAAAGCTTCCCCAAATCGCTGAGATTTTCCAGCAGTAGAATATGAGGGTTTTTTTTCCCTCTTTTAATTTTCCAGTAGTCAATATAAAAAAACTCAAATCCTTAGTTAGAACTATGTAACAGTTCATATTAGCACCTTGTCAGGATCTATCATCTCCTAGGAGGTAAGCTTTTGGACATAACAAGTTTTAGATCAAGTTAATTGAGGTGGGTAGCACCATTGAAAGGGCTGGGTCCTGAACTTACTGAACTAAAAGAGAAAATGAGCTGGGCATTGGCAGTCATTGTTCTTTGCTTTCTGGTTGCTGATGTGGTGGGACCAGCAGCCTCTGCTTCTGCTACAATGATGGACTAACTCCCCTAAAACTATCTGAAATAAGCTTTTTTCCTCTTTAGGTTCCTTCACCTCAGACATTTGGTCACAGCATCAAGAAGTGCAACTCCTAGATGTTACGATAAAGAATAAGCAATATACTATCTTGTCTTCCATCAGGTGTATGAACTTGAATTTTCTTAACCAGCTCTTTTCTTTAGCTTGCTGGCATGCTAAGTTATTTTAGGGTCAACTTCAAGTGCTAGAATAGGTTTTTATTTGTGAAAGGAATACATGACTGTTGTGAAGTAATATTTTTATGTTACGATTTTTATGCTGTGTAATATTACTTTTAACTGTGTAAAGATGTGTCACATTTGTTTATGCTGCTTTTGTTTAATGATGTAAGGATGTGTTACATTTGTTTAATGATGTAAAGATGTGTTGCATTTGTTTCACCTTGCCTGCCCGAGGCACCTGATTGGCGTAAAAAAAGATGAACAGATGAACAGCCAATAGCTACACAGGGGAGGGATAGGTCGAGCTGGAGGACAGAGAGAATTAGTAGTAGGAGAAATCTAGGCTTAAGAGAGAAGGAGGAGGAGGAGGAAGAGGAGGAGGAGGAGGAGGAGGAGGGAGACACCCTTGGGGCCAAAGCCAGGCAGCTGCCAGCCAGAGCCGAGATGCAGAGAAAGTAAACACACAGAAGGAAAGAAAGGTAAAAGGCCCCAAGGCAAGGAGTGGATGAAAAGAAACAGGTTAAGCTATAACAGCTGGTGGGACAAGCATAACTTTAAGGCTGAGTATTCATAACTAATACTAAGTCTCCGTGTCATGATTTGGGAGCGGGTTGGTGCCCCCCTTCTGCCCCCTCCCCACCAAAAAATCCTGGTATACACCACAGGACAGGGAGATGTGTAAGTATTCCTGGCACACCATGTGGTGGACCCAACATGGCGCTGGGTGAAATAAAAATTCCTGGCATGTTACAGCCACATGGTAAAGCCAACATGGCACCGCGTACAGAGAGTATGCTCCTAGCCATGGCTACGTGGATTTGTGCCCACCCCACGTGACAGCCCTCTTCTTCCCTCTTCTCTTTCTCTTCCTCCTCCCTCTCTGTCTCCCCATCCTTCTCTTCCTCCTTCCTCCCTCTTTTCCGGGTACCACCTCATGGTAACTCTCTAAAATAAACTCTCGTGTGGCATCTGGTAGTAAGTGTGTGTGTGTGTGTGTGTGTCTCTCACTACCCGCAAAAAACTAACAAGATAGCCTGGATAAACAATATTGGCCTAGAATACAGAAGCTCTGCAAAGCAGGCAAGTACCTCTGTTTTGCAGAATAAAATCCCCCAAATATAGGAATTTGTTTCTGACTGTAGCATTTTCTAAAGATTTTTTTACAGAGAGCTTTTAAAATCCGATTTGGTTATATCATAAACACTTTCACTTCAGACTCTATCATATGCTTGGAAACGGCTTTCCATGTTGGAAGGAGGTATGGCAGGTTACCCTTGACCTTAATATCTGGGAGAAGAAGCTTGAAGCCAGCCTCTGCCTCTTCCTGGAGTTTCCCTCTTCTAGGGTGAAGATGCCCATGCTGGGAGTCAGGGGAGCATCTGCTTTCCTTCATACGTGATGTGAACAACAGAGGAGCCCCCAAGACATGTTTTGGAAGACAACTAGAATTAACTTGTTTTATTTTAATATCAATTTAGCTTCTCTCTTCAAGTAGTCTAATATGTACCCCTCCTCCCTGACCGGGGAATTTCTTTGGAAAATGAAGACTTCTTTTATCCACTCAATTCTGACCTTTGGCACTCTATTGAACCAAGTTCATTTCCTTACTTAACCTCCTCTTCCGCAGAGGTCGACCTGAGGCTTACATGAACCAAAGTCTGTAAGATACACAGAATAAGCACTCAATAAACATGGACTTTATTTCCCTGCCTTTGTGGGATATCTCTGCCCTGGTTCCTTCCCAGAATGCTGTATAGTTGTATGACACTTGTGAGCCTCAATTTCCTCATGTGAAAAAATATAGATTCTGCCTTATTATATATTTTCCGCACATGGCTTTAGCTGGGATCAAATGAGGTAATCTATGTAGAATAACTTTCATGGCACCTGGCACAGAGCAGGCAGCCAGTAATTTGTAGCTGGGATTACTTTAAAGCCTGTTAATTTACTTTAAGCCAGTTATTGAAGTAGCTGGGCTGTCTGTGGGAATGAATTGTGTGCACTTGATTAATTTTCAGCCTTACTGAATTTATTGTTCCCCTAGCATTATTGATCTAGAGTTGTCTTGTGTTTCAGGTGGATATTTTGATATTTGCACACACTGCCCATGGCCACTATGGTTGACATAGCCATCATCCCAGACAGTTACTTTGGGTGGTGAGTGAGGCCATTTAAAAACCTGCTCTCTTGGCAGATTTCAAGTGTGTGGTACTTTGCAATGAACTGTGGTTGCGTTACTAGGTTGAATGTTATACTCCAAGGCTTGCTCCTTCTATGGCTGATGCTCTGTGACTATTTTACTTTACCTACATCCATTATTGCCATTGCCTATCCCTTTGGAAACTACTGTTATCTGTTTCTATGAATTTGACTTCTTCAGAGTACACAGGTAAGATTATCTGGTATTTATGTCTGGCTAATTTCCTCAGTCATAAAACCCTCTAGATTCATCCATGTTATTGTAGATGGCAAGAGTACCCCCACCCCTTTTCAATCATATTGAATTTAGAAAAAAGATAGACACTATATAAAAAGAATAAATATAACATTTGAAATTTTGTATGTAAGGTGTTAATTTCAGCTTCATCATCTTCATTTTTTCTGTTTTTCTTTAATATCTTGTTTCTTTTCCCTCTCATTCTTGTTAACCAAAGTGTTTGCCCCATTTTAGGGGTCATGCGGGCCAAGGTCATCAGGCTGTATGGCTTGACTCTACTGATCTCTGGCAACATTTGACACTGTAGCTCTTTCTCCTGGCCTTGGCAATACCACTTGCCTGTTTTTCCCTGTCTCCGAAGAATACCAGGGCTCTTCCTCTTTCCTTGTCTATGGCTTAGGCAAGTTCCTCTGCACCTCACTAGATCCTCTGCCCCACTTCCCCTTTCTGGGAAAGCTTCATCCTTATTATGTCAAGCCCCATTATGTCTCCAAGCTAACCTGCTCAGCAGTGATGAGGGAAGATCTTTTCACATAGCTGTGTCACTAGCCAGTCGAGGGGACCTACCATCATGCCTCCAGTTTTACAATCCCACTTTAACCCCCACAGACTGGCTCTCCTTTTATAACCAACATGAGCCCAGCTAGCACAGCAAAGGGAAAGCATTATGTGTTTTGCTTTGCCCAAATAAAAATTTTGTCAGTGTTCAAATGTCACCCTCACTATAAAGACTGATTCAACCTGTTGTAGTATGTTTCTGGCCTGGCCTTTCTGGCCTAGGCCTGAGGTTCTGACCCGCAGACCAGCAGACCCATAGACCTGCAGAAACACACAAATGCTTACATTAGTTTTATGTTGCTTGCTGATTGACCTGGGGCCCAGGCATATACTTTACTAACCTTTAATTCTTAAACTAACCCGTGATGCTTATCTTGTTCAACCATGTGGCTCAGTACCTTTTCTCAGCAGCATTTCAACTTCTTTGCTCTGCGTCTCCTGGCATCTCTGCTCATCTCATCTCACTGGTGATTCTCTGGCATCTCTGCTCTGCTCTGAGATGTTTCCAGAGTTTTCTTAGTCTGGTAGCCCTGCCCATACTTCCTGTCTGCCTCTGGCCAATAAGATTCTTATTAAACCAGTAGGAGGGACAAATATTTACAACCTACCATAATCCCACTCTATCAACCCATCATCTCTTGTTCTTTACTTACTTGTGGAATGTTCCAGATCTTATTTTAGTCTATTACAGTTTATTTAAGTGTTTTCTCTTAGATCAAGCAATGGTCAGTAGTAATTCTTTTTGTAAATATTTTAGAAATTGCAGATGCTATGGTTTCTGCTGCCATTAACTATAGCTGTTTAAGGAGGAAGCCAGTGGTAGACAATATGAATGAATGAATGTGGCTGTGTTCCTATAAAAATTTATTTACCAAAGCAGGCAGTGAGCTAGACCAGCCTACAAGCCAACATTTCACACTGTCATTCTGGAGGTTATTTAGTGAGGCTGAGAGCAAAAAGAGTCCTTTATCTATTAGATGACCTAAGAGGCAAGGGGGACTCAGTTCTTTATCTCAGGGATCTCCTATGGAAACCAGGCACACAGCTGAGGTATGGGTTAGATTCCTATGGTTGTAAGAACAGGGCACCACAACCGAAGTGGCTCTCAGTTACAGAGGCAGTTCTGGAAGTCTGGAGCCAAGCTGTCAAAAAGATGGGATTTCTCAAGGCTGAGTAGATTATCTGCTCAATGCCATGCTTTGAGCTTCTGCTGGCTTGCTGGAAAATCTTGACATCCTTTGTTTTGTAGATGCATCACTGTGATCTTCTGTCTTTGCATGGCAATCTCAGTGTTCATTCTACATGCCTCTTTTAGTAACCAAATACAGGCTTCTCTAAGGAATGCAGTCATATTACATTAGGGTCCACTCTGTGATGTCATTTTAACCTATCTCTATAGAGACCCTATTTCCAAGTGAGGCCACATACAGGAAAGATCAGCATGTCAAAGTGTCAATCTTTTGGGGACACAGTAAGGTGTTATGTCATATTGGGGTTTGTGTATTTAATATATGTATGTCAGGGCAGCAGAGAGCAACTCAGCTCATGGGATGGTGGATGGATGGAAAGAGAGTGTAAAATCTAATGCCATATGGCCAGCTTCATAGTACAAAAGCAGAAAAGAGAATTCCTGGTGAGCAGGGAGCTTTGGCAAGTGCAGAAAGAACAGAGGGTATATGTCGAATAGCCACTCTATGGCAAGATGATGGAGCTGGTGGCAGGTGTTCCAGCTGATGATGTAAGATAGTATGAACACCAGCACATAAGCATATCCTCAAGACTTGCTTGGACAATGTTTGCTGATGGGGTTAGAGAAGCAGAAAGAATGATTGTGATCAGCAGGCATTCATTCCCTTTTGTTGTTCAGTGCTTGGTACCAGCTACTTGTGCCAAGTACACATTAATGTCTAAACTATTAACATGGAGTCCCTTGTTGTGGAATATTAGCTGAAGATATGCTACGCTCATTTATGCTGTGGGATATTTGCTTAATGATGCAAAGATGCATTGCATTCTTTCATGTTGCACTTGTTTAACTCTGTTACTTTGCCTGGCTAAAATATCTATTAGTCTAATGAAGAGCTGAATGGCCAACGGCAAGGCAAAAGAGAGAAACAGGCGGGGCTGGCAGATAGAGAAAATAAATAGAGGGAGAACAGAGGGAGGGGAGAATTCCAGGGGCTAGCCACCCAGCAACACAGCCAGCCACAGAGAAAGAAGGAATAAAAAAATGCAGAATAAAGAAAGGTAAAATCCCAGAGGCCAAAAAAAAAAAAAAATTAGATGGTATAATTTAAGTTAGCAAAGCTGGCTGGAAACAAGCCAAGATAAGGCCAGGTACTATAAGAAAAAAAATAAATCTCCAAGTATTTATGGTGGTGGGCCCCCAAAAGAGAAAAACAAAAACATACAGTCTTTTTCTTCACTGACACTCACCAGCTCTCAGATTCCTCAGGATTTCTGTTCTTTTGTGTGTTCTAAGAAAAAAGTTCAAGAACATACCTTGTGCTCTAGTTCCCGAGCAACATTTGTCTTTTTCCTCTCATCTGTTGAAAGCTTACTCAGTACCAAGCACTAGCCTGAGCATCTTATACACTCACTCATTTAATCTGCATAGTCCTCCATGAGAAACTATGGCCTTCACTTAATTCAGAGTAACAAGACATCGACTGTCAGAGTGATGGATGAACTAGCCCTATGTAGCCCACATGGTAAGCGGCCGATCGCTCACCACTAGCCTACATTGCCTTTCTTTTGTTTTTCCCTTCCAATGCCCTCTCTTTCCATTCTTGTCTCTTCATGGCCTCATGGGTCAGTCTGTCTGCTTCTGTTTGCCAATACCCAGCCATCCAATGGTATTGATCCTTGTGTCTTCTAGTTCCTCTTTTTTTCCCCCTCATTCTCATGCATTTCTCACCATATTGGTCTTCCTTCACTTGCCCAGTGACTGGCATATTGCTCTGTCCTACATGTGGTTTTAGTAATAGATCCAGCTATTTTAAAGGACTTTTCTTTTTTTTTTTCTCAACAGTAAATTTTTACCAGCTGCTTAGCCCTGAAGACTTCATAGCTAAGCCAGACTCTTTTTTTTTGGGGGGGTGGGTATTACATAGGCTACATATTTAAATATAAAAGTCTGAAATGGAGCTGGGTGTGGTAGTGCCCACCTATAATCCCAGCAGTTGGAAGGCAGAAGTGGGCAGATCGCCATGAGTTTGAAGCCGGCTTGCTCTACAGACATAATTCCAAGCTAGACAGGGCTGCATAATGAGAACTTGTCTCAAACTTAACAAAACACGAGCAAAACACACCGTCACCTGACGTCTGAAATGTCATTGTAACTGTGGGACTCTATTAAAGGAAGTTGCAAAAATACTGAGACCAGTTAAAAGTGGAAATGTCGGGGCTGGAGAGATGGCTCAGCGGTTAAGAGCAATGTCTGCTCTTCCAGAGGACCCGGGTTCGATTCCCAGCACCCACATGGCAGCTAACAACTGTCTGTAGTTCCAGTTCCAGGCAAACACCAAGGCAAATAAATAAATAAATAATAAATAAAGTTTTTTAAAAAAAAAAAAAAAAAAAAAAAAAAAAGTGGAAATGTCTGGTGCCAGTAATATAATTTCTACTTCAGTCATTCTGACGTTGATCCAAGTCTGCCTTTGTCCATCCACCTTGATAAGCATTGGAGACTAAAAACAATAACTTCCCCAAATTGCCATTTCTGATGATACTGTTAAGTAAGCTTAGAAAGAACGCAGGGTTAGTCGTCCAGTGCTGACTGGCTGAAGTGAAGGCGTCTGGTTTTGTTCTCAGTGAAGCTTTGGAGTTTTCCAAGAGAGAGTCTTGAGAGGAATTCTGTGATGGCGGTGGGCAAAAGGAGATGATTTCCCAGATCCTGTGCTGTAAGTCATATTTGTCTTATAAAGTGTTCTTGAGACTGGTTGTGTCTCCTCTTGACAACTTTCTTAAATTGAAAATAAGCACAGAATGTTTGGCTATAGCCACTCCCACAGGAAGCAGCCTTTCAGAACTTGGGAATGGCTTATGTGTACAGAAGTGTGTGTGAGTGTGTGTTTGTGTGTGTGTGTGTGTGTGTATATGAGTGTGTATGTGAGTGTGTGTGTGATGGGTGTGTATGTATGTGTGATGGGTGTGTGTGTGTGTGAGAGTGTGTGTCTATGTGTGTACATATGTGTATGTGTGTGTGTCTATGTATGGTGTCTCTGTATGTGTATGTATGTGAGTGTATATGTATATGTGTGTGGTGTGTGTGTGGTGTGTATGTGAATGTGTGTGTCTGTGTGTATAATTTTCTAGAGAAGCATTAAGTACTACTTTAATTCCCATGGATGCTGCTCATTTCCCAGAATGGAAAATGTTCTATTTTTGGCCACAAGAATGTTTCTGAAGAAAAAAAAAAAATTAAAGCATGGCCGTCATTTCCTATGCGTGGTTTTCTGGGCTTAAGAGGTTAATGCATTTGGGTGAAGAGGGGCCTTTTTTTTTTTAAATGTAAGTGCTTCAGAATGGTGAGAGAAACTGTAATTTGGATTCAGAGTCAGAACCTGAGGGTGGGGGCAGGGCAGTTGCACAGGTGGGAGTCTTGGCTGGGAAAGTTTAAACTTCAAATCTGAATGTGTGGCCAATTGATGGTGTAGAGAAAAAAGACTTTTGTATGTGTAAAACACTCCAAGAGAGCTACTCTTGATCCGAGTATATGTAAGGAGCCTCTCACCGCTGTAGCAGAACAGTCACACTCCCTGTTCTTAGCAAGTGGCCTTTTTGGCATTTTTGCCTGAGGGAGAGGACTACATGGGGACCATTTGGAGCAGCACCTGGTCAAAAGATATCTAGAAGTTAGCTACAAGGCAAACTAACTTTTGGCCTTTCTTCAGTCAGACACATTTCTGAGGAACAGCTATTGGCTGGCACAAGATAGAGGGCTCATATCCTTGAGGTGGGAAATGAGAAGGCAGGGGTGTGTAGCAGGAGTCAGCTGCTTGTGGCTAGCTCAGCAGCTTCCCTGTGTCTCTTCTCATTCAGTGTGAGGCTCAGCCAGCATTGCCCAGGGGCTTGTGGAATGATATTGAGGGGTGAGGTGGAGGAGCATCATGCTGAAGTAGTTGGAGTGGATGGGAACAGCATCACAGAAATTCTAGAAGGGAAGCTATGCCCTTCGGCTCTGACTAAGAAAGGCAGGCTTGTGTGGAAGGAGCTGTGTAATTGGATAGCCCGCAGCAAACCTAGGCAGATAAAGTCCTGTGAGACTGTCTGGGATTTTCTCTCCCATCATGCTTTTGAAATAGTCTTGAATTCCAGTTGGGTGTTTCTTTCATCTGATTCAAACTTAGCCCTGGGGTACAGATGCAGCCTTGTATCTGGGCAACTAATTCTCAGTGGAAAGGGCTGTTCTCATAAAGAGATTCACTATCTTTGGAGTTAAGGAATGAAGTGTTGGTGAGGAGACCTGCAATTACTTGCGGTTCCTTAAGCAGAACACTTCTAAGGGACCCTGTTCCTGAAGGCAGCCTCGGCAGCTTGGGTGTTTGTCTTCTTGATAGCAATCTTTTGAAAGTGCTGGGCATTCTGACCCATCATACTGGTTCATAAATGTATACACACTAGATAGGTCACTTAAATATGAAGCCAGCTCCACAATCTTGTAACTTTACCTTAATTTTTAAAACAACAAATATGAACTAAGCTCCTACTAGGTGCCAGGCAGGAGGGTGAGCCCAAGAGAAACAGTCTCTGTTGATGCGGTACTAAGTATGTGTAGTCAACTTTTTATTACTGTGGCAAAATACCAGAGGCAATCAGCTTGGAAGAAGAAAGGGTTTATTTTAACAGTTGTTTTAGGGCAGAACATCAGGGTATATGGTGGGACAGAGCTGCTTACTTCATGGTGACTGGGACAGACAGAGACAGAGGAAGAGACTGGTGTCCCATGGTATCTGGAACAGAGACATAGGAAGATACTGGGGTTCCTTGGTGTCTGGAACACACAGAGACATAGGAAGATACGGGGGTTCCTTGGTGTCTGGAACACACAGAGACATAGGAAGATACGGGGGTTCCTTGGTGTCTGGGACACACAGAGACATAGGAAGTGACTGGGGTCCCAATAAACTCCCAGTGACTTTACTTCTTCCCATGAAGACCTATCTCTTGAAGGTTCTACCACCTCCCAAAACTGATGGATCAGCAACAAGTCCTTTAGCATTAAAGCCTTTAGGGAACATGCCAGATCCAAACATAGTCTAATGAGAAGACAGATAACATACAAATATATTCACATTCTGGGAAGTGTTTTGAGGAGCAAGGAACTCAGGGAAAAGGAAATACTAAACATATTTTAGAAAGAATAGGCAGTGCTGATGTCTCTGGAAGGCTGAGCCTTGAATTCACATAAAGAGCAGCTGGTGGTATAACAAAGAGATGGGATGCTCGAGACTAAGCCTTAGCCAGTGCAAAGGTCCAGAGGCAGCCAATGACAAGAGTGTAGTGTGGCAACAAGAGAGACTGGGTAAGGAGAAGCTGCACAGTTGATTCAGGACTGTGAAAAGCCCTGGAGGGCTGGAAACAATGTGGCGCCTCCAGGTTTGAAGGACCATTGGCTACGGTGGGGAGAAAGGATAGGATGGAGACAGGAGTGAAAATCTTAGAACCTCTGGCCAGGCAATAACAGTGGCTTAACCAGGAGAATGGCAGCCTCTTCATGTTCTCTCTTCCTCCAAGGACTGCCCTCCTGGGGACTGATTTTTTGACTTTTTCAAAATTCATTAAGTAAATTGTCCCCATTGACTCTCTTAATAACCTTGGGAAAAAAAGGGAGTGTAGGATATTTTCTCCATTTGTTGGACAGTGAAAAGATTGTTCACCAGTTATTGAAAATGTCTAGTGGAACCAAAACCTTGCACTCCAAGCCTTAGGATCAGATGGTCCATGAAAACTACCCTTATGACATCTTGGCTTCCAGATATCACTCTGGATCCTAACTTTAGGGAAAATAACTTGTAAAAGACAAAATTTTGACTGGGGAAAATATAAAGGCCACATAGATGAAAAGTTTTTATATTTAATTATTAATAATGAGGGAACCAGTAAGTTGTCATATGGCTAACAAGTCAGAATACAGACAATTTAAGAAAAATGTTAGGATAACAGTGTAGAGTTAAATATTAATGGATTAACAGGCTGTAAATCTTTGGCATTACCTATTATTTCTAGGTAGGACCTTTATTTTTATTGGCCACAAATCTGTGAGGTATGAGGTAACTCCATTGAATCACACAGGGAGATGCACTAATTACATTCCAGAAAATTCATGGATACCCTTTGAAAGGTGTACCGTCCACATCTTTCCCCCCTCTATTTCCAAGTTCTGTCTAATTTTTGTGATATTGCTGCTAGTATTCTCCTAATGAACATAGTGGTAGACAGCAAAGCCATTAGAAAACAGAAATGTTAAGCTATAATTCACTTAGGTGTGGTAGTGCACGCTTATAATACTAATACTTGAGACTCAGAGGCAGGAGAATCTGGAGTTCAAGGCAGCCAAGGTGAGCTCTAAGCCATCCTGGGCTACATAGCCAGACTCTGCAACAAACAACCTTCCCTAAAGAAGTTGAAATCATTTGTTAGACTCTAGTGAGATCTGTTAAGTTCTGCTTATAGACATGATTACTCCTCTTTTAGGCTATGGGAAAACAAAGCTTAATAGAAAACTGTCCCTGTCCTATGGACTTCACAGTCTAAACAGAGAGGCAGACATAGAAAATGAATACATTCCAATTCATGGTGGTTATGGCTTACCCAAGATGTGTGGGCACCCCAGGAAAAAATTGTGCCCTCTCCCTGAGAAAGAGCCGGGGGCATGTCACAGAGCCTTTGTGAGCTATGCATAGGGGATAGGCAAAAGGTACCAGATTAAGAAGAGATGAGTGGAGAGGGCCATTTAGGCAGGATGCCAGTGAACTAGTGTGGATGTATGGAAAGAGATTAGATTGATGTCCAATTTGTAATTTTCTCATCATTTCTCAAGGCTGGTTCCTGAACTCTGCAATGGAGGGCGGGGTTGCAGATGGAACAGGGTAGGAAAAGTCAGAGTCTCTTGGGCAAGCTTGCAAATTTTACTTTAAATATTAGGTCAAATTCTCTATAAAAACTCTATTTAAAACTTTCTGAAGGACTTTGAAGTCCCAGAGAAGCAGGAAGTTAATTAGAGTGGCTTTGATATCTGAGGGTATGTTTTAACAGCTGCTTAAGACTTTAAACAGTAAGATCTGCTGTGGTTTGGGATGTGTCTGGGACAGTCAGCAGTGGCCAGTGGACATATCCCTGTATCCCCATATCACAGAACAAGAGCAATTGGTTTTAATTTTTCAAAGAGTTCAGACGAAAAAGTTCTCTAAAACCCGAGAGAGGAACTTAACCCTAGAGGATGTGTTTTGGGGGTAAAAGATGAGTTGGGCAGAGAACAAATGATCAGAACGTCATCCTTGGAGGAGCCCAGTACATGCCATGTCTGTTTCTGAACAAGTCCCTTGGGGTAGATTTAACCAAAGATATCTGTGAACAGCTGCTTTTTCTAAAGAGGTCCAAACGGACTGACATCTGTGAGTGATTCTTTGATGGCCCAAACACTGTCCAACCACCTTAAATTTTCTGGGGATTGATTCTATGGTTAGATTAACATGTGACTGGTTTTCCTAACCAAATCTCTCAGACTTCTTAAGTTCATAACAGATTCCCAATGAAGTCTTCCTCAGACTTTGTTCTTTGTTGGATTTCTTCCATGTTGGAGAACACTTGGAGAAATCCTACGATAATGTCTATGGAGTGTGGCTTCAGTGGCTATAAAAGGATCTGCTCTGGTGACCTCATGGTGCTGTTGGTAGCAGTGATGATGGTGTGAGATAACCTACATTGGGAGATCCAGTGCTTATATTATAGGTATGATGCTGAGCACTTTGTACAAATTTCCAAATGATAGCTGTTTTATTCCCATTTACATATTAGAGAGCCAAGTCTCGGGGAACTTGAATGACTTGTCTGTGCATCCTTCTCACAAGTCTTTTACCTCTCAACTACTTCTAAAATACTAATGTTGTATTTCCCTTTTCCTCATGTGCAAAAACTGGGTATAAATATCAAAGTAGTGTGGAGAGAAATGTTTTGTATAAAGGGCTAAGGAGTGACTGACAGATAACTGTACCATCCCCTTCAGCAGAGAAAATTTTATCTTCCTAAAATATTGCTTTTCCATGACATCTAATTGTCCAAGCACTTCTCATGTGTTAAAGGAAAATGATCCAATTGTTCATCTGGGACAATCAGGCCAGGCCACCTGCATGGGAAGACTTGGTGCCTAATTGTAGCTGGCTCACTACTGGGACAGTGACTGGGAAGTTGTTTCTTTCCTTAAAAACCTGAAAGAAAAGAAAAGAAAAAAGGAACAACCTTGCCAGCAGCACATTATTTTTAACTGAGAAATGCTTGTATTTATTATGGAAATGAGATGAAAACAACAGAAGACCACATTCTGACAGGACCGTGCTCACACTGAATGGCCTGAGAAAGGAGTAGCATGGAGCCCTCCAAGGATAAGCTGATTGTTTTCTACAAGGTCTATTTCTGATACAGAGGCTATATGAAGAAGAACTTGAAAGCATTTGCTTTATGGATAAAAGGCATTTATTAATGAAAAAATTCCATAAAATGTCCAGACCACAGAGAGGGCCACAGAGCCAAAAGCCAAAGCTTCTTGAGTCATTTTGTTATAGAACATCTGAAGGGATGACAGAGAAGATTCTAATTTAGGATTATTGACAGGAGCTTCAAGCCATCCCAAACTACTGTCTCTTACTGGCTGTGTGAACTCATTTGCCAAGTTTTGGTTTCTTGGTTAAAAAAAATGAGGATAATAATTTTGACTACCTCAAAAAGTTATCATATGTCTTTGTGGCACTGTGGTTTTAAACCCCAGGTTTTGCATCTTCTTTGAAAGCTCTCTGTTCTTAGGCTAACATCCCCAGCCATTTTTTTTATATATACTCTTTTGAGATATGGTCTTGATTATTATCCAGATTGGCTTCAAACTTGTGATCTTCCTACCACAGCCTTTTGAGTAGCTGGGATTACAGGTACATAAAATCCAGTTTCCAGTAGAATTACCTCAAGGGTCAAAGAGAACAGTAAGTGTAGAAAGCACTGAGGAGGTCGAGTTGCAGTTTTGGAGAGAGGAGTTATGAAGATGGATGGTGTAGATAGGTGCTGAAATGTACATTTACTATAATAAAGCAAATGCAGGGAGAAAGCTGCCAACAGAGATCTTGGAATACAGTGAACATTCAGCACATATTAGCTATTTATATTATTGCAGTTAAGTCAAGAGGTTAACATGTTCTAAAGCAGTGTTCTTGGAAACATTAGAAGGGCAATGTGGTGAAGAAGGTAGTGGAATCTGGGGGTGAGGCTGAGTTGGTAAAACATTTGCCTTACAATTTTGTGGACCTGAGTTTTATATCTAGAGCCCAGGTAAAAGTGCTGAGTGTATGGTATGCTTGTTATCACAGTGCTTGGTAGGCAGAGGTAAGAGGACCCTTGGAATATGCTGGCCAACTCAGCTAGTCTAATTGGTGAACTTTCAGCCAATGAAAGGCCTTATTTCAAAGGAAGGAAGTGGATGGCCTTCCTAAGCATCAGCTTTCCCAGTGTAGAAAATGATTTTCCAGGATTTACCCTAATCAGAGATGACAGAGATCGAGCTTCCTGGAAGACTCCATTTTGGAGCCACCTTACATTTCTGACCTATTAGGTACTAACGTGAAATCCATCAAGTGTGAAGCCAGACACACCTAGAGCTTCTTCCTCTGACTACATGGTGAATACTACTTAGCTTTCCCCTTCACTCATCTAGAGTCTAGTATCCAGTCAGCTCTTAGGGAGGCTTTCCCTCTCCAGGGCAGGAAGGCCCCTCCTCTAAAGGGAGGAGCCTGTTTATAGTGCCCTTCCACTCTTGATCTGGAGCATGACTTCTGATTTGGTGTTTGTGTGATTAAAAATGAATACAATAATAACAGACATTTTGTGTGTGTGTGTGTGCTTGTGACTACAGGCTAGGCAGATCACTTGATACCTAATTTATATTCTTGCTTTAGTCCTTAAAACTGTTTAAATACTGGCTAATCTCTAGTTTCAGATGGGGAAACAGGCTTGGAGAGTAATGATCTACAGTGGATGATGTATAGTTTTAAACTCATGTCTGTTTGGCTTAAAGGCATTTGCCTAAAATGCTAAATGGTAGCTTCAATGAACTTGACCCTAGCACCAATGCCCTATATTGCAAAACTGGAGCTGTGAGTAGATAAATGTAAAACAAGATCACGGCTCTTAGTGTCAGCTGCCCTGACAACTTTTGCTCAGTACAGATCTCTTCTGGTCCTGTCTCTAGGACAAGTCTTATCCACTTATTCTTGCCCGACATGTACCATGATGGAAATGTGTGTCTTGCATGTATCATACATGTTTGTTGGCTGACAACCAACCTTGTGGTTATTGGTTAAGCAATTGATCCTGGAGTCAGATTCAAACTATAACCCTATTACTTTCTAGACTTGTGATTGTGGAAAGGAAAGTTAACTTATTCCAGATTTTGCATCTGTAGATGGAGATAGTAATAGCCATTGATAGGCTAGTATGAAATGAAATGAGCCAAACAGAATAACAGACTGCTATGTGAGAAGCTACCTATAGTTAACTAAGGGTAGAGTGTCCACTAAATATTATAGGTAACAAAAAGTCAAGAATTTACATATTGCTCATGATGATATTTAATTCTCTACCTTTGCTTAATATTTTTGGAGCAATCATTATGTCACACATTGTACATATCTAGATGTCATGGATGCAAAGAAGACTAAAACAACTGTTTCTTCTTTCAGGGAATATATATAGGGCCTGGAGAGGTGGCTCAGAGGTTAGGAACATTTGTTGCTTTTGCAGAGGACCCAGAATCTGTTCCTAGCACCCACATGGCATCTCACAACTATCTGTAACTCCATTCCTAGGGAATGTGATACCCTCTTCTTGCACCAGGCAACACAAATATGCACAGACATATATGCAAGTAAAACACCCCTGCACATTGAATACACAAATAATTTAAAAATAAAAAGTGATATATGTGTGGTAGGCACTTAAACACACACATTTGACTCTATGTGCTGAAGTGCATGTCTGTTTGTAGCCTGGAGGAGGTATTGTTTTGACTTTTCCAGAAGGAAGAACAAGAGTTACATGCGGAAAGATGAGAAAGAACTTCTGTGGAGAGATCAAGTACATATAAGGCATACAAGGGCAGTGTCTTGGTTACTTTTCTATTGCTGTGAAAAGACACCATGGCCAAAGTTACCTATAGAAGAAAGAATTTATTGGCTTGCTTACAATTTTAGAGGGTTAGTCCATAATTATTATTGTGGGGAACATGGCAACAGGCAGGCATACTGCTAGAGCAGTAGCTAAGAACTTCCATCCTGGTCTGGAAGTTGGAAGCAGACAGACAGACAGAGAGACACACACACATAGAGAGATAGACAGACAGATAGATAGGTAGGTAGGTAGATAGATAGATAGATAGATAGAGACAGACAGACAGACAGACTGACTATGGATGTCATGAGCATTTGAAACTTGAAAGCCTACCTCCAGTGACACACCTTCTCCATTAAGACTGTACCTTCTAATCCTACCAAAAAACTCCACTAACTGGGGACCAAGAATTCAAATATATGAATCTATGGAGACCATTCTCGTTCAAACCACAGTGGCTAAGAGGAAGTGGCCATGTGGGAGAAAGGACCTGTGAATCATCTGTCGATGTTAACATGTACATTCCATGCTGAGAGAAGAGACTGGCGACTATGTGAGCACTTGGTTCTGTTGGTTATTGGGAGCCGCAGAGGAAATTTTAGGGGGTGCATTGTAATGTAAAAGGTGAGGTCAAGGGTGTTGAAGAGTGGTCAGGATTGAAGTAGGGAGACCAGATGGATCCTTGAGGCACAAGAAAGCCCAAGGTCAAAGCCCTACCTTGTGAAGTCAAGGTAGGATGGGGGAAAGAGATGAGCTGGGAAGTATAGGAGGTAAGGCTACAAAACCTTTAGTTTGGATGAGGCAAGGGAGGGAAGTTAGGCATCTTTGCTCACTGCTCTTGCTGTTTTAAATCCTGATTGATATTCCCCTTCCCCGGGGATCTAATTTTATAAGTCAATTCTTTATTTTTTATTTTATGTGAATTGGTGTTTTGCCTGCATGTATAACTGTGTAAGGGTGTCAGATCTTGGAATTACAGAAAGTTGTTAGCTGCCTTGTGGATGCTGGGAATCAAACTCAGGTCCTCTGAAAGAACAATCTTATTCTTAACCGATGAGCCATCTCTCCAGCCCTATAAGGCAATTCTTGTTCCATGTTTTCAGAAGGATCAATTAGGTGATTAGTTGTAAAGGAGTTGGAGCCAGTTCGAAGCTGTTAACAGCAAAGGCTGGGGCTCTTTCAGCACTCTGTGTTTCTGGCTCAGTTTTCTATAAAAGCAGTTCTGGGTTGAAAGAGGATAAAAATGAGTCAAATCTTTCTTCTCTTGATTTATTACTCTAAGGGATGATTTACCCCGCCCCCCAGGAGCTGCCATTCTGGGAACTATGGCTTGCATGAAGACTCAGCTCTTGTAACAGTGTCTGCCATGGAGCAGGGCCTCAAATGAGGTGATCTCCAGCCAGGATTATGATGGGAAGTTCATATTTTATAGCTCCATGTCATGGATCTATCTGGGCTCAAGTCTGAATTTGGTGTGACCTGAATATGACGCCTCCTCTCATAAAGCCTCAGATTTCCTCCTGCAGCATGGGGATAAGACTAGAATATCATTTAAAAAGAGAGGGGGCTTCTGTGTGCTAGGCTCATGTACAGATGGGATGAAGGAATGTATTCCCAACATGTAGCCCTGGCCCTAGCTCCCCACTTACTATATTAAACCAGAAAAGATAGGGTGATTCTATCTGATTGGCTTACTTTCTTCTTGCTCCTGAAACAATGCTTTGCATACAGTAGGTTATTTTCCAAATTCTAATTGGTATATAATGAAAACCTGGAGCCAGATATTGGGAAAAACTAAAATATTAGAGAGAGGAAACAGACCACAGTCAGTTCTCACCCAGCCAACTTCTCATGCTAAACAGGGTAAATGCTATCTTCAGGAATCCTCAGCCTGACTGGTCGCTTCTACAGAATGTTCAATTTCTGTCTTCTCCTGCCTTTTATTTCTTTCCCCGCCCAGCTATTTTACTTCCTGGTTAAACTCTGCATCATGATCCTAGAGTTAAGATTAATGGTGTGAGCTACCTTTGCTTGGCTGTTAGAGATCCAGAAAGATCTGTCTCCTGAGTGATGGTATTAAAGACATGGGTCACCACTCCTGACCTTCCTGGTTTGATTGTGGGTGATTCTGTCCTCTGATATTCCAGACTGATTTTACTAAATATACAGTATATCACCACAGTAGGTGCTCAAATGAGTTGGAGGGAATGAATGTATGAATGACAGAATACAGAGGAGAATGGAACTAGGGAGACGGGCAGGGAGAGATCACACAGGGCCTGTGGGGTATGATCGATGCCTGTGTTCTTTGTTTTTAATATGGCAGAAGTTCTATGAATTTAACAGAAGAATGGCATGATCAGCTATGCTTTTAAAACCACTCTGGTTTGTGAGCTTCAAAAGGACTACAGCTGAACAGTTAGTGAATCCAGTGGAGGTGATCAGTTGCAGTGATTATTGCAGTGATCAGTGATGTAGTGGGAAGGATCATGGTGCTAGTGGCAGTGTGGATGGAGAGATAGGGACACATCTATGCTATGGTTTCCTTTTCTTTTTGAGAAAAGTCTAGTAGGACTTTGCTATGTAGATTTTAGGGTAGACACTCAGATTAATTTCCCAATAGATATTCTCTCTTCCTTGCTAATATAATGCTATATAATATCAATTATGTAATATTTATAATGTAAATATTCGGTGTGACATAAATTTAATTAAGTAAATCTCTAAAGCTTCTCTGTGACTGGCTATATGGTATACTTTTGGCCAATGAGATGTAGCAGTGGGTATTTGCTGGGCAGAAATT
The DNA here is from genome assembly GCA_004025045.1 of Sigmodon hispidus. Classification (NCBI taxonomy): domain Eukaryota; kingdom Metazoa; phylum Chordata; class Mammalia; order Rodentia; family Cricetidae; genus Sigmodon; species Sigmodon hispidus. The sequence goes on from PVIH01002446.1 coordinate 41,536, forward strand.
CTGGGAAAGTCCTTTGAAAGGAAGTGGATTCAACTGCCAAACAAATCTAGCCCCCCATCTTTCTCTTGTTCTTGCTTGAATTCCAGAGCTGGTGGACAAGAACAGCTGCCTCGAGGGAGAACATTACCCTCAATGCAGAACGTTAAGCGTCTCACTCCTGACTCCACTACTGTCCTCGCTTGTTCTTCTGTCGTTGTGATCAACACCAGGACCAAAATCAACTCGAGGAGGAAAGAGTTTATTTTGCTAACACACCCCCATCACAGTCCAACCCCAAGGGAAGTCAGGCAAGGATCTCAAGCAGGGCGGGAACCTGAAGGTAGGGACCAAAGCAGAGGCCATGGAGGAACACTGCTTCCTGGCTTGCTCAGCCTTCTTTCTTATATACTCCAGGACCACCTGCCCAGGGGTGGCATGGCTCACAGTGGGCGGGCCCTTCCACATCAATCATTAATCAAGAAGATGCCCACAGGCTTGCCTATAGGCCAGTCTGATGGAGTGGCACTATTTTTCCAATTGATATTTCCTCTTTCCAAATGGCACACTGAGTTTTGGCATAGGCTTTTTATATGGAACTTGTTTTTTTTTTTTTTTTTTTTTTTTTTTTTTTTTTTTTTTTTTTTTTTTTTTTTTTTTTTTTTTTTTTTTTTTTTTTTTTTTTTTTTTTTTAATTGGTTTTACGAATTTGCTAGTTTTTTGTTTTTTGTTTGTTTAACACCAGATGAAGACTCTCATAGAATAGCAGGTCATAAACTCAATAAAGAAACTCATACTTCAAAGCTAACTTTTGATGCTGCCAAGTCTCATTTCTTCTTGGAGATGTCTACATAATCATAAACTGGACATGTGAGAACTGCTTTTCTTATGAGCCCAGAAGAACATTAGCTTCCCATGTTTTAGTCTTCTCATCCAAACCACAGGTCTGTTGTTCTACTCCAGTGGATCCTTGGGAAAATGCAACAGTCTTGTTCACTGAAGTGCCAAGTGTATCACAAGGCATACCACAGTAGCCTCATGTGGTGTGCTGTGATTGGAGTATATTCCATCATTCCATCATCCATGCATCCATCAGACAGGCACTGTGAAAATTTACTCTCCATTACTCCCCATATTACAGAAGGGAAGCTGGAACTTTATGAGAGTCACGGACACACATGTGTACCTGAACATGTGAACACATAAACCACTCCACCTCCAACTTCCTAATCAATCAGTCAACCAAACAAATAAATAGAAAAATAGAAAAAGAAAAAGCAGGTTTGGAAAAGTGGGGAAATTGAAATATGTACAGTCCTATGTTCATAGGCTCTGCAAGCTGAAGATCGAGACATGCTAGGTGACAGAAGCTTTTTAAGAATAATTTTGAGAGCTAGTAGGTTAAAAAGCCTAAGAAAAGCCAGCATTGAAAACAAATGTGGTACAGAACCCAAGATTTCCATGCAGTCAGGCATCAGTCAGGGAGGGCAGCTCTGCCTAGAATCACTAAAGGATTATATGTGAAACGGAGTGGGAAGGAACAGTGTGTTTTAGGGGTGAGCTCATGATGGCTGTGAGGTGAAATAAGAAGAAGGGACCGTGAAATCCTGCTGTGTGCTTGCTGATCCAGCACAGCACAAGCTGATTCTTGAAATGTCTTATAGAGGCCTTTGGCCTGGGGTGCTAATGTCCCATGATGGAAGTCTAGGTTATGGGAGAACAGCAAGTAAGACAAACTCCTAATATTAGTTAATCAACTCATACACTTATTAATATTTGATATGCAATCCCAACTTCTAGGGATACAATGGTGTAAAAACAAAGAATATACTGATGTTATTACATGCATACTCTAGTTAGTGGTTTATTGGTAATGAGGATAACTAGATGAAAAATGGGTGGGCAGAATAAATTTATATAGTGACCAATGGTATGAAAAGAGTAGGCTATGATGGCATGTCGCAGCTAGAGTTACCTAGGCAGGCTTTGGTTAGCGGCACTGTCACATCAGTTGCCTTGCCAAAAGTGCAGAATCCCAGGAGATACCCGGATGGCTTGTCAGAGCCTCCATTTACCCAAGATCCTATTATTATTCATCTGCAATCTCATGCTTGAGAAACAGTGTGCTTGAAAATGCTCCAGAAGGGGTTTTAAGGTTGTGTCTGAGCTGAACCTGAATGTGATAGCATACTCCAGGCTCAGAGAACAGTAAGTACAAGGGACAGGGAGGTGGCAAAGCTTGGTGTATTCAGAAAACAAAAAGAGGTTTCCTTGTCTTGGAAATGCTGTCTTTCTCCCTATCTGACTAGTACCCAGCCTAAGCCTAGAACCTTCCCTTAATCCTAAATAGCCTTTCTGTAGGATTCATCCCACACAATTCTAGTCCTTATGAGAGAGGTGTGAGCACCCTTTCTCCAACACTTCAAAGGTCTTAGGACTGAACAGATACCCTATAATTTTGTTTAATGGCTATTCAAATGAAAACAAGAGACGCAGAAAGATGGTAGAGGCAAGTTATAGCAGTGGGGGCTTGCACGGCAGCCTGCTGAGGGCCAAAGCTAGAAATTTCTGAAACTATCTGGTCTTAGCTTGGTGAGCATCCTTACTCTCAGACACTTCCACCCTCCTGACCCTCACTGTGGTGCAAAGTGTGGTCAGATTCCTTCACTATTTCCCTTCGGCCACGGATTCAGAGTCCACCAGAGGATATTTGTTGAGGGAAGAATGTACAGTGTATTCAATGCAATCACATAAGTGATGACAAATGACTGTTAAACTAAGAGAGATGCTGGATGTAAGACTCTGGAAGGCTGTAGACAGTTTCAGTTGACCCTCTCTGAGATAGGAAGATGCTTCTTTTCAAATTTAAGAGGATGGTGGTAATTGGAGAGTCGAGATGATGGGAATTTGTCATGGTGGGTTAAAAAAAATCATGTGTTCACATGGGTACATATGTGTGTGTATGCATATGCATATGGTAGTTACATGCATGTATGGGTCCAAAGTCAACCTGAGATACATTCCTCAGGTGTTTCCACCTTAGTTTTTGAGACAGGGTCTCTTAATGCAATGGAAGTTTATTGATATGGCTAGGTTGGCTGGCCAGAGCATTAGGGACTTTTCTCTCTCTAATTCTTAACACTGAGATTTTGGGATTACAACTGCATACCATTGTGACTGTTTTTAAACATGGTGCTGGCAGACTTAGATCTTCAAGCTTGTGGTATTGGCTTTGAAATGGCTATGATGGTGGTAGTTATGGTGGTAGTATTTATAGTGGAGGAGAGTGGTGAGATGGCTGTAGTGATGGTAGTAGTCACAACAGTTGTAGTCAGAAAGCAGTCTACTCCAGACAGAGGCCACAGCACATCTGGGAGCATGAAAGATCTTTTTATATTCCAAATCTGGGAAAAGTTCACTTAGAAGGATGGTGGCAGATGAGATGGACTGTTAGGACAGAGGTAGATAGATGTAAGAGCTAAGATGCATTCCTGTTACTAATCCAATAGGTGATAGTCTTGGTCATCTTTGATTTGCAGACTGTTCTATAATGAGGAGGGGGGGGACATCTGTTATAACTGTCTTGTTTAATAATTGTCCAATTAGATACCAAGAGCCAAGGGAAGAGCCAAGGGAGTGTATGAAATAAACACACACCCATTTTCCTTCAAATTACTTGGGAAGGAAGTTCCCTCTTGGGGCATGTTAATATTGAAATTATCCAAGAAAGATACTTTGTTACCTTATTCATATGCTTCTGTTTGATTATTCATTTTTTCTTTTAGTAATTCAACATGCAAGATGTTGAATGTTCATGCATAGGATATGATGGTTAAAAAAAAAAAAAACAAAATCAAACTGTTTTAGTTACTGTTCTATTGCTATGAGAAGACATTATGACCAAGGCAACCTATATTGGGAACTTGCTTACTGTTTGAAGGGTTAGTCCATGGTCATCATGTGGTGAGAAGCAGACAGGCATGGCACTGGAGCAATAGCTCAGAGCTTTACATCCTGATCCCAAGGCAGCAAGCACAAACAGAGAGGGAGAGAGGGAGAGAGAGACAGAGACTGGGCCCGGTGTGAGCTTTTGAAACCTCAAAGTTCATCCCCCAGTGACATACCTTTTTGAACAAGGCCACACCTCTTAAGGCTTCTTATACAGTCCACCAACTGGGAACCAGATATTCAAATATATGAACCCATGGGGTCATTCTCATTCAAAGCACTGCAAGAACCATACATGACTTCCTTTAGCCTTTAGGAAACTTGTAATTAAGAGGGTCCACAAGGTAAACCTGAAAGCACAGGGACCTGAGAGGAAATCTGTGTATTGACCTTGACTTTACAACTCTTTAGTGTGTTTATTCACCCAATTCTCCTAGTTCTTACTATATTCATAGTATTACATTAAGTGGGGATAAGCAAAAATAATTCTTGCCTTAAAACAAAGAAATTTACATCAGCTTTTTTGTTTTTTGTTTTTATTATGAAAAAAAAATCATATATATATCCATGTATCCCCTTGTTCAGGCTCCCTTCCCCCTCCTGCCCCTCCTAGTCACTTACTCTTCTCGCCATCAGTTTATCTCCTCCCCAGCAAGGACAGGAGGTCCCAAAGTTCCAAGGTGGCTTAGTTCAACATCCACTCCAGGCAGATCTGCTTTCCTCACCCCAACATCAAAACTGGGTCAGGTGTTCCTCTGGAGGAAATGGGCTCCAAGGTGCCCGTCCAAGATGTTTCCATTCTTCAGTTGAGGGGCATCTAGGTTGTTTCTAGGTTCTTGCTATTACAAATAATGTTGCTATGAATGTAGTTGAGATAATGCCTTTGGAGTGTGAATGTGCATCTTTAGGGTATATGCCCAGTAGTGGTATTGCTGGATCTTTGAGGAGATTGATACCCAGTTTTCTGAGTAATAGCCATACTGCATTCCAGAGTGGCTGAACAAGCTTACACTCCCACCAACAATGGAGGAGTGTTTCCCTCGCTCCACATCCTCTCCAGCATAGGCATCTGTGTCTTTTATTTTAGCCAATCTGACAGGTGTAAGGTAATATCTCAAAGTTGTTTTGATTTTGCATTTCTCTGATAGCTAAAGATGTTGAGCACTTTTTCAAGTGCCTTTCAGCCATTTGTAATTTTTCTGTTGAGAATTCCCTTTTTAGTTCTGAGCCCCATTTGTTGATTGGATTATTCAAGGTTTTGGGCTCTAGTTTCTTGAATTCTCTATATATTTTAGAGATCAGTCTTCTATCACTTGTAGGGTTGGTGAAAATCTTTTCCCATCCTGTAGGCTGTCATTTTGTCCTATTGACAGTGTCCTTGGCTTTACAGAAGCTTCTCAGTTTCAGGAGGACCTACTTATTGATTGTTGTTCTTAGTGTTGTGCTACTGGTGTTATATTTAGGAAGTGGTCACCTGTGCCAATGCGTTGGAGGGTATTTCCTGCTTTATTTTTTATCAGGTTCAGTGTCGCTGGGTTTATGTTGAGGTCTTTGATCCACTTGGAGTTGAGTTTTGTGCAGGGTTATAGGCTTGTATCTATTTGCATTTTTCTACACACTACCATCCAGGTATGCCAACATCATTTGTTAAAGATACTATCTGTTTTCCACTGAGTATTTTGGGCCTCTTTGTCAAAGATCAGGTGTTCATAGGTTTTTGGGTTTATGTCAGGATCTTCAATATGATTCCATTGATCCACAAGTCTGTTTTCATGCCAGTACCAGGCTGTTTTTTATTACTGTAGCTTTATAGTATAACTTGAAGTTGGGGATGGTGGTGCCTCCTGAGATTCTTTTGTTGAGCAAAATTGTTTTGGCAATCCTAGCTTTCCTATTATTCTGAATGAAATTGAGTATTGTTATTTCAAATCCAAAAAATATTGTGTTGGGATTTTGATGGGCAGTGCATTGAATCTGTAGATTGCTTTTGGTAGAATTGCCATTTTTACTATGTTGATCCTACCTATCCAGGAACATGGGAGATCTTTCCATTTTCTGATATCCTCTTCAATTTCTTTCTTCAGTAATTTAAAGTTTTTATCAAATAGATCTGTTACTTCCTTGGTTATAGTTACTCTAAGATATTTAATGCTACTTATAGCTATTATAAAGGGTAATGTTTCCCTTATTTCTTCTTCAGCCCTTTTATCTTTAGTGTATGAGGGCTACTGATTTCTTTGAGTTAATCTTGTATCCTGCTACATTGCTGAAGGTGTTTATCAGGTGTAGAAGTTCCCTGGTAGAATTTTGTGGATCACTTATGTATACAATCATATCATCTGCAAATGGAGATAGTTTCACTTCTTTTCCAATTTGTATCCCCTTAATCTCTTTTTGTTCTCTTATTGCTTTAGCTAAAACTTTGAGAACTATATTGAATAGATAAGAGGAGAGAGGACATCCTTGTCTAGTTCCTGATTTTTGTGGGATTGCTTTGAGTTTTTCTCCATTAAGTTTGATGTTGGCTGTTGGCTTCCTGTAAATCGCCTTTATTATATTTAGATATTTTCCCTGTATTCCTGATTTCTCCAGGACTTTTATCATAAAGGAGTGTTGGATTTTGTCAAAGGCTTTTTCAGCATCTAAGGATATGATCATGTGGTTTTTTTCCCTTCAGTTTGTGTATATGGTAGATGGCATTTATGGTTTTTTGAATGTTGAACCATCCTTGCATTTCTGGGATGAAGCCTACTTGACCATGGTGGATGATATTTTTTTGTGTGATGTTGTATATGGTTTGCCAGAATTTTGTTGAGAATTTTAGCATCATATTCATAAGGGAATTTGGTCTGTAATTCTTTTTTGTTGTGTCTTTGAGTGGCTTGGGTATTAGGGTAATTGTGGCCTCATAAAAAGAGTTTGGCAATACTCCTTCAATTTCTACTGTGTGAAACAGTTTGAGGAGTATTGGTAATAGCTCATCTTTGAATGTCTGGTAGAACTCTGCACTGAAACCATCTGGACTTGGGCTTTTTTTACTTGGGAGGTTTTTAATGACAGTTTCAATTTCCTTTAGGGTTATAGGTCTGTTTAGGTATTTAATCTGATCTTCATAATTTTGGCAAATGGTACCTGTCCAGAAAGCTGTCCATTTCTTCTAGGTTTTCCGTTTTTGTGGAGTACAGGTTTTCAAGGTATGACCTGATAATTCTCTGGATTTCATGGGGGTCTGTTGTTATATTCCCCTTTTCATCTCTGATTTTGTTGATCTGCATACTCTCTGCTTTTTGGTTAGTTTGGATAAGGGTTTATCTGTCTTGTTGACTTTTTCAAAGAACCAACTCTTTGATTCATTGATTCTTTGTATTGTTCTTTTTGTTTCAATTGTATTGATTTCAACTCTAAGTTTGATTATTTCCTGTTGTCTACTCCTTCTAGGTGAGTTTGCTTCTAATTGTTCTAAGGCTTTCAGCTGTGTTGATAGTTCTCTAATGTGGGATTTCTCTAGGTTTTTCATATAGGCATCTAGTGCTATGAATATTCCTCTTAAGACTGCCTTCATTGTGTCCCACAAGTTTAGTTATGTAGTAGATTAATTTTTGTTAAGTTCTAGGAAGTCTTTGATTTCTTTCTTAATTTCTTTCTTGACCCAGAGGGGTTCAGTTGAGTGATGTATAGTTTCCATGAGATGGTAGGCTTTCTGTGATTTTTGATGTTGTTGAATTCTAACTTTAGGCCATTGTGGTCTGATATGATACAAGGGACTATTTCTACTTTTTTGTATCTATTGATATTTGCTTTATGACCAATTATGTGGTCAACTTTAGAAAAAGTTCCATGTGGTGCTGAGAAATATGTATATTCCTTTCATTTGCGTGGAAGCTTCTGTAAATATCTATTAAATCCATTTGCATCATAACCTCTGTTAGACTCCTTATTTTTCTGGTTGACCTATCCAAGGGTGAAAGTCGGGTATTGAGGTCTCTCACTATTAGGGTGTGAGAACTGATGTGGGATTTGAGCTTTAGTATTTTTTTGATAGGTGTTGTTATATTAATGACATAAATATTCAGGGTTGAAATCTCCTCTTGACTAATTTTTCCTGAGATGAATAAGTACTATCCATCCTGGTTTCTTTTTATTGATTTTAGTTTGAAGTCTACTTTGTTATTAGGACAGCAACCCCAGCTTGTTTCTTAGGGCTATTTGATTGAAAAATCTTTTCCCAACCCTTTACTCTGAGCCTGTGTCTGTCTTTGTGGTTGAGGTGTTTCTTGTATGCAGCAGAAGGATGGCTTCTGTTTTTTTTTTTGTTTTGTTTTGTTTTTTTATCCATTTTGTTAGTGTGTATCTTTTTATAGGTGTATTGAGTCCATTGATATTAAGGGATTTTAGTGACTACTCGTTGTAGAATCATCAGTTTCTTTTGGTGTTATATTGTTATTCTTTATATTGCTATATGTATTCTTGCACTGGCAACTGCCCATGGTTTCAGTGGTTCACAATTAGTCAGCTGCTAGTCAGTTGTGGCTAGAGGGCTTGAGTGTCTCCTATCTGCTCTGAGCAAGTGGTCTGTTCGATATTGACTCTGCTCTGGACAGGGGACTGCATTTCTAAAGCCCTCAGTCCTTGTCTGATGACACAGTTCACCTTGGAAACGGGGCCCAACTGGGCAGTGCCTAGAGCCTTCTTTGACTCTGCTGTAGATGGGGATGAAGATGTCTACACGACTGAAAACCTCCATATCATTCATTTGCTTTAGCTGTGGTATGTGAGTAGGTAGGCAGGGAGAGGTTGACCAGATGGTTTATAAGATCCTCTACAAATTTAATGTTTTTAGAACAGAAAGGATTCAAGATTTGTGGGAAGGAGTTTCATTATAAATCAATCCGAGTTTAATTATGATTCTTGGTTAACTCTGAGATCCTCTAAAAATTAATTACAAAAGTTTCCCCCTGTTTTTCCACACCCATTACAGAATACATCATCTCAAATATTGTTAAAAGATTATGACAGCTTTGTTCTAAGGGCTGTTGGTGGTTTTCAAACACTGGTACCATCCAAGGGGATTTCAGGACCTTGAAGGACGTGACTTGGGACACTGTCATATAATGAAGACCTGGTCCTTCATGCTAGGAATGCAGTTTGAGTGGCTGTGGGAACTTAGACTTTCTATGTAACTGAAATCTCAACCCCCAAGTGTGTCAAAGTGACTTTCTGACACTGCACATGTAGCTTGGCTCCCTCCTGATCTCTGTTTTTCTTGTTCTCAGGAGAAGAAATGGCCTAAACAATCCTTGTAGGCCAACAGTTGAAAAAATATTTGTTTTGGTTTTGTTGAGCACTTTCCCTATTAAAACAAGAGCATTTTTGAGGAGAAGGGTGATCCCTATTGTGTGTGTTTGATTCATTTATGCTTAGCAAATCAATTGTTTTTAGGAGAGACATTATGTTCAAGAAGAAGGCTATAGAAAGCTTTACTGCCCCTTTCCTTTCAAACAGGAAGTTGCATTTGGTCAAAAGTAAACAAATGTGAACTCTGAAAGGTTTGTTTAGTTTCTAATGCTGACTTCAGGACCTGAGAACAGAGTCTGTACTTGGCCAAAAAAAGAAAAAAAAGCCTTCTTCAGTTCTCCAGGATCTATCTAGGCCAAAATATTCTGTTCTGAGGACCTGGCCTCTGTGCTCTGGTAAACATCCTCCTCCCCCAGCTCCCAGAAATTCACTGCCAAAGATCCTCTGCAGTTTTGCTTGCTTATTGGGAACATTCTAATGCTTATGGCAACATGGAAACATGCTTTTAGAGGGACATAGCTTCTTGAAGGGTGGCCACTGGTGGAAAAAGCCTGAGGTTTGGAAATCTCAGGGAATGTGAGTGCAATTTTGGGTTCTTTGTATCAGGCATGGCTCAGCCTCTCTTTTCCTCTTTTTTCATAGCGCCCTGTGAAGACACTCCTGGGAAGTCTGTTACTACTCAACTGGTATTGTGAGGCCCAGTCCTTCCTAAGATTGAACTCATGAAATCCTCACACAAGCCCTAGGAGGAAGGTGAGAATAAGGCTAAGAAAGGGCTAAGGCCTTGCCTCTAGTTGATACACCTAGCGCAAAACAACGCTCTCTCCTTTCTCACCATTTGGCTTGGAGTGTTAAACTTATGTAAGATCAGTGCTTGTACTCCAGCAGGTTACAAAATATTTGGAAGAGTCCCACACCACATCACATTAGATATGATAATTTACTATTGTAGACCAAAGCAATGGACATATAGGATTTAGTTTTTAATAAATATGGTTAATATTAGATGTCTGGTTCCAGGAGACATTTAAGGTAGCTAGCTGAGAGAAACCCGGGTAAGTGTGTGTAGGAAGAGATGGCCTAATGGAATCTGGGCTGACTCTCAGGGAAGCCACTCTGGTTGGAGTATGAAGGAGTAGGAGAACATTTCAGACATGAGGAGCAAGACTCAGCCCTCTTTTACAGCTGTTTCACATGTAGACATATGAAGACATTCTAAGCGCACAGATCTTCTGTGAGTGATGCTCTCCGGATATACCTAAGAATTATTTGAAGAATCTAAACATACAAAGAAACATCTGGCCTGGGAATAACCTTCACTGAGAGGCACTGGTAAAATTAGTAAATACTGAATCTCAAATATCCCTGTTTACTCTTCCCCTGGGGTCACTAAACACCCCTCCCAGTGTTTCTAGTCTATTATTACTGCGTAGGTGCACCTCTCAACTCTTCTTACACACAATCTTACTAACCTCCACTACTGCCCTGTTGTAGTAACTGGGTTAGAACCACTTCATTGATAAGGAAAATGTTACTAAAGATTAATTGCTTTAGCCAAATTATTACAACATTTTCCTGCCATTCAATCACATAGCGCTTTAAGATAGACTGACTTCTCAAGGTATTTTAAGCCAGTATTCTCGACTTGTTTAAAATCCTTATGAGATGTTAACAGTTTTAAGTCCTGTGGAGATAAAGGAGACTTGAACACCTGGCTGCCTTTTCTCTTGTTCAGCCTAACAGGGACCCAGACCTCTGGCTTCCCTTATGGAACCCCCCAGCCTCTGCTTTGAAGTATCTCTGTTTTGTTCATTCAGGAGAAAAGATTAGCATCTCCCATGCAAGGCCTGGCTCAGTGCCCATCTTACTTTTGCAATGAATTTAGCAACATCTGCTTTGCCCATTAAAGTGATTTTTCTCTTCCTGGCCCTGAGCCTGTACGCTTGCTGCAATTGATTACCGGCAATTTCCTTCCCAAACCAAAGGATACAGTGAACTCTGAATTGAATTGTCGCTCACTTGTCTCCTTTTAGTCCAATGTATATGGCTTACGTGCAAAATGGTCAAGCTACTTAGTTCCCAAATCTCTAGAGTGATGATTCTGGTTAAGCACAGGGGAGGGCCTATCAAGTGACAGTTCCCATTTTTGTACAGAATTGCCCAGGGCTGTGGTCACCTCTGGGTTTCTCAATTCATACCTAAGGAGGGGGAAGTAGGTGGGGGAGTCACCTTGCTTACAGCTAGGCTGTTGAAGTGTGCAAAGTCTTCCTTTCTTGAGTCAAATTGCAGTACCACTGACTCAAGATGGTAGTTGACTGGAACCCTTACCAGGAGATATTTTAAAAAACCAAAACTTTACTTCTGGAAGTAACTTCAGAGCACTTCAGGAAGATGGGCATGATTGTACTTCTGTGAGAGCAACAGGGCCACCCTGCATGGTTTAATAAATTTTCCTCTTTAACAAAGGAAGATGAAGCTGAATACCTGGCCCACGGGCGCCGTCACTTCTCTGGTTGGTAGGTTTCTAGCCATGCTTTGAGAAAGTTGAGTGCTGGCTTCCAGAAGGCCTGCTTCTCTCATTCACCTAGCTTTCCGATGTGTCCTCTCCTTCCTGGGTAGCAGTAATGACTTCATATGAGCATTTATTGGTTATTTAGGGAAGTGGGACTCAGGAGTCTCCTCTACCATGCAGGAGAAAAGAAAAATCAAAGGAACTCATTACTAACCAAATTGCTGCTGCCCATCAGAGCAGTTAATTTAAGGCTCGGTATGTAAAAATAAGACAAGAACAACATGAATGAGTAAGTCTCGTAAGAGCGAGGACAGCTAGAGACCTTTGAGTCATTGCATTCGCTGTTTCTTTGAGAGGACAGCCCCTCTTTTCTACCGCAGTGGCTCATGGTACCCCCACTGTATTAGCAGACTCTTCCTGAAATGGTCGACAACAAGGTTGCTCATTGCTAGACTGATATTATGGTATTAAGTTTGAGGCTCCAGGCCTTTGTTTCTGGAAGAGATCTCCCACGTTGAATTATGACCACGAAGAACATTAATAAAGGCAGAAAGAATAGCTCAGCTCAGACCTCTTAACCGATTAGATTGTGAGCAGAACCCCAAAGTGAAAGTGTTAAGGATTCCTGGGAGTTTGGGAATTCCAGGAAGGTCTTTATTTAAGCTCTGAGCAGTGACAGGTGGTTCCTTTGGCCTACTGCTGAACCAGGCTGCTGAATCACAAGGGGGAGGGGCACAGGATGACTACTTCCTCCTGCTGTGAGAGTCTATGAGAGAAAAGACCAGGAAATTGGCCCAGTTGTCAGCCTTAGTTTTCCCGTGCACTTATGGGTTTGAGTACTCTGAGGCCTCTCCCCTCCCCCTCCCCTGTGACCAAGTGAGACCTGGCTGTGCTTAGTCAGGCTGTTTCTCTTCTCCTGCCCGTCACCGGGGCAGCTGGGATGTGGAGTGCACTCTTCCCCTTTTCGAGGTTTCTGGCGGAAGAAAAACAGGACTTTTCCAGAGGACAGGATCACTCAGAGACTCAACTCTTCAGGTCCAAGCAGAGTCTAAAATTCCAGGACAGATAAAGCTTTGGGGTTGGACATGCTCTACAGTTCACCCAGAGCTAACCATACCTTTTACCTTCAGAAAGCTATCAGTCACCAAATGACAGTTTACCTTAAGCAAATGCTGTTATGTAGCAGGCTCTGTATAGGTGGGTCATAGGAGTTTATTTGTGACCCCCCAGACAGCTTTATGAGGCAGGTTTTATATTTTTCTTCTATCAACGAAGAAACCATGGCTTCTAAAATTGATTTTATTCTAGGCAAGGATTATTGAGCATATTGGGCATTGTGTGGGCAATGCTGTGAATACGATGGGAAATGAGATAAACACAGCCCTTCCTGTAGGCAGCTGGCATTCAGCTACTAACTGTGGCAGCATTGGCTGGCCTGAGTCTATAGCTATCGAAACTCTATGTACAATTCTTTATAATCTAAGATACCTCTCGGGAGCTTGCTGGAAACTCAGCCTGCCCAGAACAAACACTGAGTAGGTGGGATATGAGCTAGGTTGATCCTTATGAGGTAAACCCCCTTGGGGCAGGGACCAGGGCTATCTCTGTCATACCCTCAGTTGTCCCTCAATACGTTTGTGTTGGATATCAGAGGACTAGCGGTCACATTCTGGTTTTCTTCTGTCCGAGAATGGTGCTTCCAGCCTCGCTGTGAAAGTACAGCATGTGCTGTGGTAGGCAGAGGAAGTCTCTGAGCACTTTACAGGCAACGGCTTTAATTCTTCTTTTCTCTCAATTTTCACACGCCCCTGCACTTCCTGCTCTTTCCTGAGCCTGGAAGCGGAAGTGCTGAAGTACTGAGACAAACTGTTCTTATGGTTTTCAGAGGCTGGCTGAAATCAGAAAGACCAATGCTGCAAAAGACCAAGCCTTTCTGGGTTCTCTGTTCAGGAGACAGGGCCAGGTGCGGAGAACCTTTGCATTTCTATTTCTTTGGCTTGCCTGGGCTCAGGAGTCTCCTCTACCATGCAGGAGAAAAGAAAAATCAAAGGAACTCATTACTAACCAAATTGCTGCTGCCCATCAGAGCAGTTAATTTAAGGCTCGGTATCTAAAAATAAGACGAGAAGAACATGAATGAGTAAGTCTCGTAAGAGTTTGATCTTAGCTGCATTGTCATTGTTCAACCACAGAGAGATTACTGTCTTTCATTTCCCATTTATAACTGATTGGAGAGATCATTAATAAGGGGGACTACTGAGATTTAGTTCTTGATTATAGTTTGATTATACACTGATTTGCTCATTCAATAGATACTTATCAAACATCTAATATATCCTTCATGAAAAACCCATATGAAGCTTACATTTCCAAAGAGACAGCCCTGTGTGAAAAAAAAAAAATGCTTCATGATAGAAGATGCTTTGGTTGGATGGGGAGACACTGCTATTTTATCAGGATTGCCAGGGAGAAGGCAACATTTAAGACCTGAAGGTGCTGAGGCAGCAAGGGAGAGGGAGAGGGTTCTAGGCAGAGAAAATGCCAAGTGCAAGTGTCCTGAGGCTGGAACTCCTCAGTGTGCATGGAAGAACAAGGAGGCCAGTGGGCTTGGAGCACAGTCAGCAAGGGTCAGGGAGGAAGGAGACAGCCAGGGGAAATGGGGTCAGATGTGCCCTGAAGACTTGAGAACACAGGAAGTCTTTTAGGCTTTTCTGGGAGTAAACTGGGGAGTCTCTGGGAGCTTTTCAGCCAAGAAGGGATGTGACCTGGTAGTTGCTAACTGCTCTTTAGCTATTTTTGCAGAAGCAGCGGGACTTCTAACTTGACGAGCAAAGGATGCTGGATGCAAGATGTGTTGGGAAAGCATTGGTCTCATTTCATTTGAGGCAGAGGTGGCCTTTCCAGGAGCAGTGACTATCAGCTCAACAAATGGCCGGAGGAGGAGGCAGTAGGCACAGTTCTAGGCTAGCATGAAATGGAGTGCATTAACTGTTGGAAAATCCTCAAAATTCTATTGAAAGATCTTAACGCACACAGATGAAGTGCTCTGTTCTATACCTGCCCAATCCATTCTCTAGCCTCTTCCCAAGCCACACACTGTGAAGACTTAACAGTTGTTGATTCATTGTACCAAGTCCAACTACAGCTGGTTTCACTTTAGCGGTCCTAGCTTTTTCCAACTTCTCTGACAGGCACTAACAACTTAGTCTTGGGCCAAAAGCTAGAATGGAGTTCTTCTCCTTAAGTTGTCATGATACTTAAATGTAATAGTTATTGAGTGCTTAAGAACTGTATCAGGCATGATAATCCCTCAAATGGTGTGTGCAAATTTCAGAACCTGTGAATATGTTTCCTGATGTAACAAAGAAACTTTGAGATGAGTTTGGTCTAGATAAGCTGGGTGGACCCAACTTAACCACAAGAATCATTTCAGAGTAGAGACTCTTTTCAACTGAAAGACTAACAAGGCTAGAAAGAGGATATTACTGGCGTTAAAGACAAGAGGGGCAAGCAGATTCTTTCCTTGAACCTGGAGAAGGAACCTAGAAAAGTGTTACCTCATCTGATGATATGTGGCTGCTTCTGGTGGCATCTTAGTTGAAAAGTAGGGATTTAGTGAGAATTCCTATTTCCATTAGTTTCTTGGGGAAGGTAGGATACATGACTACCAACCTACTGGTCTAAAGGCCAGAAGTGTGATATTAATGTCGCCAAGGCATTCTATAATCCCTGTGGAAGCCTTAGGTGATGTTCATGCCTTGCCTCTTCCAGTTTCTGCTGGTGGATGGAACCCATGTCTTGTGGCTTAATAAGCTAGATGCCATCTTCAAGGCCAGCATCTTCAACTCTCTTCAGGCTAGAGTTCTGGTTTCATTGCTATTACTATAATAAAACACTGTGACTAAAAGCAACTTAGAGGGGAAAAGGCTTATTCGTTTTGTACTTAACAGTCATCATTCATCATTGAGAGAAATCAAGGCAGAGATTTGAGCAAGAACTTGAAGAAGAAAATGATATGGGACATTGCTCTTGTACATTGTCAGTATTTGTCACTGTAAATGTTGATTTAATAAAACACTGATTGGTCAGTTAGCTAGATAGGAAGTAGAATTGGGGCAACCAGACTAGGAGAATTCTGGGAAGTGGAAGAGCAGAGAGGAGATGACATCAAGACACAGAGAAAATGGGATGAAAATGCTGCACTGAGCTAAAGGTACCAGGCCACATGGATAAGCATACATAGAAATATGGGTTAACTCAAAGTATAAGAGTTAGCAAGTAATAAGCCTGAGCCATAGACCAAACAGCTTGTAATAAATATAAATAAGCCTTTGTGTGATTATTTGGGACTGCTGGTCTGGACCTTTGGGCTAGGCTAGGCCCAAAACTTCTGACTACAAGAAAATATGGAGGAATGATGCTTTCTGTCTTGTGCTTAGCTGCCTAGAGGTGGTGCTTCCCCTAGTGGGCTGGATCCTTCAATATCAATCAGCATAACCCCTTACAGATTTGTTCACAGGCCAGTCTGATCTAGGCATTTTCTAGGTTTACAGTTTTCCCTCAGATGACTCTAGGCTGTGTTTGCTGACAAACTAAAACTGAATCAGCTAGGTTTCCACATTGACGTGTCCATATAGCTCCTCACCTTTGTTGGTGTCAAATCTTCCTTGAATGAGGATAAGCATGATGACAATTAGGACCCACGTCAATAATCCAAGATAAGCATCATATCTCAATATTTCTAAGGTGCCCACACTTGCAAAAAATTCTTTTGGTCCAGAATAAGGTCATACCTATAAATTCCAGGAGTTAAGATCAGTTATATTTTAGAGGTCCTTTCTCAGGCTTCTGCAATACTTAATGTTCTTAACAACAGTAACAATATAACTTCTATCATGACATTATGTTGCTGCTTATGGGAGTAATTTAAGTATCTTATTAATGAAGTTCCTTACTAAAATCACACTCTTAATTATATATAGGAGCCATTTATAATTAACAGTTGGTGTTTGGTATGTTTTATTTTGGTTTTTCTTCTGTCCCTAAATTTGCATGTGTAAATAATAAGGATCATTCACCTGGCCAATTCTAGTTGTTCCTGGTTTCATCTTGTGACCACGGCTGGCCTTTTTGAGGCCAGCATGGATGCCTAAGGCACGTTTTCACATCATACCACTTGCAAATGTTCCCTCTGCCACCAAGCCTCAGAGTGTCTGAGAGCTGTAGTTATCTGCTTACTCTGGGAGTTTCCAGTCTAAATTAATTCCCAGGTCTTAAAGAATCTCCCCTCAGTGTACTCACTTTGATTTCCCCAAATTCACACTTTTATTGAACCTTCCCTAGGGAGTCATAGTAACTAGGGCTTTGGTGGCAATAACCTTCACCTCATTTCCAGGCTCTAGTGAAGGCAGCTCTGCTCATTTTTTAATCGGCCCCCCCCCAGCCCAGGGGGGACTCCCTTGCCATTTCTATTACTTTGAGTATATTCAGTTGTTCTTTGGTTGCTGGTAACATTATTTCTGCCAGATACCCGATTTTAGCAGGCATCCTTGGGGGTTCTAGGGTTTTGTGTCCCCAGAACAACAGCAAATCAGACAAAGGCATATGGCTAGTAGCAGAACCAGAGACAGTTTATTAAGAGTGGACTTGCAAGAAGGAAGTGGGCCAGAGCTGGGAGGAAGGCTAGTGCTCAGCGGCGGTGCACCTGCCTGGCACACACTTTTCATGTGCATTAGCTGTGGAGGATGAGGTTCAAGTGTTCTTCTCTGCCCCCGAGACTCCTCTTCTATGCTAATGTTGACCTCGGTCTCTGCTCTACTCTCTGGCCACACTCTGAACTCCCTAATCATCTGCTTCAGCTGCATTCTATACCCCAGCTGAAACAACAGAAGGGACCTTCTCCCCTCTTGTCCCTTCCTGCTCTCTCCGGACTGTCGCTCAAGCGCTCATCTCTCTCCGGAATGTTTCATCTTCACCCCCTCTTTTGTGTCCTTGAAATTCTTCTCTTCTCCCCCAGCTTATCGCAAATCGCCATGAAGTCTTTTGTGACCTTTCCCCATAGGCGTGACTTATCCCTCCTTTGAGTCTTTTCTCCGGGGCTTTGTACCCTCCTCTTTGGGGCTTATCCCATTTTACAGTTATTTGTATGGTTGCCTTTTCTTTGCTATTAAATTATACTTTCTCCGGAACAAGCACCAGCTCCTGTTCCTGCTGCGGTCCCCCATGGCCTCGGTGCACACGCAGCTTTCCGAGCGCTTGGCCAGAGCATGTGCTATCAGTCTTGTAGGTTGGAGTGTAGTTGCTTCAGCTCATTGCCCGAGTGGATGGGTGAGCAAAAGTCCAACGAGGGATCGATAGAACTGCGGCTGTTTTCATGGACTATGTACATTTTAATTTTGGCATTCGTTATTTTAGTGATTTGCAAACATTTTTATTGATGTTTCATAAATTTTGCTATTTCACTGTGCTACTAACATGACAATTTCCGTAATACTGTTTTGGATAGACTTTTTTTTTTTTTTTTTACCTTGTTTTGTCTTAAGCCATAAATCCCACAAAATAATAGGTTTGATATGCTATACATGTTAAGTAATTACCAAATAAGTATCTTTACAATATAATAAATAGTACAAGAACTATCCTTTGGAAAATTGCTGAACTGAGACCCTAATAGAATCTAAACAAGATCTCTGGGCTGTTCTCTTGCCACTTGGCAATACTGTACATCCTGCCTCCTGGTAGAACTTAGGTATGGGACATATAAAGTCTATGATAATACTACACATCTCATCCAGGTTTGTCTTGCCTCCCTTCATATGGTAGGTTGTGAGTGATAACATATTGAATTAATATCTGTAGAACCTACAACCATTCAGACTTCCATGTATATTTTTAAATTATTTGAGAATTTCACACATAAAGTATGATCCTATTTGTCCCTCATTTCTCCCCTCTAATCCTCCTGTATTCTTCCCAATATGTTCTCTGAATTTCAGATCTTCTGTTTATGTGTATATGGTAGCTCATTAAGTCCAGTTGCTGTTGTCCACACATGCATGGGTATAGGGTCATTTTCTGAAGCATGCGAAGTCTATCAGTGATCATACCCTCAAAGGGGGCAGATTCTCTCTCCTCCAGCAGCACCAACTGTCTATAGCTTCTCATTGAAGGGTGGGGCCTGGAGAGGGGCCTCCCGCCATCTCTGCTGGAATTTTTGCTGCCTGTATTTTGTATAGACCCTGTGCAGGTAATCATAGCTATCGTGAGTTCATGAGTACAATTCTATCATGTCCAGAAGACAGAATTTCACAGTGTTCTTTCCTATCCCTCGGCCCTTATTTCCTCCTTCTTTCTCCTCGTCAATATTCCCTGAACCTTGGTGGGTGGGAAGGGGAGAAAATTGACAAAGATATCTTACTTAGGCAGGGATAAGCACTCTCTGCTTCTGATTCCCAGCACTTTGACCACTTACATGTCTATGCAC
Source organism: Sigmodon hispidus (assembly GCA_004025045.1). Taxonomy (NCBI): domain Eukaryota; kingdom Metazoa; phylum Chordata; class Mammalia; order Rodentia; family Cricetidae; genus Sigmodon; species Sigmodon hispidus. The sequence goes on from PVIH01002446.1 coordinate 60,750, forward strand.
TGACTGCTGCCCACTGCAAAGGGAAGCCTGTGTGGTGAAGGCTGAATACCCAGGTATTTAGGTATAAGCATTAAATGTGTAGAAGGCAATTTGGCAGGGTTACCACTGAGCAAAATAACATTAGCAGGTTTTATATCCTAGGGTCACTGACCCACCTACCAATGAATTTTGACCAGGATTTCAGTACTAGGTATGATATTTTCTACTGAGGAGCAGCCCTTAGATCTAACGGAGAATAGTCAAAGAGTGGTATGGGCACATCTTGCTTGGCAGGTCAGCATTGTAGCACACAGGGTCTGGAGCTGGGTGGGACTGTTGATGTCTTTTCTCCCCATGGAGTTTATATAGCCCCTTCTAGCAGTATGGAAGCTGGTCAGAGGGGAGGATGGTTCCTGATTGATTGGTGATTGAGTTCTATATATCCTGTAGCCAAAGAATGTGGTGTCTTCCCCAGTACGGTCTTACTGTGGAATTGTGGTGGGTACCCAAGGACAATGACAACAGCCTCTGTTGTTTTGGAGCATTCTTGGGCATTTCTGACAATAACTCGTAGGGAGGTATTCTATATCTTCAATATGATTTTCATTTAGTAACCCATGCTTTCTGGGAGCAACATTTTCTACTCATGCAGGATACTTTCCCAATTCTTTTTCAAAAAGTTTTATTTAGAGATTCATGTACTAACTAGAAGGTTTCTATAAGGCTTTTCCATACATCCTGGGTTTTGGTTAAATCACCCACTCTTATCTTCTAATGCCTATTCCTATCTGATTCTTTAACCCCAGAGTTCCCAACTCTTTTTTCCTGTCATATTCTACTATTGTCTATTTATATCTTGTCACCAGATATTGCTATAGAAGATTTCCATATCCTTTCCATCCTTCCTTCCAGTTAGCCCACCCCGGCCCTTTGACTTCTCCTGTGCTCCTGCATCCCTCCCTTCTCCGACCTTTGCACTTCGAGCATCTCATCCCTCTACTTTCATTTCACCTGTACCCCACTCTCCCCACACACTTTTGTATGGCTTTTTCATCATTCTGGCTCTCTCTTGGCTCCTCATGTGACTTTATTGAATAAGGTGCTGTGGTGGGAACGTGTTCCTCCAGGGTTCCTATGCTGGGAACATAACCCTCGAGCACACATGTTAATGGCATTTCTAGATGTTGCCTTTGGGAAGCAATTGACATCAGGTGAAGTAATGAGGGTAAGGTCCCCATGACGACATTGGTGGCTTTGTAAGTGGAAGAGAAACCCGAGATATGTTTTGGCATGTGATACTCTCCACCATGTTAGGATTTAGCCAAGATACACTTACCAGATGCCATGCCATGTTCTTGGTTATCCCAGAATTCAACACTGTGAGTCAAATAAGCTTCCATTATAATTACCTAGCCTGAGATACTTTGTTGCAGCAGAAAAAGCAATTTTCTATCACATTGGCCTTTGGTGTCACCTCTGAACCTCAGCAAATGTCACACGAGCTGCTCTGTGGGTGTCAGCCAGTTGGTCGCTTCCTCTGCTGCCCCTTTTGGGGGTACTCTGTCCATCCCCACCTGCCACATGCATGGGAAACTCTTCTTAGCATACAGAAATGGAGAAATTCTTCTTAGGGCATCAGATATGTGCCACGGCCAGTCACAAGAGAACCTGTCTTTGAGGCTCTCTGGACAGTTTTTACTGATGAGAACAACTTCTCTGAAGGGACGTGACAGGCAGGAAATGTAACCAGGCAGTGTCATTCCAGGGCAGCAAGATGCTCCCAGATCTTTTCCTCCGATCTACATGAAAATGATTAACAACTTTGTTCAGTCTTCAGTGTCATTTCATTTTAAATCTGGGCTGGGGCAAAATAGGCACTCGACTGTAACAGGATTTGTTTGGTGGTGGTCTCTGTCTTGGTCTGCACTGACAAAATGTACTCCAGTGACTGGACAGGCTGTGGGAGAGGGTGTCTGGTGTAAGGGGTCAGAGGGGTCTGTCACATTTTGGTTCCCACTTCAAGCAGCAGTGAAGAAGGGAGAGAGATGAAGACAGGGTGGGCAGCCTCAGGCTCTGGCTTCCTGGTCAGAAAGCTCAGGGTTTGAACCCTAGCCCAGCCTGTGTTAGTAGATACCTCTCCACATTCAGTTTTCTCATTCTTAAAAGAGAGAATTATTCATTTCTTAACATTGTCCTTAAAAGGAGAGAAAGTGGTTCATCTCAGGGCATGACACACAATTGGGGTTCTGCAATATAAGCCCCCTCTTATCTTCTTAGGGTCCCCACAATATGGGATAGAGTCATTATGGCCACTTATTTTTCCTCATCCATTCAGTGAAGAGTCCCAGTTCTTGGGACTACAGAGGCACAAAGACTCATTCATGGAGCAGCTGGAATCTTTATAAAGCTGTGAGTGACAATTTTGTCCCAATGTCTACAAGGAGTTTTCTAGCATTGGGTAGAATGAGTTGAAAATTCTTTGGCCTGCCTTCCAGCATATTCATTCTGAAACATAGAAGACTTTGGTCTCACATCATAGCCATGACATCCCTATTATTTATAGGAAATTTCTATAATAAAAAGGAATTTTTTAAAAACTATTCCTTTTTATTTTATGTGAATTGGTGTTTTGCCTACATGTATAACTGTGTAATACACATGTGTAAGGGTGTCAGATCTTGGAATTATAGACAGTTGTTAGCTGCCACGTAGATGCTGGGAATTGAACTCAGGTCCTCCGGAAGAACAGTCCGTGCTCTTAACCGCTGAGCCATCTCTCCAGCCCCGAAAAGGAGTATTCTTAAAATCATACCTGGCACCAGATATGGTGGCACTGGCCAGTTTCCCAGTACTCCAGAGGTCAAACAGGGGGATCAGGAGTTCAAAGCCATCAGTGGTTGAAAAGAAAGTTTGGGGCCAGCTTGGGCTACATGAGACTCTATCTCAAACATCCAAAATAAAGTAAAAATAGCATGACATGATACCTGGGCAACAGATATAAGTTAGGATTGTCTAGGGAGACTGGCTATATCTTCATCCTAATCTCAATACATATATTTGATTCAAAGCTCTAGGTGACTTCTAAGGCTATATATATATATATATATCTCCAGCTTCCATGCATTTTGAATTATGTCAATTTTTAAAAATTTACTTTGTTTAATGATTTTTGTCTTTTGCAAGGACTATTCTAAAAAGATACACAGCTCAGGGTACAGATGAGGGACATGAAGTCTGGAGAGTAAGTCAAGGGAGTACTCCAATTTCTCTGGAAGCTGGAATGCTGCAGCTGGTAGCTTCACCTTCACAAAGGTGCCCCCCTAACAAGTGATAAACATCCAGAGATTTCTCAGAATCACAAAGCTATATGCTTGAAAGGGCCCTGCAATAGATCATAGACAAAGAAAAAGGGGCTCTTGGTTTCTCTCTCTCTTTCTTTCTCCTGCATATATGTATGTGCACATTGAACATTTTTGGTGCCCAAGGAAGACAGAAGAGAGTGTTAGATCCCCCTGGGACTGGAGTAACAGACAATTGTGCGCAGCCATGTGGGTGCTGGGAATGAACCCAGGTCCTCTGCACAAGCAGCAAGAGCTCTTAATTGAGAGTCCCTGAGTTATATCTCCAGCCCAGCTCTTGGCTGCTAATCAGCACCTACACCAGAGCTTCCCTGTCTGCTGAGGAACTTTAGCATCTCATTTGGAAATCATGGAGAGCTAATGATCACAGATTGATGGGAATTACTGGGAGGATGGACTGACGTGATAGGCTTAATGTAGCGCATAAGCCCTGTGCAAATACAAGAAAGTGTCATTACTGGATCCCATAGATGGGGAGTCCGAAGGAAGCCAGTTCAATGTGTTTGAGTCCCTTTGTATGATGATGCCCGTGTGGAATGGAAAGATAATTGGCTGAGAAGCTAAAGCTCAGGAAAAGGGGGAAATCAAGGACAAAACAAGCAAAGTATTTCCAAGGAACTTAATTAAAGTCTATGCTAAATGGAGTAGAAAAGGATTCAGAGCTTGTGTTTTCCAGGCAGCAGGACCCTTCTCATCTTTTATTTTTTGTGATTATGCATACCTATGAGTGTCTTTGTCTGAACATGTTTTTCTTAGCACCCTGAGACGAGAACTGGTTACTCTGTTCATCCAGCACTGTCGATCTCCCTTGAGATGCTCTTTTGAGAGCATGGACCGCATGCTTAGAACCCAGCACTTGGAGGTGGAGGCAGGAGGCAGAAAAGTAGAAGTTCAAGGCTAGCCTGAGCTACAAAAGGAGGAATTCCATGTGAGACCATCTCCAATGAATCAAAACAAAGTTCCATTGGGCTGTCTATCCTGATCTGACACTGGCATAGGCAGTGGAGCATGGCGAAATTATAAAAGGATTTGGGGCCTAGAGAAGACCTATCTGAAGCAGAGAAAGCAGAGGCATCTTATCAGAGCCAGGAAGTGCACAAAATCGAGCCAGTCTAGGAAGAATCCCATTGTGTTGCTCTGCATCTTGGGCTAGTAATGTAAGCTCCCTGCACTTAAGCTTTTCATCTGTGGAATATTGTGAGCAGGCCTCATATACATTGGGAAACTTAGACCAGTGGATTTCTGGTTCTTGTCACACATTCGGCCCTGTTTACTTGTTTACTAAATAAAAGTAAATAACAGACTGAGTAAGAGGATATGGGAGCTACAGAAAGAACAAGATTCTCATCACTTGACAATGGTTGCTTTGAATCCTGACTCCCCAGCACTTTTCTATCAATATTTATGTTGATAGAAACATAACAGGAACAGCAGCAGGATATTAATAGTGCCCCTGATCTATCGTACAGAGATAGCTATTGTATTTGCCTGTAGGTCTGGTTCTGATGCTGGAGACTTATGGACTTACAATACTTTGTTCTGAGTTTGTGTAGCCCTTAGTGAAGTACCCAGGAATCATTCAAGAACAAGATTTGAACATCCGGTAAAAAGACCATTTGACAAGTAACTCAGGGGCTTTAGGCCACACACCTCTTAACAGTTTCTGTTCCTGACTTTCAGGACCTTAGACCTCCAGGGACACAACACATCAGGCATTTAGACAGAAATTCATCACTCCCTCTGTATAATTACGTGGCTTCTCATACTACTGTTGATTGCCAAGTGTGGCCACTGAATGACAGGTAGACAGATATTTGTGCCTGATGTGGATCATCCTATTGCTTGGTCTGAGGGTTTGTGCTGAATACTTCAGCATGTTGGTGGGTAGCAGAGTTGAAGTAATGGGAGAAATCTACTGGGCAATAACTTGGCAGCTTAAGGAAAAATGTAAACGAGGCTGTCAGAAGGAAACTTTGTGGCAGAGTCAGTGAACAAACACAAGGTGTGAGGTGGCCAGAATTTGGACTAAGCTAACTTTCACTCCTACTTGGTGGTTTCTTCTTGTTGGTTTTTCCATGAAGTGGTTAGATGTGCTAACTGTCACCCAAACAGAGTATGGATGGCTCTGGAATTGGGATGTAGTGATGGCCAACAGTGGTAAAGGGGAGGGCTAGGAATGCACACATCCAAAAACCAGAGTGTCTAATAGGCCTGGAGAAGTGTTGACAACGTAAACAAATCGATTTCTGGTCACGGTCCTCAAGCAATGGCACGAAACTAGGTTACTTTGTTTCTTTAGAGACTTTGCTTGGAGCATCTTTAATGTCCCCCTCTCTGCTTTCAACTTCAAGGGAAGGCAGGACCTCTAACATGAAGCTGTGTCAGCCATACAGCGGATACTGAGGGCACAGTTGCTCTTCTCTCTCCCACATTGTGGGTAAAACAGACCGGAGTATGGGTGGTCAATCCAATTATATAAATTTATTTCCTATTTTCTTTTTAGTGAATGCCACAGCAATTTACATCAATGACAATGCTAAAAACCAGGCTTATAGCTTCTGTTAAATCTCATGTCAACATAGCCAAGTAGCCTCTTTAATCAGGATGACTATTCTGATTTACTTCAGACCATCAGGGCTGTGACGCTGTCTTTAAGCCAGTGATTCTCAGCCTGTGGGTCGCGGCCCCTCTGCCAAGTCCCAGTCTCCAAAAATATTTACATTACGACTCATTACAGTAGCAAAATTACAATTATGAAGCAGCAACAAAATAACTGTATGGTTGTGAGTTACCATAACATGAGGGACTTTGTTAAAGTGTTGCTACCTTAAGAAGGTTGAGGACCACTGCTCTAAGCAATAAATAGTCATTAAAATCCCATTTTATTTAAAAAAAAATGTCCTAGTTAAAAGTATAAGTTATACAAAAGTCCAAAAATAAGCAAAATTAAGGAGAAGCAGTCCAGTGCACAGGTCTTCTTTGCTTAGAAAATGTGCAGTTTGTCTTAAAGAGCCTTGTCACCTGGGTCATTTTCATTGCTTCAGCAATATGCCTTCTCGACCTGGTAGTGCTGCCTCTTAATGCATTGCTTTTCAAACTTCTTTCAACAGCAGAATTTATTTTTGGAGATGAACAGTTAGGGTAACAGTGTTGAGAACAGATAAAGTGGAACTTTTTTTCTGGTTGAAATGGGAGTGGAGGGTTTAAGACGTTACACATTTGGTCTTTCATTTCTTTCCTAATGAATGCTGTGGCCCAGTGTCTACTACATCACCACATTTTACATCCAGGATTACCTGGTTCCTAGCAGAGCTAGGTACCAAGTTAATAGTGAGAAGGCTTACAAGGCCTCAGCCTTCATGTTATGATAGACTGTTCCCACAGTCTTAATTTTGTGTTTGACAATTTCATATGTGTATACAATGTGTTCTGAGCATCTTATTCCTGCTATACTTTCTTTTTCCTTCTCACTTCTGCTAGGATCTCCCAACACAACCCTCTCTTTGATGTATGTGTGTGTGTGTGTGTGTGTGTGTGTGAGAGAGAGAGAGTGTGTATGTGTGTGTGTGCAGGTAGTCACTGTTACTGTATGTTCATGATCACAGTGACCATGTCATATGGAACATTGCACACTGTTCTTCTCCTTTAGCTCTGTGGTCTTTCCATTCCTTCTTACATGATGGTCCCTGGGCCTTGGGGAGTGTGATACAGATGTCTACTTTAGGGTTTGAGTACTCAGCAATCACTCTCAGTGCTTTGATCAGTTCTGAATTTTTGCATTAACTGATGCTCTGTGCAAAAGAAACTTCTCTGTCTAGGTTGACAACAGCACTGGTGTACAAGTAGAGACACAAATATTAGACGGTGCTCTACTCGTGTGTCCGTTTATCAGAATATCGGTAGTAAATTCCTCCCTGGGGCCTGCAACTTCCTTTGCTATAGGCTTTGACTATGTCTTAGTTCTTGAAATCAGTGGGAATTAGGAACTTAGTTGCATGCTTTGACTTTATCACAGAACATGGCTGAAGAATGAGCATCCCAGAATCGAATTTTTAGCAGTCATTGGTCCTTTGGACCCTGATTGTAGAAATTCTCTGATCTCACTGTTTTTCCCTCTGGGCCAATATTAGCCTAATCCAGGCGTTGCAACTGTGGATTGAACTGCACTATTCCCTCAAATCTTGAGCAGGCTATCTTGGACCTTCTTTGTTGTAAAATTCTATTTTTCAATTCTCCATGTCTTCTAATACCTTCATTCAATGTGTCACATGCACTGATGCACTGGGAGCCCTCTCAGGAGTGTATTACCATCCTCGCTAGTGCCCTTACTTCAGACCAGATCCATTCTTTCCTTAGGAGCAGAAATATTTCAGCCACAGTTGACTCACTGCTCTGAGAACCCTCATGAGTTCTTGATTCTGAAGATCAGTTGTTTTTCTTGGTACATGTCCAAAACTTTGAGGCTATAATTCAGCATCAAGCTGGACTCTCTAGGATGTCACTAAGGGGCTTTGGTCACTGAGACACCAGAGAATATTGTCATAATACAGTGATTTCATTAAAATGGCCTTACACCCAGCCTTTTGGAACTGTTACATTGTACATCTAAAGTGCTTTTGATATAGAGGAGGTTCAAGGGGGTGAATGGATGCCTTTGCCAGTTTACTTAGTTACAAATATTTGAGATGGAATGGTATTTTCTTGACAGGTAATTTGACATACTAGTAATGACTTGTATAGACATATTTAAACAAAGGTTTTCTTCAGTCAACTATTTCTTGCTTGGGACATTTGTGAACAAGTCATTTACACTTTAAATAAAGTAAGCCTTCATTTACAGCGCACATTGTATGCAGAGAAGTTGGCTTAGGTTTTTAAAAGGGGATATTTTTTAATGTATTTAAGAAACAAACTTTTATTATACAATTCCCCAGACTTCAACTGACATACTTTTATAAGAGGGAAGAATCAATAAATACTTGAACTTAAACCAAAGGATAGTGTTTTTTTGGCCAGAGCATTATTGACATTGGATCTGACTGTTATTTGCCACTGTGGGTTGTCCTGTATGTTGCTAGGTTTAACAGAACCTCTGATTTCTATCCAGTTGATGCCAGTAACATTCTGTCACCATCATATTGTTCACTGTCTTTTGACTGAAAAAGTCACCCCTGCTTGATAATCAGTTATAGAAAGGGAGGCAGAGCTGGAGACAGGACAGGCTATGCTAGTAGAGTATCATCAGCTCCGACTTGTTTTCTGAATGAGACCTTCTCCCTACTAAGCCTGGCCTTCACCGAAGTTTCTTCTTTTACATTCTATTCTAAGACACAGTGTCACTTTGTTCTACAGGCTAGTCCTGAACTACCAGATCTTCTTTCTCAGCTGCCTCAGTGCAGTGGGGTTATATGCATATATCACCACACTAGACTTTTTATTACAAATGTACTAAAGAACCCTTTCCCTTAAGAATTAGTCCTATATGGAAGGTATGCAGTATTCTAAAACTCTGAGTAGCTGATATTATTTTTCTTCAGTTAAATAATTCAAGAATGTGCTCATACCATTTATCTTTTACTATTTAACATACCAATCCAAAGTCTGGTGGCTAAAACCAATTTGTCACTGCACCCATATTGTGTTGGTTGTGTGTGGGTCACCTGATCTAGACTGAGCTAGCTGGGCAGCTCTGCCTCTAGGTCTTGAGCTAGCTGAGGCTACAATAACTAACGGATCTCTGTTATGCACATACTTCCTTCCATCATCCTTGGGACTAGTGGACAATTCAGGTCATGGTTGTGTTTTGGTGAAGACAGAAACACATGATGACTCCTAAAGCTGAGACACCAAACTGGCAACCATCCCTTCTGAAATCATCCCAACAGCCAAAGCAAGTCATGTGATGGACATTAATAGGGGAAGGAGCATGCACTCTCCTTTTCCGGAAATACTACCTTAGTGGTTCTCAACTTGTAAGTTGTGACCCTTTGGCAAATCTCTATCTCCAAAATCCTTCACATTATAATTCATAACAATAGCAAAATTCCAGCTATGAATTAGCAAGAACAATAATTTTGTGGTTGGGGTCACCACAACACGAGGAACTGTATTAAAGGGTCACAGCATTAGGAAGGTTGAGGACCACTGTACTATACCATGAAAAAAAGGTGATTTAGCCTGGAAAGGGTAAAGAATTGTACTCAAGGACATGACCTGAAACAACCCTTCTCTTTGCAGTATATTTTGCTTTCATAAAATTTAACAGCAAAGCTCCTTAATTTTGCTAGAGGCCTCCATAATGAGAGAATATACTCACAGTACCATTTCAAGACTAGAATCACCTGGAAAGGCAAAATGAACTGAGCAAATGCTCTGAAACTATATCTCAGCTTCAGTGGAGCTCAGTCTTGTTGGAAGTAAACATATTTCTATGGTTTTACAAAATAGAAAAAAAAAAAGCCAGATGTGTTTAACAGGAAAGTAGAGAGATCCAGCATTTTCCAAGATGTTTGTGAGATTAAGATGTAAAAACACTGATATTTAAGGACTGGCAGGTTGCAGATGTGTTGGCTAGAGGAATGTTGAATGAAAATCTGTGGAATGTTGGAGGAAACTTATATGTTTATTGCCAGGAAGTGTATGCTGCTTGCTTTTTTTCCCGTCTTTTCAAAAAGCCTCTTGTAAGCCCAGTCCTGCATGGTCCAGGTAGGGAGGCTTGGCAACATTGATGACTGAAAGTATTCTCTGGAGCTGTGCTCTGCTCCAGCCAGGCAAAATCCTGTTAATATGTAACTCAAGTCTGAGCACTTATTGTATGCTTATTTGGTTTCAGTATTATTTTTAGCTGCTGAAAAAGCAGTTGGAAGTGCTCCCCACCCCCTTGACACTTACCCTAATTGCATGAGGCCAACTAGCAGAGTGGCAATCTGTCATGTTGGGGGATTTGAATAGGGTTAAAATTTTTAAAATTCACCTATTGACACATGTACATGTACTGAAGATAGGTAAGGTAGAGTGTGCAAGGAGAGAACATTGTATCAGAAATCATGATTATTATGCAGAGACCTTGGATTTGGAAGACAACGTTTCACATGTTTGCTATAATCCATCAAAAGTGGGTGTGGGCCATATGCCTATCAGAAGAGTTCAAAAGCAACGAAACGAAGGAAAACTATAATGGTGATAATACCAAGGGCTGGGGAGAACTCCTAGAGACTTTAGTTGGACCCATCTGGCCACTTAGTCCCAAATAAACACACAGAGGCTTATTTTAATTATAAGCTGTTTGGCCCATGGCTCAGGCTTATTACTTGCTAACTCTTATGTTTTATGTTAACACCCATGATTCTTATCTATGTTTAGCCAAATGGTTTGATACCTTTTCTTATTGCAGCATTCTCATCTTGCTTCCACTGTGTCTGGCTGATGACTTAACTCTGCTTTTCCTCTTCCCAGAATTCCCCTTGTCTGGTTGCCCTGCCTATACTTCCTGCCTGGTTACTGGCCAGTCAGCATTTTGTTAAGCCAATACAATTGAAAAATCTTTACAGTGTACAAGAGCATTGTCCCACAAGAGACTGTTGAGTCACTTTGCAAAACAGTGTCTTATCTTTTTAAGCATTTTGTATATATGTGTTGTATTGTGCATATGGTATATATACTTATTCGTGGGGATGTGTGCACTTATATGGGCCAGTATGAGTGCTTGTGTATATACATATGTGTAGAGGTTAATGTTGGGTGTCTGTCTACTCTTCATCTTTCTTTCTTTCTTTTTTTTTTTTGAGACAGTTTCTCATTGAACTTGAAGCACATTGATTAGAAGGCTGGCTGATCAAAAAGCTCCAAACACCATACTCTCTTCTCCCTTCCCTGATCTACTTCTGCGGTTATAAGTGTTGCTATTCTTGGCTTTTGTTTTTCCTGAGACAAGATTTCTCTGTGTAGCCCTGACTGTCCTGGAACTCACTCTGTAGACCAGGTTGGCCTCAAACTTAGAGATCTGCCTGCTTCTGCCTCCTGAGTGCTGGCCAGCTTGGCTTGTTACATGAGTACTGGAGATCTGAGCTCAGGTCTTCTTATTGGTGCTTCAAGACTTTCCTTGCTGAACTACCTGCCCAGGCCCACAAGACAGTTTCTTATTGAGTTAAACATACGTTTGCTATGGGACCCAAGAATCTAACTTTTTGTTGTAGCCAAGAGAAATGGAGACTATATTCATGTTGAATATCTGTTGAATGTTCATAGTGTCTGGCTCACAATCATCAAGTGCCCTTTACTTAATCGGCAGATAAACTGTTGATGTTTCTGCAGTACTGAAAGCTACTTACAGAGATGATGAAGATGCATGAAAACAAGACCAAACTTCAAATGTATGGTGCTGAGTGAAAGAAGCCAGGTTCAGAAAGCTACAAACTATATGCTTTGATTCAAATGATATTCTCAAAAAAGAAGAAGCTATAGAGAAAAAGAGAAAGCCAAAGATTGCCAGAGATCATGAGTGTGGCTATCTGTACAGGGGGGAATACAGGAAAATGTGAGGGTGGTAACAATGTTCTATATCTTAATTGTGGTAGTAGTTTTATGGGACTATATAGAGTCAAAACTCCTGCAACTGTGCACTCAGAGGGGCAAATTTAGACCTAAATAAGTCTAGCTTAAAAACCATGTATTTCAGTGTTCCTCAGAGTCTCCTGTCTTTACATTTGCCCATGTAAAGCACTCACTAGACTGGTGTCCTTGGAGATGGCTCCTTCTCTCCCTGGCTCCCATTCCAAGTCTAAGCTCAGGTTCTGCTTCTTCTATGGAGTTCCTTATCCCCATCTCACTTGTTGGGATCATGGAACACACATCTACCCCTCCCCTCCCCTCCCCTCCCCTCTCATTTTCTCTCTCTCCCTCCTTCCCTCCTCCCTTCTCCCTTTCCTCCCTCCCTTGTTTCTTTTCTTCAACAGGGTCTCATGTATCCTCAACCTTGAACTTGGTATATAGCTGAGAGTAACTTTGAAATTTTGGTCATCCTGAATGATGGGATGCCAGAGTTACAGGCACATGCTCCCATGCCCAAGTTATGCAATGCTAGGGATTGACTCCGGGGTCTCAAGTGTGGTAGGTACTCATTCTCCCAAGTGAGCTATAGCCTGGCACTGAAGTAAAACCTTAAGTTAGTGTTCTGAGACTTTGCTCTTAGGGATGTTGAAAGCACACTCTAGAGGAGGGTATATGCAGAACTTGGCCTGAAGCTCTGTTTTTCTTGGACTGCACAGTTGTTTAAAAAAGTTCAATTAGTTGCCAAGATTAAAAAAATTAGAAATTTCATATAAAAATCCAGATTTATAGCCTCTCTTTAAAAGAATAGGAGGATCTGGGAAAATGGACCTGAATTCTATAGAGGACCAGGGATGAGATACCCTGCCTCTTGCTCCAGACCTATGCCCTCCATCTGTGAGCTGCTGCTGTTTGGCACAGAGACCTCTGTCCTGCCAGGCTCTTAGTTTGCCTATACAGCAATGATAAAGAAAATCAGAATTTTAGGGTACTTATTTTAAAATATAAAAACTGGAGACCATGTATGATGCTTAGTCTTTGCCAGCTTGACCCAAACTGGTCGTCTAGAAAGAGGGAAGCACAACAGAAGAAATGTTCTCATCAGACTGAACTGTGGGCAGGTCTTGATTGATGACTGATGGGGGAGGCTCCATCCCACCATAGGTGGTGTCGCTCCTGGCCAGGTTGTCCTGGGTGGTATAAGAAGGCAGGCTGAGAAAATCATGGGGGAACAAATCAGTAAGCAGCATTCCTCCATGGCCTCTGCGTCAGTTCCTGCCTCCAGGTTCCTACTTGAGCTCCTGCCCTGACTTTTGGTCATGGTGTTTGTGATAGCAGCAGAGAGCAAACCATGACAGCTTGTGATTTGAAATCCAGCAATAAACATATTGTTCAGGGGAAAAGGGTGAGTTTGCTAGTGGGTGTGGTGCTTGTGATGGCTGTGTGCTGAAAAGATGCACATTCAGGTGATTTTCTGAAACAAATGCCTGCTCCACACTTAGACATGGCTAGTGTAGGAAGATTCATGTGCTCAGTCCTTCCAGCCAAAAGGCCTTTGAGTAGTGGAGTGTCCAGTTTGCACAAAAGACAGTGTGGTGGCCTTGTGTAAACTGTGATGCTGGAGAGCCAGAACTAAGGACCCTTTAGGGAAGTCAATATAGAGAATTTTAAGAGAGAGAGAGAGAGAGAGAGAGAGAGAGAGAGAGAGAGAGAGAGAGAGAGAGAGAGAGAGAACAATGATAGTATAGGAAGTAATAATAGCGCCTACACCCTCCAGTCAGTTATTTTCAAACTCTTGGGATGGTGTGGAGGTGTCCATCTTATTCAGACGGTGCCAAATGGTCACTTGGACACATCTTGATTGACAAGTCTGATCTACACTTTCTCCAAAGAATCAGACACAGTTTTCCAATCTCAATTTAGCTTTTAAACAATCTCCTCCATGCTGCAGAGTACCTCACTGAACCAAAGAAAGTCACTGCTCTTGGAGGACAAGAGGCTATTTAGGAGTTGATGAGGTCGGCACTTTTTTTGTGTGTGTGATTGCCTGCTTGGCATCTTCCCAGGTTAAGTATGAATGCCAGGATCCTTCTTGCCCGTCTCTGTAGCCCTAGGCTAGTCACCAAGGTCTCTTGTTTTCTCACCAGCCTAGTGGAGGTGAATTCTTGACCTCACAGGCTGTTGTGAAAGATTTAATTAGAACCCATGAACTCGGCAAGATCTATGGAGGAAAGCTAGCGCAGAAGAGCCAGGCAGTTTCCAGCCACCTCACCATTTCATTGTGAGCTCAGCTGATACGCCAGGCTACACATCTCAAAGTCAGTCTCCACAATGTGCGACTCCCTCACAGTTCAGAACACTGTGAGGAACATCAGAGCACCCAAAGGAAGAAGATAAGCTGTGCTTCTTTTATACAGTTCAGGTAGATATCATTCTGGTTTTAGTGTGATAATTTCTTCACTTAAGGAACAAAGATCTTTTTCTCTTAAGTGTCCTTTTTGAATATGAACTACCACAATGTCTGTTTAAAGCATAGTTGGCTCTAGTTGGAAAGAAATGTACCTTTCCAAAATCAGGACTCTTACGGCTCTGTCCAATAGGAATATAGTATGTGTGTATACACAGTTCATAGATTTACTTTATTTTTATTTATGTGTATGTCTGTGTATGGGCATATGTATGTGGGTTCCTGTGAAGCCAGAAGGTGCTATCAGATTTATTGAAAATGAAGCCAAAAGTGATTGTGAATCACCATGTGGGGGCTAGGAATTGAACCCTGAAGGCAAAGCCATCACTTTGGCTCCTCTATATTCATACTTAAAATTTTATAGTAGTATTAGTTTTAAAACATTACATTAATTTCAACCAGCACTAGAGAGAAGGCTCAACGGCTAAGAGTGTTAGCTGCTGTTCCAAAGGACTTGGGCTCAATCACTAGCTCTCCCATGGTGGGTCACACCCGTCTATAACTCCAGTTCCAGGGCATTTGAGGCCCTGTTTGATCCCCATGGACACCACATGCATATGTTGCCTATACATACATGCAGCAAAGCACCCATAGAAAATAAAATAATAAAATTCAATCATGTATGTTATTTATTCTAGATATTTCTGAAATACCCTTTCAATATAATTTATGTTAGATTTACTAATGAGATATTTCATCTTTCTTGTTATTGTTATTAAAATGTAGGGAATCTTAACAATTACAGTGTGTTTCAAATTTTCACTAGGAAAATTCTTAGCCTGTCTTTGGTTCTAAAATTTGCAGCTTTTACATATTTTCAAATTGTCCCAAACATTCTTAAATTTTCTTGAGACCGACTTTTCAGTTTTTCAATTTTAATGCCAATTAGAGAACAAAACAACATTTAAGAATCTTTGCCTCGGCTACACTATCATTTCTAGGCGATATATATATATATATATATATATATATATCCTCTAGTGGCTATGTTATGATAGATAGGGCAGGGCTAGACTGAGATGAAGGCTGCCGATCCATGGGATTTGCAGAAGTCTTATTCCCACCACTGATACCTTATGTGTGTTCTTTGTTGAGAGAGTCCCAGCAGGAAAACAAATGCTGTGGATATGATGGAAGGCCCTTCTCCAAACAGCACACATGATTTGCCCCCTACTCTCCAGAGTACTTTTATATATAGCTGCCTGCTCCTTAGAGTGCCTCATAGTATCTAGAAGAAACTTGCAGGTATTCAGCTGCGAGACACCAGACTGAAAAACAGCACCTGCCCAGCCATGATACTGTGTATCCACTTGACAAATAGATAGGAAACTAGTTTCTCTGTCCAGCGTGGCTAAACTCTGAGGAATATTTTAGCCATGAAAAAGGATCACAGAGTTGCCATCTTCATGAGCTTGATGCCTAAAAGTGGAGAATGTTGAACCTAGTCATATGAGCAATGAATAAATAGCAGCATGCTAATATAAAGCATTGTTCATCATGAGACCACACCGTTAGGGACTGAATTCAGTCTGGCGTTTTGGTGATTTCTCTTTAAATATTTGAAATTTTTCTTGGTCCCTGGTGGGTATGGGAAGTAACAAGTGGCAGACATATTTTTTATTTGTTTGTTTTTTTTTAGTCGGGGATACAAGTATAATCAAGAGTAACAACCAGAGTGTGAGCAGTTAGGAGGGTTGGAGAGAGATGGGTAGAACCCCCAAGGCCTCCAGGAGCAATTTAGTCTCTATCCTTATACACTGGAGGTCAGCAGGAGCTTTTAGCAGACTGCATGTGCTCCCATTTGGGTTCCTCCTTTGGGTTTTATGAGATGACATGTGGCTGCAGATTTTCTGTGTGATTGTCACCTTAAGTTCTGCCCCAATGGGGAATGACAACAGAAGAAAACTGGTACCTTTGTCTTATTGCTTATTCACCAGCAATGGGCTCTAGAAAGTTCTGAGAAAGAAATAGTTCATGAGAACAGTGAGGGCAGAAGCAGTTTAAGAGCTCAGGAAGAATGGATGTAACAAAGCACAGAAATAAAATTTGGATGTTCCAGCTCGAATTTTAATCAGGTCTGCAGGAACTAAGTCTCATCATTTTTATATTATCATTAGTGGTACTTGCTATGGCTTGACTGTCTCCTACTGCGACTCTTGTTGAAATTTAATCCCCACTGTGCATTATTAAGAGGCTGGAAACTTAATCTAACTGTGGCACTTGGAGGTGGGACCTCGGGGACGTAATTAGGATTAGATGAGGTCATGGGCATGGGACCTCCATGGTTGCATTAGTGGCTGCAGAAGAAGGGGGAGAAAGACCTAAGCCAGCAAGCGTGCTGTCTCTCAGCATGTGCTAGCCTCTGCTGCAGTGTCCTCATCAACGAGAAGGACCTCACAAGATGCAGCCCTTTGACCATAGACGTCTAGTGCTATGAGCCGAATAAACTTTTATGCTTTGTAAATTACCTACGTTGTGTTTTCAGTTATAGCAACAGAAACTGAACTGATGAAGATAGGATTACATTGTACCACAGCTACTATTTATCCAAGGCCTGTTTGTTTGCTAGCTGTATATATTTATACACGTGTGTGTGATTAATCCACAGAAAACCCTGCCCAAAATGTAGATATTATTCCCATTTTATTTGATTCACAATGAAAGAACTATGCTAAATTTAAATGACTTGTCTACAGCTGAGAAGCTAATATTGGAGCATGGTCTGCTTGATTGCAAGGCACTGGTATGTTCTTATCATCATTAGTGCCTGTGTAAGTGGAGGCTAGATGGTTTCAGGCTTGAGCATGGGTAGAACAATATGGGATCAGACTCACTCATGCCTGTGAGAGAAGCTGAGGATCAGGATGGTGATACTTGAATAGGTGATACTTAGTGTCAGCCTCTAATTATCCCCCCCCAATATGTGCAGTTCCTAAAGGTCATGTGTATAGTTCCACTTTCCTCTCTTTAGATCTTAAGCTGATCTTTCTGTTCTACAGATCCACTGGCATCTCTATTTGGTTGAGTTGAACTGGATCCATTTCTGTAGATAACAGTTCAGTTGTCTGTAGCCAGGCAGTCTCCTTCATCTGTGCAGGTAGCATCTCCCGACCCAAGGTAGATACACCCTCTAGGAGTAAAGACATAAGCAAGCAAGCATCACTGATCAAATAAAGCCTTTATCTTAGTAAAATGGACAGAGAGCAAAGTAAGATTTACAATTCATGGCACATTTAATGACAGCATAAAGAGGAAAATGAGAATGTTCAAGAAAATCAGGATGGTGACATCTGAGCTGGCGCCCCACAGGAAGTAAGGGGGAAAGTGAGGGAATCTGAGGAGAGAGCATTCTAAACATAGCAAGCAGCAAAACTAAGGGCCTCAGGCACAGTTGTGCCTGGAACAGATAGGGACTAGCAAAGTGCTTTGGCTGGGACTGTGTGCAGTTGGAGATGGAGTTGGAGAGAAAGCTGGGCCTTGCAGGACCTTGCGGCCACTTTGGCTTTCCTGTGAGTGAGGTTTCATAGTACAGGAGCAGCATTTTTCAAGTATAGTTGATAGTGCAAACGTAGGCATAGAGGTTGGGGGAAGAGTGGGGATTCACTGCCGTCCTGTGTGGGAGAAAGGATGAACCCACATATGGAAGGTCAGAGAGCCTGTAAGAAGTAGTTGAATGCTCTCTCTCCTTCCTTTCCCCCCTCCCTCGCTCCCTCCATCTCAGTCATTCATTGTCCTAGGTATTTCTTCTATTTTCTAAATGATATTTTAATTTTTTAAATTATACAAGTAAGCCATCATTCTAGCCTTCCTGCAAAATATCATGCAGAGTAAAATGAATTTTTTTGTGCTTCATAGTTCTTGTCCAAGAAAGAGCTCATTCTTATGATCTGATTTTTTCTGTGTGTTTACATGTATTCATATAGTATAAAGCTGAAGCATTAGGTTTTTTTGATATGAAAATGAAGGCATGATCTCACACTGATTTTTTTTTTTTTATCAGTACAAATATCTTGAAGATTCTTCCATCTCAGAACACTGAGACCCACTTCCTTCTGCTAAATTGCCCAGGGAGTCAGTCCTTCAAAAATGCTTCTGACTCATTTGACTCCCTCTTCTAATCACTCCCTGAATTAGGGAATCAAAGATGGACACCCACGCACATGCCCTAGGCAGAGCCTCTTTTCCAGAAAATGTCCACAAGATGACATTTAAGGGTTCAGAGAATGAGCTTAGCATACACAGTCACCTTCCTGAAGTGGCTTTCCTGTTCTGGCAGGGTCACAGCTGGGTTGATCCTTTTTGTTTGAAAATGCCTCTGCTGTGTTAACTCTGGGCATGTCTCTCATGTCTCCCTCACTAACATCAGTTCAAGAGCCCGGTGCAGGATGACCTGGCCTTGGGTGGGAAGTAAGCACACTGAGCAAACCTAGAGGGAAGTAGGTGTGGAAATAAGAACACGTGTTATGATTAGAACAGGATGGTTATTAGATCATTGCATTTGTTAGCATTTGTTATAATTTCATATCAACAGTATACAAACCTACAGAGGCCAGGGCAATATGCAATACCAAAAGACTTAACTGTTAATCACCAGAAAATTCTCACCTCTGATCACTATTTTGATGGTTATAACAGCAAAATGTATACAGAATGTCTAGTTTACTCTGTCCTGAAGGTATAGCTGCTAAGTTTTAGACAGTCACCACAGTGCAAGCTACTGGTTACTTCTTTCTTCTCCCTGCCTTGAATACACCACACAACAGGCAGGAGGGAAAACCAGACACAGTCTATTGGAAACTCACCTCCAGGGCTGTACTTTTCAGTTCTGGGGTTCTTGCTTGCAGGATGCACTGTTAAAATGCCGGAGAGCTCTTTCAGGCAAGGCTCAAAATCCAGCAGCTTTCACCCATTTTGATCTACTGCACCTATGCACATGAAAGGAGAAGCATGGTTTCCTCTTGGATTTACTCACCTATCTTCAGGGAAAGGCAGGTAGCATGTTGCCCATTGACCAGCATGGTAGAGGGCAACAGAGTCTCAAGACAGGAGACCCAGACAGCAGGAAGGAGGAATGGGCCCGCAAACACATTGGAGCTCAGACCTGAGCATAGCTGTGTTGGGTACGGATACCTTGCCCCTTCTCTAGGACATGGTGTTGGAGACACAGGCCTGGAAGACGGGAAGCCATGCTCTTGCTGCCGAGTAGGATGTAGTTCTCTAGGCTTTGTAGAAAAAATAAAGACTTAGCAGTAAACTTAGTATCCTTTTGAGGCAGCAAAAAAAGCCCATTTGGATCATTATGATCAATAATATTTATAAAACATAAGAATAGTGCCATACGGAGGGAGTGTGAGGAGCTATTAGAAAAAGTACTTACCCTTCAAGAACTATTATCTAGTGGCAGGAACAGATTGTGCATGAAAACATAGCATTTCCAGGCAGCAAGTAGTAGCCACTGAAGGAGCAGAATAGGACCTAGATGGGGTGTGTGTGTGTGTGTGTGTGTGTGTGTGTGTGTGTGTGTTTAGTGGAGGAGACAGATCCATGCTCTAAACTGAACATGAGACAGAGTTTCATGAAAATGAATTTAGTGTGTAACTTAAAAGGAGTTGAAGCAAAACATAGTGGAAATAAGATACATAAAGGAAAGGGAATGTCCGGAAGAGGAGAGGGTCCTAGGGGTAAAGGGAGGCATGAAGGGTTTCTGTGAACATACAAAGAAGGAATGAACAGCATGACTGTGTCAGGGAAACAGGAGAGGCAATGAACATTGTCTAGCTATTAAGGTAGATTTGTGGGGGAAGAGATGCCAACTGACCGAAGTGGGCATTTGTGGAAGCTTTTGGGGAACATGACTTTAGGGACTTGCTAAATCAATGATGAGGACACACATGGGGTTGTCTAGCTTGAGGGCAGCTTTGGCTAGAGTCCCTTGTTGGCCCATTAAGATGATGTGATTGAGTGAACTCCTCTGAGAAACTAGCTTGACTGCTGCTTATGTTCACATTCAGAAGTGGATGGAAGAAGTAGGCATGTCCAGAGACCTGGAATGCTGGCTTGTGGGATCTCTTGGCTGACAACAGACATTTCATACAGTGGAACACTGTGCCTCTCAAGACTGCCTCAGCAAAGCTAAGAACTAGTACGAAGAAGCAGCCACTGAATGTGGCAGCCGGAAGTCCTGTGTGATACAATTCAATGGGTCAGGAGCAGGTGTGCTGAAATAAGACAGATGACTAGGGGCTTTTAAACATCTCTGCACATTGGAATCAGTGGCAGGGATAAAAAAACACATTCCTAGGTCCCTACCACATGAGGAGGAGGAGGAGGAGGAGGAGGAGGAGGAGGAAGAGGAGGAGGAAAGGGCACTCAAGTCAACTCAGGTACAGGAAATAGCAAGAGAGTCCAGTCTAGAAAGGTGAAAAAGAAGAACATGGCAGAGAGAGAGCTGGGTGGTAGGAGCCAGAGACCAGAAAGACAGAATTCAAGGAGAAGCCAGTCACATATTCATCTTCCAGATGAAACGAGATGGCTCAGTGGTTAAGAATACTTCCAGGTAAATCCAGCTCCAGAGGACCAGACACACTCTAGTGGTATACACACACACACACACACACACTAAAAATAAAACATACACGATAAAAATAACAACAAATCTTTAAATTGCACTCTCTTCACTGCAGAGCTTTCAAGTTCCCCCTTAGGACATTGTTGACTAAGTCACCTAGCATGGTCATCATCACAGCTACCTGGGAACCCAGATTATGAAAGTTTGCAATTATGAAATGATACGTGTTGGGTGGTTACACACAAGCTTGTCTTTTGAAAGTGTCTATTTCACAGTTTCTGTGGGGATGCACTCTGCTTGAGTCTTCAGGGGACTGGAGTTCAGAGGAAGGAGTCACATCTGTTTCAACATTGTAAGAGTCATTGCTGATAGTGGTCGGGGACATCCCAGGGCTTTAGTGTTCCAACCACGACCATGTTGTGGCAGGAAATGCTAGGTCACAAATCACACTTCACACTCCTCTGCAGCTGCTTGTCTAGAATCTGGTCTGAAATCTTCTACCTTTTGCCTGTGTTCTACCTATGACCTGGGGGCTGCAAGGCATACTGCCATTTTCACGTTATCTTTGTACTTTGTGTGCTCTTGTAAGTGTGGTTATCTCAGTGGTCAAAGCAGTAAATAAAAACCAGTGCTGCATGTGAAATTTGTACTATGTATATTTTATCTAGCACCTTTCTGTGGAATGTGCCTGTGCCAAATTTCTATTGAAACATCTGTTTCAATTAAGTTATATATTCCTGCTCTGAGACAATAAAAACATCATTACTACTAATGGTGTCCATTATGTGCTGGCCACTGTTATAAACATTGTACATATATTATACATTTCAACTGAGAACACCTCTATGATACAGTTATCATGATCCATTCTATTGTCTTCCTTGTTCTGCTCACATTGGAAAAACCCCACTGTATGGGTCTCTGAAATTCTCTAGGAACTGCCATGATCTCATGGAGCATGTTAGTCATTTCTAGTTGTCTGTATCCCAGAGTTTGAGGTCCAAGAAGATCATTCATCATTCATTCATTAGACAGCCTAAATATTTCATTCCTCTGTAGCAATGCCTTTTTTGTATGGTGAAAACAGAGATGTGGGAATACAGGGGATGTTCCCAAGGAGATAAAGGGGAATATTTGGGGTGATCTACTCATGTAGATTTTAAGAGATGGACTCTAACTCATAGTATGAGTTTAAGCAGGACGTTAGTACTTTTGTGCTGAGAGGTTTATCCTGGAACATAGAGTAAAATCCTTGGGCTTTCAGAATTGGGGCAGGAAGGTGGCATAGCCCTTGTGCTAGGCCACAGGGGCTGGTGACTGTATTTCTGTTTTCCTCCTGGGAAAAACTGTGCCAAGGACTGTCTCTCCTTTAGCTGCCTAGTGAGAGTGCCCCCTTTTCTCACTGAGCAAGTGCAGTGTGAGCTCTGGGTGGAGGGGCAGGCTGATCTTGATGGGAGAAGCTTGCTGATCAAGCGAGCTCTGGACAGAGGAGGGTTCATGTAAGATATTTTCTACTCTGACTCCCAGCTTCTTGATTTTTAAGGCTGGGGAAAAGGATACCTACTTCACTGGATTGTTGGGAGAATGAACAAACCATTTCTGTCCATCAAATGGTCTGAAGATATTGAAAGCTGAGGGACAGGCACTGTTGTCCCATAAGTGGTTTTCAACTGGGACATGATCTTGCTTCTCCACTGGGAACACTGGGAAATATCTGGAGATGTTTTAATTGTCAATATTTGGAGGAGTTTACTACCAGCATTGAGAGGGCAGAGGCCAATGATGTTGCTAAATGTCCCACAATGCACAGGCATGCTCTCTACCACGAAGAATTATGTGACCCAATGCTCTTAGGTCTGCATTGGAAATTGCTTTACTAACATGCTGATGAAAAATCTCTTATAAAAATCTTATGAGCTAGGACTGTTGCTATTTACTTCCTTTAGGTAAGGGGATATCAGAAATTAAATGATTTAGAAGTTAACTTGCTGAAACATTAACAGAAGAAAATTTTGGGATTTGACCTCTGGCTGTTCTGCTCCAGGGTTCTGGTGTTTAACCCATGAGTATGGGTGGACTTCTGTGGGTGATAGGCAGTAGACAGTGCATGTGGAGTATATTAATTAAGAAGCCTCCTTCTGTCTTGCCAGGGATTTGTAAAGCTGGTATGACTCAAAGAGTAAATTAGACATGCAGCTTTCAGGACACACTCCTTGTCATTCTGGTGCACTGTGATATGATCTAGGCTCTTTACAAGCCCTTGAGAAAGTAGCTACATGTAATTACAGTGTGATGCTGCTAATACAGTCTTCCAGATAGCTTTTCACATCTTAGATTTTTAGCATTATATGCTGCTGAGTATGTTAGGGAGCTGTTTAAGCATAGAATTCTGACACATGAGCTTTTGAAGCTGGGCTTATCACTTCCTAGGCCCTCTGTCTGTTGCTCTTTAGACTCACTTTCACAACAAGAGAATGGGTACACCTGACTACCAGCCCAGTCACTTCAATGAACCAATACTAGACTTGTGGTACTTCCCCTTTTGGTATGCTCACATGGGATAATGCTCTTGTACACTGTAAAGATCTGCCACTTGTGTTGGTTTAATAAAATGCTGATTGGCTAGTAGCTGGGCAAGAATGAGAGGTGGGACAACCAGACTAGGAGAATTTTGGAAAGAGAAAAGGCAGAAGAGGAGAGTCTAGCCAGATGCAGAGGAAACAATATGAGAATGCTATTCTGAGAAAAGATAGCAAGCTGAGTGGCTAAATATAGGTAAGAATTATGGGTTAATTTAAGTGTAAAAGCTAGTAATTAAATAGCTGTAATATTAATCCTCTGAGTCAATTATTTGGGAAGTGGCTGCTGGGTATTTCTGGCTGGGAGAGAAACTCCTACTACACCCTCACCCTTTCAGTTAAAATATGTGTGATGAGATGCTAAGAGAATAAACAATGTTGTAAAATAATTCACCCATTTATTCCTGAGCTCATTGAACACCACTCTGGGCCAGCACTGTTTTATTACAGTCACACAGAGAACATGTCCCTGTCAGGTCCCTCTACAATGATCTCCAGCTCTGGCTCTACTTGCCTGCCCATGTTTCTTTGCTCTAGTCCCTGCATGTAGATCCTGTTGCTCACAACTTTCTCTGCAACTTTACAAGGCTTTACACAAAGCCTCTGCTCTCTTTCAATCACACATTTGACTCTTATTTGTTCTCCAAAATGCAGTCCAAATCTCATTGCTTCAGCGAATGCCACCATGCACTTCCTCATCTAGAATGGCATCTCCTGTCCTGTGGTCTTACAGTATCTACTGTTACTATTCTTTCTGCAGCACTGGCTTACCATCATATATAGACTCGTTCTTACAAATGTCTGGTAGGAGAACAGAAATGGCCATGGCTTTGTGCATGAACCAAAGTGTAGCTACCATTCCTCATCAAAGAAGCTTCTCTTGAAAGAAAATGGAGGCAATTTGTACACAATGGAGAGAACAACAGATCATAGGGAGCCCAACCTTGTTATTTGGAGTTTTTAACTATTTTTTTCAAGATAGGTCTTTCTGTGCAGCCTTGGCTGTCCTGGAACTTGCTCTGTAGTAGTCCAGGCTGGCTTCTAGTTTACAGAGATCCACTTGTCTCTGCCTCCTGAAGGCTGGGATTATAGGTATGCACCACCATCACCTGGGTAGGAATCTAGTGTTAATAAATACATTTACATCACGGCTCCTGTGTTTATGGCTCTGGAAGAGGAGCCAGAAATATTGTAAGGTCAGAATACTAGGAAGTCTTCCATGAACCAGTATCTTCTAAAAATGACTGCATAGTTAAGACCTGAACAATGGCAATATTAATGGTAACATTGAATGTGGAAGGGGGAAATTTTCATGAAGTTCTTAACATTAGACAAAGAACTACAGGCAAACAATGACTGCTGGAATTAGCCTTTCCCAGAGATGAACCCCTTCATTGGTTGTTCAATGCAAAGTGGTCAGGTCTAAAACCATAGACAAACAAATAACAAAAACAGACTCAGCAGACTGTATTTATATATATTTGAGTAAACACATGCACACACACAAACACACATGTGTTTATGGAACAATAATAACTAGAAAAAGGGGCTATCAACTTGAGGGGGTCATGGGAAGGGTTTTAGAGAGGGGGGTAAGGGGAGGGGAAAATGATGTGATACTATTTTAGTTTTTAAAAGTTAATTAAAAGAATGTAGTTACTCTGAGAGCCATGGTAGGCACAGAAAGGAAGCAGGCATTCCCCTGCCAGCTGTAGCATTTAGCTCCTGTGCTCGATCTGAGCCCAGACCCAGGCTTTATGCCTGGCTTACCCACTTGGACCAAGTGTAGCTTCTTAGAATAGCCAGAACCCACAGAGGCCCTAGTTACTCTCTGTTTGGCAATAGTTCCAAGAATTTCTGAATTTGTCCTCTGCTAGTTCTTCCCAGAGTCCTGTCTGCTGTAAAGAAAGAGGGATGGTAACAACAGTAGGGGCTTACCAAGTGCCCCCTGGGTGCTGAAACAACTTGCTGAGTATTGTCCTAGAGCCTCATCTAGCCCTCCACACCCATATAAGGTATGAACTGCAGGAGCTCCATTTGAAGTGAAGAAATGGGGGCTGAGATAACTTGTCTGAATTCTGTGATCAGGGGAACCCAGGCTTGCCTTTTTCTACAACTCTTGGATCCTTCTGTGCAAGGGTTGGTTATAAAATTGTGAAGGATGGAACTAAGCAATATTGGGGCAGTGGGACCATGGGACTGCATGCTGCCTGCCCAGGGATGGGTTGGGGATTTGTGGAGAAGAAGGAATGACCTGATGTGGTGGGAGGGGGAAGGGACCTTGAATAAGAATATGCAAGGTTAGAAAGTGTGACTTCTTTGTTCATAATAATAATAATAATAATAGTGAAGGATGGAATGTGGAGATAATTCCGTAAATCAAATGCTTGCCCTGCAATTGTGAAAATTGGAATTACAACCCCAGAAGCCATGTAAAATTGGGCGTGGCAGCATGTGTTTGTCGTCCTATTGCTCAATGCTGAGATCAGAGGCAGGAGAATTCCAGAATGTCATGGGCCAGCTATACTGCTACACACAGTTGTGCCCAAGGGAGAGACACCAAACAAGATACAAAGTGAGGCTGTTCTCTGAGGCTCACATAGGCACCATGACATGTGTGTGTCCACATTGACACTCAAACACAATTAAGTCTTTCTGATTTTCAAATGACTTCTGGAATTGATGTTTGCCATGGAAAAAATTTTCATTGAAGTGAGGACACTTTTAGGACTGGTATGTTTTTAGCTGGAACGATATTTAGTACTATTCAGATTTTAAAGATTTAAAAGGATGGTTCTTTGGTTGTAATCGTATTCAATCCTAAAAGGCCAGCTTAGAGCTGCTGAAGAGAGGGACTGTGGAGGGTACATGTGGAGCAGCATTTTCTAGGAATGTTGATGGGTCAAAGCCTTCCCGAGAAAGTGGCAATAAATAATCCTGCCAGCTGGATTTCAAGGCAGATAATGAAATCTTTTCTTCTGGGGACATGACCTCTCCCCTGTGTTTGTCATATTTCCTGACTCAAGTGATCCAAAAGTTCTGATGTTGGCAATATTTGCCCTTTCTACCCTTAGGTGGGTCACAAGTGGTGTGCACTAGCCTCGTACGGGGGATGGTCACACAACCTAGAGAGATCGGCTGTCATAGTTTTTTTTTTTGTCTATTTGAAGAGCCAACCTGGTAGGGATAATGACAACGCAGTTTTAAAATCTGCCTTCTTGTAGTCTCAGAGATTGAGATTTTTGAGAAGCATGGACTAAGATGAAGTGAGCCAACATTTTGGTCACAAAAAGAAACACAAGGGGAAAAACCCCAAATCCTTTGATGATTCCTAAAATTGTATCTTTTCTTTGGAGGCAGTTGTAATTTTTATGTCAGTTCTTATTAAAAATAATAATAGACCCATTAGTAATGCAACTTTGTTAAAGGTGGATGAGTCCCCAAGGGAGAAGATGAATTTATTTTTCAGTGAAGCCTGAAGAACATTTCCTGTGTCTAAATCCTCCCAGCCTTTTGCAGCGGGTCCTGAAGGGTGCTCCCCACTTAAAGCCTTTGTAAAGAATGAGGAATACCAAGGCTCTGCTGTTCCCTTTAATATTCTCATTTTAACGTTGAATGAGCCCCCCTCAGACTTTCACAGCTAAGAGTCTTAGAATTATGTTGGAAAAATTGGAATTTTGGTTACATTTCCTTTAGAATTTGCTAATGTAAAAATAAACCTTTAAAAAAGATACCAGACTTTATGAGAAATTGAGTTACTATTCAATTCCTCAGAAGATTAATGAAATGGAAAGGTCCTGTCTTTCCTGGGTTCAGTATTTAATAGCTTTCCCATTTTCATCTTGTGTATTTGTTTAATTTAAAGACAGTGTTATAGATTATGTGATATAAGTTTTGTTTCAATGAAGAATTAATTTTAATTAATTATTCATGTGCAAGACATCGATAGGCCTATTGATGAAGATTTAACCCCAAACATACCTTTGTGTGTGTGTGTGTGGTTGCACGCATGCGCTCACACATGCGTGAATGTATGTATATGTATACTGCATGTGTACAGGAGTCTGCAGAGGTCAGACAAGGGCATCACATCTTCAGGAACTGGAGTTAGACAGTTGTAAATCGCCACGTGAGTACTAGGAACTGAGCTCAGAGCCTCTGCAAGAGCACCAGGCACTCTCAACTGCAGAGCCAATTCTCCAGCCGGCCCCCACCAACATACCTTTCTTGCTCACACGATACTGCTTTCTTCTAACGATGAGCCCTTCATTTGGCAATTCTTTCTCAGTTCCTGGCTTTGGGGATACAGAGGGAAGATACCTAAGGGGTTCCTGGAGCAGCGGTCTGCAGCACTTCCAAAAGTGGCTGTGTCTCCCTCCCTAACTGTAGCAGGTCTAGGAAAGACCACATGGTGACAAGTTCTGTGGGCTCAAAGTAGGGCAATTGGATTCAATATAATAAAGTAATACAGCAGCCTGTTTCCAGAACTATCCATCAGTGATTACCAATCACAGGGTCAGGTGCTGGAGGAAGTGGACCCAGGGCAAGAGAGAAGGCTCGGCGGTTGACAGTGCTTCCTGTAATTCTAGCTCCAGGGGACTTGATAACCTCTTCTAGTCTCTGTGGATACTAGTACACACACACGCACACGCACACGCACGTACGCACACACACGGGGGTGGGTGGCGGGGCATAAAGAGAGAACACAAAAACACAAAATGAATATTCCTGGACCAAAAGGAATCTCTGCCCTGTAGTGGCCTCTGCAGTTTCTCCTCATGAAGTCAGCTTCCATGTACTGCTACCTCCAAAGAACGCTTGTGTCTTAGAAAAATAAATACATAGCCAATTTTCAGATTATATCTTTCTTAGTTCTGCTATAAATTATGTGACTTGATGTTGGCAAAGTCTGAAGTCAGAGTTGGCTTTCCATCCTCAGTCTTAGCTCAGAAAATCAGTGGCATTCATTGAGGTTTGTGTCTGCAGATGAATTTGCCATCTGAAGGGGACAGCTAAATTCACAAGGGAAAAAACAAAATCTCAATTTTTCAACTGGTTCCAGACACCAGAGCCACAGTGAGGCATGGAAGATTTAATTTGTACTTATTTATTTTCTTGTCACTATAACTGGGGCAGACCTTCACTTATGGTATTTATAAGATTTATGACCCTGGAGGAAACCATTATGGTTACCTTCATTGCATTAAGTTTCCAAATTTTTATTTAGCATATTCCTTATGGTTTGGAAATGGCATAATGAACCACATTCTGGCAGTAGATGATTGAAGAGGCTGTGGGCAAACATAACCGGAGATCCAGAAGACTGGGTTCTCGGCCAAGGGTGACCCTTATTTGCAGGGCTGCCTCAGACTGGGCCTCTGGCTCTCAGATTATTCCCTATAATCAAGGATATAGCTTATGTGACCTAGAAGAGCTAGGCACCATGTCCCAGCATAAGCATCTGTTAAACACAGTTGCTTGGGTCTTTGGAGCTATTCACTATAGCTGAGTAGAGTTCAAGGTCAAATCCTTTTAATATCTTCTTTCTAGATCTTTCTGGAGCACCCACTCATGTTGCTATGGTCTGATCAGCATTGTCTCTTTTCTACCTAAATATGTTGTGGAAAGTAGATTTACTTCAACCATTTAAGGACATCCACTTAATTTTATTTTGACAACCTCTAAATATATCCCAGGATCTTCTTTGATATAACTGAAGGAAGACTGCATGGGAAGTTTTCTGATTCCACTGTCAAACTCTAGTGTTAAGACTTGAACATTGCCAGGGACTGTTGTGTTTACCTGGACTCTGGCTGGACTCCTCTTCTGCTCCTGCTGATTATGATTTTGGTAACGAAGCCAGGCAGGTTCCTGCTGCTTCCCCAAATCGATTCATTAAGAAGCCAATTTTGATTTTGTCAGTTAGGAAACTGATTTTGGGATTTTTCATATGCACTCATTCATTGGGTATAAATTATCTACTAGGAGCTGTGAAAGGATTAAAATTACTAATACACATTGTATTCATTTAGACAATTTTATTAATATTGAATACAAGATAATGCATCATTTTATACATATAAAACACTGAGTTCTATTATGGCATTTTCATGTATGTGTACTTGGCTCTAATTCATCCCCTGTACCCTGCTCTCCCTTGTGAGCCTACTGCCTGTCTCTGGCTGTTTTCCTTTTATCCCCCACATCCTAATCCATCATCCATCTTCTGCTTTCAAGTCACATGTATTTCATCATCCAGTCCCTTAGGATGCCTTTCTCTGGTCTCATGAAATTTCCCTCTCCCCCCTTTCTTACACACACACACACACACACACACACACACACACACACACATATATATACTTCAGTCACATACTCCCCAGACACCCTTCATGTATATAATTTTAAGTCAAGTTTGTTCATATTAAAGAAAATATGTAGAATTTGTCTTTCTGAATCTGGCTTATTTTGCTTAACATAATGATTTCCAGACCCATTCATTTCCTTGCAAATGTCATAATTTCATTTTTTAATGACTTAATATGTCTGTGGTATGTTGATTTAGAGTCCTTTGTATATATATGCCAAAGAGTGGCATAGCTTCAACACACATTATTGAAGCTGGGCAGAAGGGGCCTTCCAAATTAGAGCAGGTAATGGCAAACTAATTTCTTTAAGGTTGATTTAATAAATTATAATTCAATAAAGTATAATCCCACCTGAGTGATTTGGTTTGGGTGGAATCTACCCGACCTTCCTTTTATTACCAATTTATTCACTTAATTTTTTACATTGAAACATTAATATAAATCACATAACACATAAAACTCACCATTTTAAAGTATATACTTTAATGATTTTCAATTTATGTATTTGTTAGGTCCAAAGCAGCATCTTAAAATGGTGGTGCTGGTGACAACATCCTAAACAGCAGGACTTTGGCCCAGGAAATGGGAGAATTATTATTGGTTAAACAAAGGTCTGGAGGTGGGTTTCTATTTACCTGGAGCCTCCTTCAAACCACCAGGAACCTCTCTTAATCCACCCAAAGGTCAACTGCCTGGGGCACTGAACAGCCAGCTGGTTATCAGATCAACGATCCCATCCTGCTGACCATCACAAAGGAAGTCTACTTGCTTTCCCACCATTTGCTTTTCTCCTTGCCCCCCCCCCCATATAACCTTGGCAACTTGATCTCTAAAATACTTTTCTTCTTACAGAGTGGCCTAGTTCTGTGGTTTTACTGTACCCTCACTTACACTACTAAGTTAGTTTAGTTTGGGCAGTCATACCATCATCTAATCACAGAATATTTTGACCATCTCAGAAAGAATCTATATAGACAATAATTTATTTGCTGCTCCTGTGAGCTTGCCTATTCTGAGTACTTTGTATAATGAAGTATTTAATGTTTTTAGTATTTCACTCTTTCCATTGCTGAATAATATCCTATTACATGGGTATATCATTTTGTTTATCTTTTCATCTGTTGGTGAACATTTGGATTGTTCCCATCTTTTTGTCTATTATGAACAATGCTGCTATAGAAATTGGTGTACAAGTTTTTGTTTGCATATATATGTCAATTCTCAGATAGGTACCTAGGAGCTCAGTTGATTATTTTGTGTTTTAGTTTTTGAGTTCCCAAATTGTTTTTCCAAAGTACTTTACCATTTTATATCTCCATGAGAATATCTGTAGCCTCAGATGTAGTTTAACCTCTCTAAGGCTTAAGTTAGTAGCTTTCTCAGCTTTTAGACGACATGCTAAACTAATAAATAAGAAATGCTGTCCTAGGGCTGATCAGGGCAGGGTCCTAGATTTATTCATTTGTTCAGCCTCCCAGGGACACAGATATGAAAGGCATGCATCTTCTCCAAGGCACAGAATCTCCAGTCTGTAAGACTTCCTTTGGAATCTTTAACAAAGGTAAGGAATGGCACCTGAGTAACTTGGCAAACATGGACTCTGCCTGGAATGAAAAGATGGACAGAATTAAACTCCTTCCAGTGCTGGCTGAATTTTGGATGGTGATCATTAAGCTAGAAACAACTTCCTGTTCTCCATAACAAACCATTGACTCAGGTTTTATTTTCTTAATGGGGAAAATGTGTGAACCTCCAGCATTTCCTGTCTCTCTGAAACAAACAATTTTCCACAAAACCATCTAATCCCAGGAGTCTGGAGCTGGGTTCATAACTTAAACTGGGAGAGAAAAGCATCCTAGGAGTGTGTGTCATTCTTGGTCATTCCTGGAACCATCATGTCTGTGTGGCTGTGTCTCACTGACCACAGTCCTTCGAGGTGGGCCAGGCGAGCTCACGCTATCTCCACGCCATGCACGAGAGCTGACCCTCTGAGACACAGACCCATCTGCTCCAGGTCACATGAATGAGGCAGAGGGGACCTCACTCACGCCAGTCATTCCCAAGTGCGATCCATTTGATTAGTGCCAATATGAGACAATTTTCAGTCATGTTCTCACAGCTTTGGACTCTGATTTCTCCTCTGAGTTCATGTGCTTTGTGGTAACTAAGCAGCAAAGTGAATCAGAATACTCAGCATTTAAAAGCTACTTAAGACTTTAATTCAAGGATGATTTTGAAAACAGGATAAAAAGAAAAGCAATAGTTATGACTCTGTCAGCATGAATTTATATTTTATTTTTGTACATTGGACATTAGGATGTTTCTTCATACAGATTTTTTTTTTATAGAGTTTCACTCACAGCATACAGGCTACTTCCCTTTCATAGGAGATACGTGTATGTTCTTACAATTGTTTGTAGTGGCTTACATGAGAAAAATCTGTATAGAGTCTTCTTAGGAAAGGAGAGTGGCATTCAGGCACCAGTTAGAATAATGTCACATCTCTTGCTGGACTATTCCTGAGGGTGATTATTAACAGTTTTATGTAGTTGTAAATGATCCCAAAAGTAATTAAAAAGTGTTTATAGTTATTAAACTCAGAGGCACAACAGTATTGTGTTATACACATGTATACTACACATACATACCACACACACACACACACACACCACACACACACAGAGCAAGAGAGAGAGAGAGAGAGAGAGAGAGAGAGAGAGAGAGAGAGAGAAGAGCCTAAAGGCAGTTGAGTTATGACACATATGCAGTTCTGTGTTCTTCTTTTGTTTTAATGCTTTGTCATCCTTTATGCACTGTCTCCAAGTTCAAAGTCACAGTGTGGATGTTGGCAGTCTGAGTCAAGTGTCTGATTTCTTGCTAAGAAGCTGGAAGCAGAGAGGAAAGCAGGTGCCCTTTCTCTGCCCACCCACATTGTCTTTTCCCTCTTGAAGGCACGACTTGGAAGTTCCTTGTCAAAGAAGCTTCTTAGCTATGTGGGGAGCCTTTCTTCCTTTGAACACACACAGCAATAATTTCTATCTCATCAGAGTCTGTGTGATCGACAGCGGCACACTTTAAAGAGGTATGTGAGAGTTGAAGAGTTAACATAGCCTTGTGGTCCCACATAGGACGACTAGCTTCTTGCAGCAGAAACAGAAAGACCCAAACATTAAAATCACCTTCTTTCTCCACCCTAAAGCACATTAAGAAAGAAAAGAAAAAGGAAGTAGATTTGATTTTGTTAAGGCACAGGGAAACAGGAAAGTTTGAAAGTCCTGAGCCTCATATGGACATAGAAGTGATCCACAGACCCAGAACTTCAGAGAGATGCCTCTGCTGTCTGGGGGAGTCTGAGACTGTCCACGTTTAAGCTCAGAGACAGAGAACCCCTGACAGAGATTATTTCCCAAGAACCTCAGGCTTCCTTCCATGAAGTAGGCAGACTCCCTTGTAGACTGAGTAATTAAACTTTCTTGTAGGTCTTAGTAACAAAAATTAAGTTACTTGTAAGAAAAGGCATGCCTTTTTTTTTTTTGCCCCTCCCCAATCTAACCCTTAATGTATAGGAGACGGTCAGGAAAAATTCGCTTAGTATTAATTCTGACCCTACCCTGAGGGCTGGTCTTCGCTGTCACTTAAGGTACCACTGTTGACTTAATCTAAAAATGAGTGCCTTGGAATGTTGTATGTACTTTTCTTTTACTTCACAGTAGATATTTATTATACTTATTCTACAGAAGAAAGAGCAGAAGCAAGGCCAAAGAGGCTAAGAAAAGGAGAATGTAGCTTTCAATTACTAGATCTGAATGTGATATCTCAGGAAAAAAAAAATCACTGCTATAGTTCTTCCACATAACATTAAGTGACTTTGAGTGATGGCTAACATCTCATCTAATTTATTTATATATTTTAAAAGTTTATTTTTTGTTTTTATTTTACTTGTATGAGTGTTTTATCTCCATATACATTAAGTGCACTGTGTGACTGCAGCACTCACAGAGGCCAGAACAGGGCTTCAGGTGGCCTAAAAGTGGAGTTGTGGAGACTTGTAAGATGCCAGGGGTGGTGGCATCCACATCCCCCACAGCAACAGTAAACATTCTTTACCATGGAGCCATTTCTCTAGCCCCATATAAATGTGCTTTAAGTCACATTCAGTGGCTTCCATTTCATTTATCATGTTTACAAAAGACCTTAGGCAAATAATTTTGCATTTTTAGACTTGCACTTTCTAATCTTGTGAATGGGAAAATAAAGCTCTTTACTGTGTAAGGTTCCCTTGAGGACAGATGAGATGATGCACCCATAGTGCTTGTCCCACAACAAGTGTTCAGTATATTTTAATCATCAGCTGTTAATTTGATAAGTTGCCCAGGCTGACCTGGAGCTCACTTTTTAACTGAGGCTGGCCTTGAACTCACAATGACCATTCTCCTTCAGTCTCCCAAGTGCTGGGATTATAGACCTGCATCACCACACACAGCTTTGAAGTTCACAGTGATGTGCATTGGAATCTTCCGTGAGAATTTTTCAAAGTACTGAGATCTGGGTCCCCTGTGGGATATTCTGAAAATGTTCCTCAATGATTCAGTTTCACGGTTGCTGGTGAATTCACTGCCAACTGTAACACACATCAACTAAGGGCATGCTTGCTCAAGACATTGGACTATGCACTATGAAGAATAAAGTAAATGGCACATAAAATCAGGAGGGAGGCTGATCTTCCTTCTGGCTGCTTGCCAAGCAGTTACTACACTGAAGTGATCATAGCTAGATAGGGCTGGGAGTCTCCACAAGACCACCTTGCTCAGATGTTAGCCAAGTAATGAAGACAGGAAGCCCAGAAATGCAGAGAATGTCAATGGGGAAACTTTTGGCTGCAATATCGACTCTGGAGAGAGCAGAGAGGAGGTCCAAGGGTTGGTTGGAGTCATAGATTGGCCTTGAATCCATGACCTTGGAAGCTTTTTCTACTATAATAAACTTGGAAGAATCATGATGAGACACTGAGCTTTCTTAAGGCAGAGAGTGAATTTTAGGATCTGCTTCTTCATCTGGTAAGTCTTGTGCTTTGATGAGGTAGAAGGTGAAGAATAAAAAGGCATGGTGACATCTACTGCATTGGACCAGGTCTCAGAATGAGAGCATGGGCCAAGCAGGACACTGCCAGGTGGCCAGGGCAAAGGAATGGTTATGTAAAACTGATTAGATGCTGGGGGAGTGGTGGAGAGAGGAAGAAGTGGTGAAGATGACATTGAGTTTGAGCCTGGGGGAAGGGAAGAGGAAGTTGGAGTCTGAGTCGGCTGGGGGAGGGGAAGATAGGCCAAGTTTGAGCTGGAGATGCTGGGACCATGTGGAGATACAGCACTCAAGGAAGCAGGGTAGGTTACACACATACAAATAAACTACAATATGATTCCTTGGCATTGCAGGGAGTAGCTTGGAGCTCTGACATAGTTATGCTTTGTGGGAAGGAAGAATGAATATAGAACTTTAATGTAGGTCTTGCGGATGTGTTTCCTGGTTGTGGGCATCTGTGAACCTAAGGCACTATAAGCACATTATTATATAGTTTAAGTAGTCTACAACTACCTTATATCACTTACCCTAAAAAAAGTCATCTATATAAAAGTGGAGAGGCACTCTTGGAACATACACACAGTACATAACACTGAATTTGTTGTGTTCCTGACTGTCATACCTCAGACTGGAGTATTGGTTATTTTTGCCATGATTAGACTGCTGATACTATATCACTCCATATTTTAAAAAAAATAAACTTTAACTTGGTCAAAGACCTGGATACAAGAGCTAAAATTATGAACTCTGGAAAAAGAAAACAACATTAAAAATATAAATCTTTGTATTAACATGCTTTGGAATGGCAGCATTAGGTACAGGGCTTGAAGTAAAAACAACCAGAAAGCAAACTAGATTTTCAAAACTTAATTTTTGTATTTCAGGGACTACCCATAGTGGGGTAGAAAATATCAGCCAAACTCATTTCGTAAGAGTTTAGTACTCTCACAACTCTGAAGAACAAATAGCCCAATATAAACTGGACAAAGCATTGTGGCAAGTATTTCTCCAGATAAAATGTACAAATGAAGCTGATTATGGCACATGCCTATAATCCCAGCAGTCACAGGAGGATGAGACAGGAACACTGTGATGTCAGGACAGCTGTGTGCCACATCATGGTACCCTGTCTCAATCTCCTCACCTGTATACACATAAATGGCATAGGCTCAGCATTAAGCCATCAGAGAAATGCAAATCAAAGGCACAATGAGGAATCATTTCACATCCACTACGGGGCAATCATTACCATCATCACCACAAGCATCATCAATCATCATGAGATAGTAATAGAGGTTGGTAAGAATAAAGAGAAATGGTAATCCTCATACACAACAGGTGGGAATGTAAAAGGGGATAGCTAGTTTTGAAGGTCAGTTCCCTCTAAACCCCCAAATTAAGCACATAGTTAACATTTAGCCCAGAAATTCTTCTCTTAGGTATATACCTAGAGAATTGAAAACATATTCTCACATATTCCACTTGTAGTAGTAAAACAGAAATATCCACAATGTTTATTAGCTGATGAATGAGTAAATAAAATGTGGATTAGCTCTACATTATAGAGTGCCACAGAAAGGAACATGCTGGAACATAGATAAACTTTGAAAACATTATGTAAGTTAAATGAATCAATGACTAAGGGTAGCATAGTATGTAATTCTACTTAAGTGACGTATCTAGAAGGGACAAACCCATAGAAATGAAGAGAAGATTAGCTGGCAATTGGCTAGTGAAGAGTAAAGATGGGTGGGAATGACGGCTCTGTGGTGTATGGTTCACTCTCGAGGTCATAAACATTTTCTGGAATGAAGCAGTGTTGATGGGTGCCTGATACTGTGGATATGAATTTACAGCAGAGGATAATTTAATCGATACATTTTTTCCTCATGTCATCTCAGCTTCTAGTTGTCTTCCAATGATACAGAAATGCCTATTACCGAACAAAAAGATCAGAAAGAAAGTCACAGAGATGAGAGGGTGAGTACAGGCTCAGTCAGTGGTACATTTCATCACAAGAGGTGTAACAAGAGAGAGTCAGGAGATGAGGCTGGAGAGTGAGGTTGGCTCCAGAACATCAGGTCAGCCTATGGGTCGTGGAGTGAGTTTCACGTATCATGTAGAGCTGATGTTTTTGCTGCTTGAACAAGGAGATAGGTGTGGTGGTATAAGCGCTGGTGATGTTAAGCATATATTTACTCCCAATTCAGCTAAGCAGTTATCTGACATGAAGAACTCTGGGAACACATGGCAGATACTCCTCAGTGCGAGGTAGTCCAGGAGTATTTGGTGGAATGTGCAGGCATCTGGGGTACACTTACATAAGCCAAGCTTGGGAAGATGGGGTGATGTCATAGGAAGTAATGTCATAGGAAGACTCAGCCATTGGCGGGCCTCAAACATCCCTATGCAACATGTGGCACAACCAGGGAGAAATGAAGCATGTTTACTTGGGGACAACTCTGGGCTGAATTTTGAGGGCTCTGTGTCAGGCTCCATCTTTCCAGATGCTCTTGGAGAGATGACACTCATGACCTTTCAGGCCCAGCAGTTCTCACGTCCTCTATCTCTGCGAACAAGTATCTAGGATCCTTCTTGGCTCTTTTCTTGGGGAAGCATTTGCAAAAGACATTACAGAGTTTCATGGGTCAAGGCCACTTCTTTCCTTTAGTTTGTCCCAGCCAGAGTCGTCAAAGACTAGATCCTAAAGTTTGCAGCATGGTGGGGGGAGGGGCAGGACGGAGCACAGAGAGCAATATTTCCCCCCCCATGATAAACATATTCCTTATGGGAAGTGCAAATTTGCTTTATGAATATATTTAACGCTATCCTTTTATCCTTCTTCCTTTCCCAGATTTCTTCTCTATTCATCCTTGTCTCTCCTATAGAAGAGCTTGTCCATGCTAGTCACAGCATGGCTTATAAGTTGCTAACAAAAGTATCAGAACAGTTCCTTGGATCTCCATTCTTTCCTGCCTGCCTTTGGTGTGCCCTTGCTGTAGAGATACACTCTGAGGGAAAGTTGAAGTTTTAGTTCTGATGGGCAAAGCTTGATGGAAAGGTCGCTCATTGTAAGCCACAGCACGATTCCCCAAAATTCATCTTTCTGACATGGTCCTCTCAAGCTGTCTACCTTCCAGAGCCAGGGGTTCATAATCTTTCCATAGACACGGATCTCTTCAAGCTCGGGTGTCAGAATCTGTCACCTTGCTTCCTGCGAGCAGGTGGGTGTGCATGGGACTCGAACCTGTGTTTTGAAATGTGTAATTTGAGGCCCTCAGAAGTCACAAGCACAATCTAGGGAACAAGGAGGGATTTGAGGCGAAAGGGGCCAAGCTTCTGAGTTCTGCCTCATAGAGGAGAGGACAAAGGCAGCTGACCAAGTGTCTTTAATGCAGACTGAATGTGTGAGGGCCTGGAGAGATGCACTCCTTTCTCACTGGCTTTCTCCCTGCACAGACTGTTCTTTGAGTGCCATGGTTGTGCTTCCTGTTTCCTAGTCAAACTTCAGTTAGCATTTGCTGAGGCCTGGGCAGGGCCAGGCTCTGTGGTTGGGATGCGGCAGCAGGTGGAGGGCATCAGATGCGGATGACACTTGGGCCGGAGCTCGGGGAAGTTCCCCTTTTAGCAAGCAAAAAGGAGCAGGCAGAACTCTGTTTAGGATTGGAGGACTCAGGAGAACTGTCGGCTACTTCCAGCAGATGGAAAAGAAGTCTAGTGGCAAGAATGCCCAGGGCCAACATGAGCTTCAAATAAATGCCTTGAAGAGAAGGGATAACCTTTCCTCTCTCGTTCCTGGGAATGGCCTCAAAATGGGCTATGCAGATCTCTGACAAACCTAACTGATACACTAAACGGTTCTGCAGCCCTCTGCTTCAGATCCCAGCCACCCCCTCCTTTCTAATCACACATTTCTAGAGTGTGCTAGGCAGGAACAATTCTTGCCTTTATTTAATGACGCTTAAGTATAATAAGTGTAATTCCTGTAAGACAGTCTTGGCCAAAATAGAAAATCCTGCTACTCTTTCACTCACCACCCCTCCTCCCAACCCTACCTTCACACTACACTGTCCTCCAAGGTTTTGGTTAGTTTTTTTTTTTTTTTTTTTTTTTAAACTACTTAAGGCCATTGCTTCTTGGGCAAGTGTGATTCTTGAAGAACTGGGCATTTGGCCTGTGGTCTGGACAACCACCTCGGATGGATTGCCTGGCTAGAAAGGAAGGTGACCAGGTCAGTTGGGCTGAGCAGACTTTGCAGATGGGGGACCTGAGTAGTGGAGGGGGATATGCTCTCTCTGCTAAACCACCAGGATGGCAGCTCTGTCGTTCATTTGGGCGCCTCTCTCCAGCTGGTTGCTATTGGTTCCTTTCACTAAAGTACAGTGACTGCTTGTAGAGAAGCTTTTGTTCTGAGGGAAGCAGAGCTTTCACCTTCCAACAGGAAGTGCGCCAGCAGTGGGCGGAGAAAGGGGGGTGGAATCTCCCCCACAGAGCCCTCTGGTGGATTTTTTCTGCAAACACAGCTTCTACTTCTTGGAGCAAGGGCTTCTTACAGCTCATGATAGTGCACCTGACCACTGCCTAATGTGGCTTTTGGGCCCCTGTGGGATCTGTTGGTCCTCCTGCTGGCCTGCATCTCCAGTTGCATCCACTGGCCATTCTGTTTAGGGTGCCTTCTCCAGCAACTTTTCTGGGTTGCCCTTGACTCACATTCAGCTTCCTTCTCCAAACACTGGCTGCTAATCAGTCTCTACCCCAAGCCGTTCCCATCATGCTTCTTGCTTTATTTCAGTCTTAGGACCCTGGGCAGCACCAGAAACAATCTTATTTATGCTTCCTTTTCAGCAACAGTGGGCATGAAGTCCAGGACAGCAGGGCTGCCCTGTCTGTTTCATCTCTGTACCCTAGCATGCAGTCAAGTGTCTGGCTTTTATTGGGCAGTTAGAAACTTACATGAAAAAAAAAAAAAAAGACAAACAACAAAGACATAAAAACATGAAAAGGGAAAAGCTTTAGGGTTTCTGAGATGGTTTGTCAGAGGTTGTGTGGGGTGCCTCACTTGCTGGTTCTTTTATTAATTATCTATGGAAAGGAACCCTGGCCTTTCTGGCTAGAGGCTGCCTTTCTTGGCCATCTACTCTTCTCTTGCCATTTTCCTTGGATAGCACTGTGCATCCCTTTTTTGTTTTTAGGTATCTAAAGTCATTAAAACCTTCCATGCCCCTCTGCCCACAACTGGCTACAAGGCATTTCCATACTCAAACTCATTTAGGATCTTAGTTTCTTGAGAGTCACTCTCATTAGAAGGCAATTATGGTTTACACAGAATTACCCATCTTTTTTGTTGTAAGGAAGGGCAGTGGGATTCTGAGGTCCTTCAGCCATTCAAAGACAACCTTGAAATATGGAAGTTGGGGTTGGCTTGTCAGAGGACTGCACATGATCTTCTCTGTGCTGTCTTCTGGGATGATAAGTGGGAATGAGCTGCTAGAATCCACCCATCAAGTTTATAGAACATCTTTGCTCCAACAGGGTAGTCAAAAGTTCCAAAGGTTTGTGTTTGCCCTTCTGCTGGGAATGTCTTTCATCTTGGGTGAACTAGAGATTTTCACAAGGTTTCCTCAACATGGAACTTACAGAGGGAAAAAAGAAAGAAAGAAAGAAAAAGGAAAAGAATGCATTGTTCTGCTTTTCACATTGGCAAAGGCTGGTGACAGATGACTGATCGGCGCTGGGGTTGATTCTGAGGTAGACTGTACAAAGGAAGGAGGCCAGCAGCAAGGAAACCAGTGTCATGGATGTGTGTGTGGGAATGCTGACCCTGGACCCAGTGGCTTGCAGGAAAAGTTCGTCATTCCTTACTGTTAACTTGAACAGTGTGTTAAGACCACCTCAGCTTGCATTGCTTCTGACACAGACTCACACAGAGGATGTCAGAGTTGTTCTAGAAAAGCCTCAGTACTTTGAATCAAGGAAAAGTGAGTCAATTGCTCCTCTTTTTCAGCTCTTGAACTTTAAAAATTTGACTGTGGTTCAGTGTTTGAGGTGGTATGTGCGTTTGGTTGAGGGGGTGGAAGTTGACAGGGAGGGTTTGGAAGGTGGTGATTAGGTTTTGAGATGTCTGGGGGTGGAGGAAGAGGAAGAGGAAGGGAAGGAGGCTGACTCTGCTGCAGAGGTGGAATAAGAAATGTAAATGGGTCAGCTTGATTGGCTCCGGCCCTCCCAGATGGCAGGAAAATTCGAAGTTAAGGCTTTCTCTGGTAGAATAACTGTTCTGTACTTAGGGATCAGAAAAAAAAAAAAAAAACTCAACTATTACATAGGATTATTTCTGTCAGAGAGTCTCTTTTAACCAGTTTAATTTACCTTGATAAGGAATTCTCAGTCAGTCATTATGTGCCTGTCACAAGGTCAGATGTATTGTGGGAAGCAGAAGAAAGACTTGCTGTGCTGTCCCACACCTGGACAATCTCATTAGTGAATTGAGACTCACATACATGGGCCACATGAAGAATGAGATCAAATGACTTCAGTGCCTTGAGTCATGATACTTGACAATAGACATGCTGGATGAAAGGAAAGGGGTCAAGGAGGGGTTGCCAGGAAGTGGCCCCTGAAATGAGGTGAAAGATACTTATTTGGGGTATGGTGTCTGGCTCCTCTTTGTCTTTTTACCATAACCTTAACCTGAAGTGACTGTTAGAATGACTTCTGTAGGAAGGTGCTAGGTAAGAACAGAGGTAATCTAGGAGTCTTAGCATCATGGCTGAGGCTGACAGGAAGGCTGGTGGCTGGGAGGTTGTAGAGAAAGAGTTTGGATTTTTTCTGTCTTCAAAGATAACCACAGGAAAAGCAAGGGCAGGGGATAAGGAAACCTGTCAGAATGAGTTTTCTCCCCCAAACCCAGGTGTTTAAATGTTTGGTCTATAGTTGATGCTATTGCGAGGTAAGAAACGTTTAGAAGGAGAGGTCTTTAAGCCACTAAAATATACCTGCCAGAGACTCTACCTTCCCTTCTGATCCTTGGTATTCTGGCTGAGAGAAAGTTGTGAAATTCTCGGGCTCCTACTGTGTTGAGTTGCCCCCACTCCCACCAGAGGCCTAAGGCAATGGGTCTATTGAATTATAGCTGAAGCCTCCAAAGTTGTGAGCCAAAATATGCTTTTGATCTGCATCAGTTGACTATCTCATGTTTTTATCACAGGTGTGGAGAGCTGACTAGTACAGAGGTATTTGGGTGTGACTGTAGTGTGGTTTAGAAACAACTCAAAAAATTGGGTTCGAGGTTAGCTGGGCAAGTTGGAATAAAAGTGGGGCCCTGGAATCAGATGAAATGGTTTTGGCTCTCATGTGGGCCAGTTGTATGGCCCCAGGCATGCGGTTGGAGCAGGGTAGCCAACCCATCCAGTTTGCACGGGGCTTTCCCAGAGTTGGCACCGAAAGTCCCAACGCCCCGGGGAATTTCCAAGCCCTGGGAAAATTGGGGCAGCTTGCCTGGGATTGTTCTGACTTTAAAACTTCCAGGTTGGTGTCCTGGGAAGTACTTCAGTAGTGAGCCAACCAGGACAACGGGGGGGGGGGGGGGCGCAATCTGGCCAGCTTCCACTTTGGATCCTTCATTTAGAAAGCAAAGATAATAAAAAGCCCTTCCTTAGAGTTTTTATGGATTAGGTGAGATAGTACATCTAAAGTCTGCAGCACACAGCTTGTCACAGGGAAGGCACAACACTGACATTTGCCGGATAGATGAGCGAGAAGGATCCACGATGAACCAATGAGGAACGAAGCAGGAGGACGAAGCAGGAAGTGAGTGCCCCAGCATTGCTGAGCCACAGGCAGAGCCAGTGGCTATGAATCCAGAGCTGCGAACTGGGATTCTACCTGTGTTTATAAAAGAGGCTTTGCCAGGAAAGTCAACAAGGAAAATGCTGGCCATTGAAGATTAGGCAGACTGTAGCAACGCCATTTCCTTTTAATGTGTCTGTTAAGGTAATGTGTCTCTGCTCTGTCATTCAGCAGACACGTGCTCATGTGAAATAACGGTATGCTTTGTCTCCACATTTGTTCATTTGTTGGCTGAAGCTTTTATTCAAAAGACACTTATGAGTTTCTTTATACATGGTGGGAATAGGGCTAGCCTCTGGGGAGACTCTGAAGAGAGAATACACAGTACTCCACATGCTTGGAAATTTTATGATAAAATGTTTTTTTGTTACAGTTATTATTACTTATTTATTTACTGTTCCTCTTAACCTGTTCTGGGGCCAATAGCTGAACCTTTGGTAAACTGCACATAAAACTATAAAACTGTAATTTACCTTTAGACCTGGCGGAAACCAGGAGCAAGGAAATCTGAAAGTACGTATTGAGATGGGCTGGATCAAAAAAGAGACCAGATAGGAGGGAA
This sequence comes from Sigmodon hispidus, assembly GCA_004025045.1. Classification (NCBI taxonomy): domain Eukaryota; kingdom Metazoa; phylum Chordata; class Mammalia; order Rodentia; family Cricetidae; genus Sigmodon; species Sigmodon hispidus. The sequence continues at coordinate 104,103 of PVIH01002446.1, forward strand.
GAGAAAGAAGGGAAGTAGAGATAAAGGGCAAGGAAGAGAGAGGTGTCTCAGTTTGTCCTCTGTTACTGTGACAAAGATACCACAACCCAGAGCAACTTGGCTGGAAAGGGTTTGTTTGGTTCACACATCCCTAACACAGTCCATCTTTGAGGGAAGTGAGGGTAGGAACGCAGGAGCGGAGGCAGTTACCATGGAGGATGGCTGCTCACTGGCTTGCTCCCCTTTGTTTGCTGAGTCTTCCCTGGAATACAAGGCAGCATCACTTGCCCAGGATCGGCACCACCCACGATGGTGAACTGGACCCTCTCACATCAATCATTAATCAGGTAAATGGCCTGTGCCCAGACTTGCCTTCAGGTCAAGCTGACGGAGTGTTTTCTCAGTTGAAGTACCCTCTTCCCAGATGACCCTGGCTTGTGTCAAGTTGACAGAGACCTAACCTGTACAGGAGAGCAGGGAGGAGGAAGAGAGTGAGGAGGAAGTGAGGGCACCAGAGAGGAGAAGAGTGGACAGAGATGGTGAGGTCCATGGAAGGGAGCAGGGAACTGGGCATCTGAATAAAGGAGTATGGGAGGGATGGGTGGAGAGAGAGGTGACAGAGGACAAAACCAGAAAGGAGGACACAAACAGGGGACAAAGTGCCAGGGAGGAGCCTGCGTGGGGAGAGCAACTGAGTTGGAGTAAAAGCTCAGGCCTGTGTCTTCTCAGCTGCAGGCAGCCTGTGGCGGAATCAGAAGGTAAACTCTTTATGTGAGGGGCCTAGTTTGAAGTGATTTTTTTCTCTTTAACCACAGCTAAGAGGAAATAGGGTAAAGGCCAGAGCATGGGGGAACATGAGACTCAACTCCATCTTTCCCTCTATTGTGCTTGTGACTTTTTTTTGTCTCTTGGGCTCCAAGTTCTGGCTCTAGACTCTTCCTCACACTAAAAGTGTCCATGGAGAGCTGTTCACCTGAGGCCAGCTGAGGTGAGTCCTTTTGATATGGGCCACCTCCCCCAGGCCCTGGCAACCCCACTAAGCATTGCAGGCCACTGCTTCCCCAAAAGGCTTCCTCCTCAGAGCTGCTCTGGCGCAACCTTGAACACACCCTTCCTGAACATCACCTGAGAGGAGGGCAGGGTCAGGGAGAACACAGTTTATTTGGCCTCCTTTATTTCGTGTTATTTCAGCACCCATTCCTCCTTCCTGTTTTATAAAATTCTAATTCTTTTATGAAATAAGAGACCCTCAATAAAAACACTTTGCATCCTAACAATGTGAAGGTTCAAGAAGGAAGAATTCTGTGTGGACAATCAGTTCTCTTTGCCTTGGAGAATGATCAGGCTGCAGAGGGCCCATCAGGTGGATAAATTCCATGATATGAGCCAAGTGGTCAGATCCGTGGCTGCCTCTGTTCGCTGAAGCCACAGGCCATGCATGGTTAGCCCAAGGGGAATGCCATTAGAATGTAACTCTTCAGCCCCCAACGGGCATCTCTTCGTGTCTCAGTCTGTTTTCTGTCTCTCTAGAGCACTGCTTCTCAACCTTCTTAATGCTGTGAACCTTTTATACAGTTCTCCATGTTGTGGCCCCCCCCCAACTTATTTTTGTTGCTACTTCATAATTTTAATTTTCATACTGCTATGAATCGTAATATAAGTATCTGTGTTTTCTTATAGTTTTAGGTGACCCTTGTGAAAAGGTTGTTTGACCCAAAGGGAACTCAGCCCACAGGTTGAGAGTTACTGCTTTAGCAGACTAGCCGAAACAGGATAGTTTATATAGGGAAGATGTTCATTTTCGGGAAGTCCTCTGGCTTCCCTTGGCTTCTGGTGAAGGCCGTGAGTGGGAGGAGGAAGGGCAATTAGCCCCTTGCCAGAGGGATCACACATGAGAGGAAGTTAGGGGGAGCTGGAGAAATCAGAACTAGCTGTGTAACTCACTCTCCTACATTGTACAACTCACTCTGTGGGAGCTACATTCATCTGTTCAAGAGAGCAGAGGCCTCATGACACCAGCCATCTCTTAAAGGCCTTGATAGCACTCACTTCTGTTGCATTGGCATTTAATCTCAGCATGGGTTTTTGCAGAGACAAATCATATTCAAGCCAGAATACTTAGGCTTACTTGAATAGGGACAAAACTATTATAGAGTTTAGGCCAAAGGGAGCGAGTGCTATTGAATGTGAATTGAAAAAAAAAAATGCATTCAGTTTATTTGAAGGATGCTAAGGCAATAAGTAGATTCAGTCAGGCAGTTCTTTCATAGAGGTTGCTCTGGTGCTGTTCTTGAATCTTTTGAGTCCACGTTTTTTATGCTCCTGGCTTGTTTTTGCTTTGCATTGGTAGGCTCTAAGTGTGGTCTTAGGTTTTAATCCATTACCCAGACTGTCAACTCCTGTCAATGACTCTGTCCAGCATTTCCAGAGGCTTGGGTCAGTTGGAGGATAATCATATTAGATTACTTGGACTATCATATAACACTTTGCAAACACTTGCTCCTAGCCGTTAGCTCCCTGATGCCTCAGGCAGTTCTCAGATGGCTGATCATCTCCAATTTGTGGATGAGGAATCAGGAGTCCCAGAGATGTGGACTGAGCAGCTCAAGTGATAGATCAGCTTCCTAAACTTCAAGTATATGCTTTTCTGCAAACCTGTTGCCTGCCTATGACATAAAATAACAATAATTACCTAATGTAAATCACTGAAACACTGCATCGATGTATGTTAGCTCACTTAGCTCTCCCATCAGGCACATGAATAGCTGCTATTTCCCTCATATTAAAGATGGGAAAATGGAAGCAGAAAGAGGCAAAGTAAGTAGGTTCATCATCACAGGGAGGAGGAGGAGGAGGAGGAGGAGGAGGAAGCAAAGAGTAAGCCTAGCTAGTCTTACCCCAGACCCACTTCTGACCACTCTCCCAGTGGGCCAGAGCTGGGGCAGCCAATCCAAACTGGTCCCTTGTTTTAAACTGTTGATTAAAATTGATTGATATTCTAAAGGGGAGGGTGGGGGAAATAGAGGGGAAGGTTTTAATTGGGGCGTGGGAGAAAGGACAGCATAGACATAGAGGAAGGGGGAGGGGTAATAAATAACACTGACGGTGTTTGAAAAGCCATAGGGAATCATATTCTTTCTTATGTTCACGTAAAATTGTATACACGCACACAGACATTCTCACACACATACACAGTTTAATTGAAGTTATGACACTTATGGTGATAATGCTTCCTCAAAGATCCTTAGACTAGCAAAGTCATTGCAGTTTATAGATGTCACAGTTAGGTAAGGCTAGTAGTTGGCTCCATCTCTTGGCCCCTTGTATAGCACCTTCTGTTACTATGAATGTTAGTCCCCAGGAAATGTCTTCTGGTTCAGCTCCAGCTAAGTCCAGTCTAAAGTGCCTGGAATCTTCAGCATAGAGACAATCTCCCAGGGTGCTGGGGGTGGGCAAGAAGCTATGAACTTGAGAAAGAATTGTAGGGAGATAGCCACAGGAGGGGCTGGAGGGGAAATGATGTAAATATGGTATACATATATGAAATTTAAAACATTCTACTCTCTGTAATACCAGAAGTCTTATTTACCAAGTTTATTGCAGACAAATGAAATTTGGACATTTTCTAGGTCTTCTGGGTTGAGCTCCCAAAGAAGATGATCGGGTTTAGAGAGGAGCATTATGAGGCTTGGAAGTGAAGGAAGTGAGCATCTTCCTTTCCATGTGGCTAGGGATTGAAGGGCATGCCTGTGTAGGCAGCAGGCCACTGAGTCCTACCTTTCATGGCACCTTGTGCTACGCCTTCGTAGTTAAATTGTTCATAATAATTGATCAGACCTGAACCATTGTGTTAGCTTGGGCAAAACAAATTCTGACATGTTTTCATATTAGAATAAAAATATGCTCTCAACTAGTCGAGGAGCCATCAATGTTGGAATCACAATAATTGTAATGGACAGACTGCTTTCTGCCAGCCAGTTCTGATCATTATAGCCAGTAAATCTGCCACAGCCAATGGGAGCCTTGCGTCTCCTTCTGGTTCTGATTCACCTTCTCTCACTTAGCACACGGGGGTTGGAGGGTAGAGGAGAAGCTCCTAGGTCACCTTGGTATGGTCGTTGGGATGCCTCTGTCACCTGGAATCTTCCTAGGCAGTTACATGGTTGTCTGAGCCAGCTTTGATCAGTGGGGGCTGGAAAGCTGTTTCAGGGATGGGCTTCATGGTCTTCCGCTTGCAGTTGTTTTCCAGGTGTCTTCTCTCTAACAATCATGGTGGTGTTCAGCTGAGCTGAGCGAGCAGTGCTATCCTTGAACATGTGTACAGCGTCCTTCTTTCTACAATCATTCTACAGGGCAGTGATGTATGGAGGTGTATGGCCTCTAAGATTCCTCCCCACACAACCTTTCCCCTATCTCCATCCAACCCTCTTTTCTGACTCCCATCAGCCCTGAGAAGGAACTGGCTGGCTACAATCTCCGATGACTTTTGGATCTGGGGCCCCTCCCCTTTGTAGCCTGCGCCAGCAGCAGGAAGAGGGCTCCCAAGGGGTTCTGAACTATAAAGTAGTCTCGCAGGTTGTTACTATGGTTTCTTCCCAAAGCAAGAGTCTCAAACACGACACGTACTGCTTGCTAGTTGGTAAGCTGGTTAGAACATAGTGACCAGGGCTCTTTATTCTCCTCTATGACAATGTAAGGGTGAGCTGAGATGGCCAGAGCTGTACTTGATGGAATGAATAGGAAAACTGTAGTGGGAAGAACACAGGATTTCTTTACCTAGTCCCAAGATGATGGCTTCATGGAAAATCTTACTGAAGAAGTAGGGGAGCACAAGAATTCAGGTTCCCCATTTGGGTTTGTTGTCAAGGGGTGGAGTCTGTGGGTTCCTTCCTTTCCGAACCTCAGTTTTCCAGCATGTATGAGAGGGAAGTGAAGTAGGTAGGTTGAACATCCCCCAAAGCATTTCCTGGATTGCTTGCCCTGAGAGAAGACCTGTGAGAAAGGCTCTGTGGTTGATTAAGTTTGGAAAGCAAACAATTTCTTCCTTGAAAGTCATAATTTGTATTTGCATAATAAAACCTCCTAGCCATCCTAGAATTTAAAGGGGGATTCATTTTAATGCCTAGTTTCATATGCCAAAACTTATGGAGAGTTAACTGTGTGCTAGTGACCATGCTGTGTGCTTTGTGTGAACACTTTGTTCCTCAAATTATCTAAGATACAGGTACTCATAATACTCCATCTTATAGATGTGGAAACTAGGACTCAGGGAGGCTGAGTAACTCACTCAGAGTGAGGAATAAAAAGTTTTGCTACATGATTCTGGGACCAAAGTTCATGTTTATCCCGAAGAGACACTTTCTTCTCTCTCTCTCTCTCTCTCTCTCTCTCTCTCTCTCTCTCTCTCTCTCTCTCTCTCTCTCTCTCTCTGTTGTATGGGAATTATTCTCTAGTTTATTTTCTAAGGCAAAGGTCTCTCTGGAGCTTACTGGTTCCAGCTAGTCTAGTCTAGCTCAGTAGCTTGCTTTGGGGTGGAGGGTGGGTCCTCCTACCTCTGTCTTCCTATTGGATCATAGGTGGCCGCCACATCCACACAATTTTTATGTGGATTCTTAGGATCCAAACTCCAATCCTCATGCTTGCATGGACCATGCTTTATCCACTGAGCCATGTCTCTAGCTCCTGGTCTACTATTTCTTAGTCTCTTATAGTCACTACAGTGCTTTTCTTGTATATTTTGCTTGTTGTGTTTACAACTATAATTGAGAGTGAGATAAATGCTTTATATTTACTAGAAAAATTATTTTACATTTTGAACATTTTCATAAGAGAAAAAATAAACAATGTGAAATATTCATAGTCAACAAGTACACTCACTATATCAGAGCATATTCAAAGCCACTAGTCATCAGGAAGCATAAGTTAAAACCATACTATCATTTTGTACTAACTAGGATGTAATAGTTAAAGAGCCAGGACTACAGTGCTAGCAAGCATGCAGAGACCTTAGATGGTACATGCTACTGGAGGAACACAGACTTGTAGTTCTGCATAGGGTTAAACAGAATTACTGCATGATCCAGCAGTTACACACCTGGGTTTATATGCAGGATAAATGAAAATATTTTGACCATACAAAACTTACATATGAATATTAAAAACACCATTCTTTGTGACTGACACATGGATAAGCAACATATGAGGAATGTCTACATGGAATATTATTCAGTCATAAATAAGAATGAAGTACTGATATGGGTGAGTCTTAAAAACATACGTTAAGTGAGAGTGAGACATAATTAATCATGTTAGAGATGATTTCTTTTATAAAAAAGGTCCATAATAAATAATCATATAGAGGCATAAAACATACCAGTTGTGACTTAGGGAGAGCAGATATAGGGAGACTTTGGGGACAATAACTAAAGGGTGTGGAGTATCTTCTTGTGACAATGAAAATGTTCAGGAATTGATTGTGGGGATCATTTCTCAACTCTGAGTGAAATAAAGTTCTTTATATTCTAAGTGAGTGAACTTGTGGTCAGTGAATTCTGTCTACAAAGCTGTCATCCCCTCCCTTATGGTTCAAACACAGTATTTAAAACAGATTTTAAAAAGAGATCAACCTTAACACTGCTGGCTCTCCTGTTCTCTTCTCTCCTGGTCTCTAGTCACTTGTATTTGGAGACACTGTCACTTGCTGACAGTGAAGAGGAAGGCCAGTAGCAAAGATATGTATTCAGAAGTTTTCATTCAGTTGTCAGTCATGCTTTTAGCCATTTATCCATCAGTGCATGCCCCTACTTCCCCCAATGACCCTCCACATGCTAGGTCCTATGCAAAGCTCTGTGACAAAGAAATTAGAAAAGTGGGCAAGACTTCTTTTGAAAAGACATACACAGTCTATTTGGGACAACTGGAAAGTTTACGGGCTCTTGTGATGCAGCATGGGATGCTGGGCCAAGGAGCCTCATGGGGGAAAGGTTAGGGAACCTTCTAGAAGAAGTGATACCTCAGTTTACGGCTGAAGGTGACACGGCTAGGCAGTGTTTAAGATCACTAGCCAGTCAGACCAAGGCAATTAGAGAGTAGGGTGAATGATGCTAATGTCAAATCCAGGGAAATAAAAGCCTAATGACCTTGTTAAGGACTTTGGGGTAAGAGGGGGTCCTAAAGGCTTGGAGGCAGAGGAACTATTGTTCCTCTGAAACAGGCTTGCTATATTTGTTCTCCCAAACTGTAGTTAAGTTAAATCTTCTGCATTCACATTCCATAATTATACTGTATACTTAAATTACATCGACAGTCTTACTACATTGTATATTTTTTCTTAAAATGGTTTTTATTTATTTGAGAATATCATCCATGTGTCTAATGTACTTTGGCCATATTCATCTCTCATTACCCCCTTGTTTTTCCCTATCATTCATTCCCACTAGTGCATAATACTTTGAGAGCTTGTTTGGAGGGTCTAGTAGGAGAGCAGAGCTACTCTTACACTGTTAACTGAAGACAGATCCTCCTCTATTAGGGAAGGCCAGCCCTTTAAATGGAGCATGCTGCGTTAGGAGGGATACTCAGAGAGCAGCCTAGTGAGCCCAGCCTAGTGAGCCAGCTCATCCCAATCAGCCCTAGTGATGAACAGAGTGACAGAGGTGGCAGTCAGACCGCCGTCACATCCTGTGCATTATATCTTTATTAACCATGGAGGCTGTTATTAGGCTTTGCTCCTGCAAACCCTTGACCTGCTTTAGGTCATGTGACAACAGTCATCTTTATTGTCTCCTGCGTGTGTTCCCTGTTCCCCTCTTTGGCTACCATTACATTGTGTTTCAAAAAGGTATTTCTGGGAGTTTCAAAGGGACTGAAACTCTTTGGGTCCTAACTGGTCTCAGATCGTATTTTCTAAACAACACTCTTTAATTCCTCATTCTGTCTTTTCCCATCTTTGGTCAAAGCACTGTTTCTCGAGCATACCATTTGTGTAAATTCATCCCATAACCTGTCAAGTGGCTGAGTTGTTCTTTATGTTTTCAGCCTATCCTAAAGTAAGAAAACCACCTGGAAACTCAAGAGGTTTTGAAGCAGAAAATCCTTGGAGAATGAACCACAGCAATAGCCAGTTTAAATCACCTCAGCACACACAGCTTTGCCAAGCTTTCCTACCCCGCACTTTTGTGTTAGAATTTAAATTTTTTACCATGCAAGTTATAGCTGTGGGGTTTTTGTTTGTTTGTTTTTCTACCACCTTGGCACTATTTGGCCCATTAAGAGAATCCAGTTTGGGAAAGACCTGGCCTTTGTGGCATTAATGTCTCCTCTGAAATACTGTCAAAAATCAACATGACATTTAAACATCCTTACCACTATTACACATTAAAGAGAAAGACCCCTCATTCTGTGCAGCCTTACAAGTAAAACGTATATAGAGCACTGCATCATTTACTGGAGCTGAGTTTGTGTTTATGGTTAGCATGAGAGTTGACACTAAGGAGGTTTGAGCCGAAGGAGAGTGTCTTGCCCAGTGACAAATGGTGGCATGGAATATTATATGGTATACTGGCATCAGCATGGCTTAGGCTTGAATGTTGAAATCCAACATTTCTTCTTTGAGATTTCTCTGCCAGAATATTAGAGCACAGGAGACTTTAAGAGAATGGAAAGTCTGTTGTGAAGAAAGTCAGGAGAACCAGGAATTAGCTTCTAACTTTGTTTCTAATTATTTCACTATATTCCATAAGGCATTGGGAAAAATAGCATTTTGAATTTTCTGATAAATTTCACATGGGTTGACTGGAAAGGAAGTAGCATCAGAAGGCATGGTGCATGCACAGAAAAGGGCATTCATTCTTTTAGATTCTCCAAACTGTTGGCTAACATGTGTTATCAATACCTAGGGCCACCAATGTCACACAAGCTTGTTCAAAAAGTGGACAATTTCTCAATGACAATGTTGATAAGATCTTCTGTGGCACAGTGGAGCATGCCCAGTGTGGTTGCCAAACATTGATTCCTGATTCCACACTGTCTTCTCTGACCTCTAAGGAGGGATGCCGAGCTGCCAAGAGAACTGGCTGGTGTCTTGGTCATTGGAAATTCCTTTCAGTCTGGGCTTTTGGTGGTTCTATAATTTCTTCCCAAGAGAGTCTTAGCCTCTATCTGGCATGGTCTCTAATGAAGCAACTCCCAGAATGTCATCACAAGCAATCACCTGTTAAGTTGGAGGGAATCCTCTGTGATGTTAGATTACCCTCCTTAAGTCATGCCTTATATTATCATGGGTTGGCGAGAAGAAAGTATCTCATATGCCAGAAAGAAAAAGACGGCATTCATATCCATTCAGGTTTCAGCGTGGGATGTAGATGATGTCATGGCTGAAGAAGAAACTGGGGCTAATTATGCAGTTGTAGAATAGGCCAGCTTGTTAAATAAACTAATATTAACAGGTCATTCAAGGATTGGGAGGTTTGAGTGGCAGTTGCAGGTGGACCTGGTCAAAGACCTATTTATCTTCCTTGTTAAGAAGACATTTTGGCTGACTCTTAGTCATGAGATAGATTACAAGTAGAGTCTCCTTCCTGCCAGATACAAGAGATGTAGTATTGTGTGAGTGTCTACAGCTTTTCAGACAATGCTTCTGGCATTTGTCAAGATGCTTTGTCTCAGAGGGCCTTTCTACCTTATAAATGTTATTTTCCAGGGTCCATCAGGCTGTTCCGGATGCATGAGCTGACTGTATAACTGGATGATGTTTATTACGTATTGGTTGCACAGTTGAGTCAGCATAAGAATAATCCTGTCTCGCTCTAGTTCTCTCTCTCTTACACACACACACACACACACACACACACACACACACACACACACACACACTGCTGTCATGCAGCTTTCTTTAAAAGAGCACATCAAATCATGTCTGACATCAATCAACTGGCTTCTCTCTTGGTATGAATTTGGGACCTAACACCACAGATTCCACACAGTAGAACATGGTGGAATTTGTTAAATGACTAAGTGAATGTCATTCTCATGTTTAAGATCTTTAGATAATAGTTATGATTTGGATCTGAAAGGTCTTTCTGAGTCTATGTGCTCGTGGCTTATTCAGGAGGCAATGGAACCTTCAGGAAGTTAGGTCATTAAGGGGCCCTTTAAAGGAGCTGTTGGAACCCTGGTTCCTCTCATTCTGTTTCTCTTTGCTTCCTAGCTGCTGTGAGGAGAGCATCTCTGCACCATTTCACACCTCTGTATTGTTCCAGCATCCCACATACCCAGATACAACACAGCCAAGCATCCATGAGCTAAACCCTCCAAAACCTTGAGCCAAATAAGGATCTTTTATCTTGAGTAGTCACTGCAACAGGAAGATCCACAAATCAGATGCCTCCCCACATTATCAGTCAAGGATAATGACACAGAAGGCAGAGGCCTCATGGTCAGTCTGTTTTTCCTACAGCTTTGTCTCCCACCACATAGCCAGCCCTTCTGATCCCCAAAGACACACATTCAACCTGTATTAGAGATGTCCTATATTACCTGTGGGTTCCCAAGACAGTGTGCTGGTTAGTACCCATGCTTGTGTTTATCTGTGCCTGGGTGTCAGACCCTCTTCTCAGGTGATGCTAGCAAGTCCTGAATCCAGACTGCTCAAGCCTGGCCGCATCTGCTCCACTTTTGTGATCTCAGGTTTGCTAATTAATCTCCGGAGAGTGGTGAGCTTGAGGTATGGGGCCAGGTCGTCACTTTGAACATGCCTTCAATGCCCAACTTATTTTAGGGATTCAGAAAGAAAAAAAAAAAAGCCTGCTCATTAACAAAGATCTTGTTTGTTTGTTTGTTTGTTTGTTTGTTTTCCCTCTGCAGCAATGCTTCAAAGAGGCTAATGTGTTATCCTCATTCCTGTAAATCAGCAACTGACAGCTGGTGCGTGGGTGAGTGTGTGTGTGTGTGTGTAGAAGGGGACTAGATGAGGTATAAGTCTATCAGAGAAGAATCGTAGACTCTCACCTACCTCTATGGGGACCCTTACTTTAGCAGGCCCCAGAATAGAGCACTTATTTTAACTTATTGTGAGAATTTAGAAAGACAAAACCAAAACAATCCAACTCTGAAACCCCACAGCCCCACTAAGAAATAAGTCTGATGAATTAATAAAGGAAGACTTTTGTAGAAATAAAAGATATAATTTTCATTTCTTCATTTATTATTTTAAAAACATGGAAGACAGAGGCGGGAGAGGAGACAGAGGGAGGGGTAGAGAGGAAGAACAAGAGCAAAGGAACATGCTAGAAAAAAAGAAATAAAAGAAAAAACTGTGAAAGGCAGAGGACATTGAAGGAAGAGTTTGAAAAGCAAGCCTGGGTGGGGGTGAGGGGTGGAGGAGGTTGGGGAGGTGGACATCTGTTGGAGAGCAGGAGGTGGGACCAGGGAAGCAGGAAGCTGATCTCACTGGAGACTCCTGAGGAGAGCACGGATACACCCCACGCTTATCTAAGAGACAATGATGCTGGGTTATTGTCGTCCCTCACCCCACACTTATCTAAGAGACAATGATGCTGGGTTATTGTTGTCCCTCAGGCCTACTTCTGAGGGATAAACTTCCATTTTGTTTAGTGCTCTTTGTACGGTTATGCCAGGGAGTCTTGGGTGCTCCTGAGAGTGGCCACCAGTGTATCTGACGGAGTACAGAGGCATGGTGTGTGTGTGTGTGTGTGGTGTGTGTGTGTGTGTGTGTGTGTGTGTGTGTGTGTGTGTGTGTGAGAGAGAGAGAGAGAGAGAGAGAGAGAGAGAGAGAGAGAGAGAGAGAGAGCACGTAATACCAGTTAAGAACCCTCAATTGCTCCTTGCCTTTGCTCAGAGGAACCAGACTCTGGATTTGCAATAGGATTGTTAGGTGGCTGGTTCTCAGCTGGGTATAATTTAGTCCCCTCCCTTGGGGGGTAGTTGCCAATGTCTGAAATCAGTTTTAGCTGTCACCAGTGGGTGTGTGAGAGTTCTACTGGTGTATAGTGGGCAGGTACCCAACTGCCCCTACACTAATATCTAGTCTAAATTTTAATAGCACTGAGGTTTTGAGTCTCTGCGTTAGGTTTATTAAAAACTTCAGATAAGGGGCTGGAGAGATGGCTCAGTGGTTAAGAGCACCGTCTGCTCTTCCAGAGGACCCGGGTTCGATTCCCAGCACCCACATGGCAGCTAACAACTGTCTGTAGTTCCAGTTCCAGGCAAACACCAAGGCAAATAAATAAATAAATAAAGTTTAAAAAAAAAAAAAAAAACTTCAGATAAGAACACAAAGATTCAGAGGAGTCTAATAACTTCCTTAGGCTTATAAACGCAGCGAATGGCCAGGATTTGAGCTATACTTCATCTATTTCCAAAGCCTGTGCCTTCGAGAGACCAAGGAAGACCCTGAATCCTAGAGGCTTACTGAAAAACTGAACAACTTCAAACAAACAAACAAACAAACATCCTCAGACTTACACTGGCCACGGCCCACTGCGTATGGAGCTAGCTGGAGCTGGCTGAAGCTGGCTAGAGCTGGCTGGAGCTGGTTGGAGCTGGCTGGAGCTTGCTGGAGGTAGAGAAAAAGAACCTTTCCCATCTTTCCCTGGACTCGTCTCTCCTGGGCAAGTTGGGGCAGGTTCTCTGGGCACAAATCCCAGATTTGCATACGAGGGCTGGCCAGGTGCCCTTAGTTGGAAGCCCCAACTCCTTTGCAATGTACAAGGTTGCCCTTCTGCAACCAAAGTTGGCTGGTAGTTCTTTGTGGCATGGCGGCTCCCCACATTCCCCCAGGCTTGGGTCGGTCTTCTGGCAAGCATGTGGAGTGAAGAGTTACAGGTGGTGCAGACATGGTTTGGAAGGAATCCCAGCTGGGGCAATACCAGGAGCCCTCTGATGGCTGACCAGATAACTGTGGCTGCTTGCAGAATCCCAGGAACCTTCCCTCCTCCAGGAAACCAGCTTCCAGGGCAACAAGGGCTTCGGGGAAGCTCGGAAGGGGAAACTGCTCTGGCATTTTTGCCTTCTTAGCTTGTAAATATTTTTGCACTGAATTCTCCATTGCCACATTCCTTAAGATGAGGAATCAGCCTGGTAATGGACGGAGTGGGGGTAGGGGCATGACACAAAGAACAGATACAAAGGGCAGGCTTGCTGCAGGTACTGATGGGTCTCTGAATTTAGTTGCATTTTTTTGGGGGGGGTGGGGGAGATGACGAACACCTTGTTTTTACTTTGGGCAAAGGCGAGGCATAGGCTCCTCTTGAGAGTTCTCAGCCCTGTAGTGTCGCATCTTCTGGCTTCCAGACCCACATCTTGCCTCCGGGGAAGTGACAGCCATCCCACATGCTGTTCCTGGTCTGTTTAATCAAACTTTCATTTGATGTTGGTTGAAATTTCACATGTGGACCAAATACAGAGAGATTAAGTGATTCCAGCAGCTTGAATCTAAGGCAAGCATTAACTAACTTTTGATATCAAATAAATTAAAACGTACTATCTCAATAGTCTGTTTCAGGGGGCAGCGAGTAGAAGCTAGTTCTTTTGTTCATTTGTGTCTTCTTGTTTTTCACTGGTTTGGTGAGCGATTCCTAAGGACTTTCCCTGCTTAGAGCTTTTCATAGGTGTTGTGGGGCTATCAAGGGAAGTGTGGTGAATCGAAAAGTGTAATGAAAGAGAGATGACGAGCTAGCCCACACTGCAGGATGACAATATGACAACAGAGTTGGCAAACAGTGACACTCTTTCCCACTCCTAGGCTATGAAATGATTCTGGTTAGGGAGGAGGAAACAAATATGCGGCATATTTCTAAGAATGTGGACTATGGTGGAGGAAGAGAAAAACAGCATTTTATCGAGGGGTGGGTATGGAGGAAACATACCAACCAAGTAGCCTTGGCTCCTAAATAATTTGTTCCTTTACAATCATCTTGTCCTATTTTTCCATTGTCATCTTTCTTACAAGAGCTAACTTTTTGCACTTGACATTAGTAGTCTCAATATAGCTTGTGGCCCATTGCAGGTCTATAAACAGTGACTGCTGCGTATGTACAGAGACTGATCTTAATTGTCAATTAATTAAATTAATTAAAGCACAATTAATTAAATTGCGCTTATAGATGATTAGAGTGATTTGATATATTTGTCAACTAATAATTATGAAAAATTTGAGCCTGATCTATGTATTGTTTTATAATTGTTTTCCCCCCATTTCCCCCCCTTTTCTTTATGTACTGAGGACCAACTCTGGGGTCCCAAGCATGTTAGGGAAGAGCTTTTCCAACAGGCTACATACCCAGCTTATAACTGTATTGTTTTCATTAGCTTATACTTTCTCTTTGGCAAAGCTGTCCCTCTGTGATACACTGGAAGTAAAACAATGAGAGGCTTTTCTACCCATAGGTATTCTGAGAACTTTGTGACTCATCACTGACTTCAGTCTTTCCACTATAATATTAGCTACTTTAAAAAAAAACTATTTTTTTTTTGTGTGTGTGCTCATATTTCAATCTTGAGTCCACGAGTGAGTGACATTCATTGTTTATTGTAGTAGATTGAAACAAGGAAAGAACTTAGGTCAACTACCACAGAATATTTTTCAACTTTTGGAGGCTTATTTATAGTTCTTGAATTAGCATTTGGTTTCATACATTCATTAAGAAGGAAAGCATGCTTGATCTGACTGTCCTAGAGATTCTTCTATGCAAGCTGAGGGACTCGGGCTCAATGTCATATTATTTTGTGAATATGTTTCAACCACACAGCCCTATTGCATATATGGCCTTCTCAATTTTCTTAAAATTTACAAACAATATATATTGCATTTTTCTAAGCCTATTGTTTGTTCCATGTACTATTTATTACTCATTCTTCCTTTGACCACAGTCTTTAAGGACTTGTTACGTGTCTATGTTGTTGTTGTACTAGGTACCAGGGATACAAACTTCCCACTTTCTAAGAGCTGGAAATCTAGCAGGAGAGTTATACAGAATTACAGGTACTGTGCTGGATATTTGTGTAGGAAAAAGAGATGTTCAGGGTTTGAAGCCATTAGTTTCATATCAAAAGCCAGAGAATGTTCATAGAAGTGGTATTTCTTAGATTCAGGTGAAATGTGAGTGGGGTTCTATCAAGAAGGGAGTACTGTGGCAGACTACTCAGACATACACACATGTGGCTGAGAGTACACCATCATCACCACCATCATCACCACCGTCATTATAACCATCACCACCACCATCACCACAGTTGTTATGGTTATATTAACCTTTCATCATTGTGGCCAAAGTACCTTATGCAAATCACTCTGTGGGGGAAGGATTTATTTCAGCTTTTAATTCCAGAGAGCTCGGGTCATGGTGGGTTCCCTCCATGTGCTTCAGAAGAACATCTTAGTGTAGGAATAAAGGACAAAGGAGTGTCTCATAATAGACAGAAATCAGAATCACTGACACGAAAGAGATAAAAAAAAAAAAAAAAAAAAAAAAGAAGACCATACCCCAGGGAGCAATTCTTCCAACTAAGTCTTACTACTAAAGTTTCTAGAACCTTTCAAAACCATGCAGTCAGTTAGATCCGAGTCCCCAAACCCATAAGCCTGAAAGGGGGTATTTCTATTGGAATAATAATAATGATCATTCTACCACCCCCATGATCAGTACCCATTATAAACACTATTTCCATCTCTGTCACCACTGTCATTGACACCACCACTGCCCCTATGACCTCTCCTGTTGGCTGTCATGTGTCCATTACTTGCCATGTATAGGCATAATACTGAGGGAGAGCTTCAATAATATCATATAATCTTTCCAACTGCTTTATAGAAGCAGTTTCTTTTAGGGTTTCTAACTCAAAAGTCAAGAAATAGAGGCACAGAGGCAAGAGTCGTTTGCCCTATTACAGCCTCTAAGCGGTGACAGGTCAATTTAAGTCTGCTTAGCTCAGAAAGCAAGCATTTAATTGGGTCTCTCAAGAGTCTTAAACACAAGGCCGGATGTTTACCTTTATCATTTTGCTAAGTATTCCACTGCCCAGAGTCTCTTTCTGTTCTTGGCAAACATTACAAAATTTGTTTCTTAGGTTATTTATTAAAATGCTAAACAAGATTTGTCCTGGCTAGTGTTATGTCAACTTGCCACAAACTCTTAGAATAAGGAACCTCAGTTAAGAAAGTGTCTCAAACACTGGCCTATAGGCAAGCTTGTGATGCATGTAGGATCTAGACAACTGTGGGTGGTGCCACCCCTGGGTAGATGGTTCTATGGATATATAAGAAAGTAGGCGGAGCAAGCCATGAGGAGCAAGGGACACTCCTCCATAGCTTCTGTATCAGCTCTTGTCTTTAGGTTCCTGCCCAGCTTGAGTTCCTGCCCTGATTTTGCCGATGAATGATGTAGGGATTTGAATAAGAATGGCCCCTACTTCCTGCCCCTGGCTCATTGCTGCAAGGGATGAACTAGCTAGGGCAATGCTGGAGAGCTTACCCTTGTGAAGATAGGGGAGAACTGGGCAACCCTGCATCTACCCAGGTCCAGAACCGGGATTATGTGTTGACCCACTCCAATATTCACCCCCTCAGTGATCTCCTGAAACATCGGGGAAGTGTGGGGAATTGGTGCGACAGACCCAGGGCTGCAAGGTATCCAGGACACATGGCAGCTACAGGATGTTCAGAAAGATTCCCTGTGAGGGCCCAGGGTTGATGATGCAGCAGAGATCAGGGACCTCGAATCAGACTAACCGCCTGCATGTAAAAATGTGTGGATACAGGGGCTTACGGTGTGACTCACTGTGGCACACAGCAGCTTCCAACTAGGAAAAAAGATTCTCTTTTGCTTCCTTTCTTTTTCTTTCTTTTCTTAAATTTTATTTTGTTTCATGGGAGAAGGGGTGGGGAGATGGGCGATATTGGGAGACATTGTGTGAAAGACTCAAAGAAAAAATAAAAATGAAGTTTTTTAAAAAAATGGCCCCCATAGGCTCAAACATTTGAATGCATAGTCACCAGGAAGTGGTGCCTGGTTGAGGAGGATTAGGAGGTGTGGCTTTGTTGGAGTAGGCGTGGTCTTTTGAAGGAAGTGTGTCACTGGAGGTAGGCTTTAAGGTTTCATAAGCCCATACCCAGCCCAGGGCCCCCACTGCAGATCAGGATGTAACTCTGAGCTACTGCTCCAGTGCATGTAAGCTGCCATGTTCCCTGCCACGATGATAATAGATTAAAGCCCTCTGAAACAAACAAACCCCTCTCTTGTTCTCCAATGCCTTCCTTGCCCCCCATCCCCTCCCTTGTCCCCCCAAATCATTCCCTTGCCCCCCCTCGCTGTATGGTCCACAGCCTTGAATGCAGTCCCACTTACTCAGTGGTCATACAGCTGTCATGGTTTTCTCAGCTATTTGCAGGAGTATCTGTCCTGGTTACTCCTTACTTTTTTTGCTGTAGGTCAAAGTGACTAGACATTCTGGTTTTGCAAGGACTGTCCCCAGTGACATGTCTCCAAGCCTTTCTTTTGAGCCACCATGTGATGTAATGTGACCCTTTATTTCTCCCTAAGTTTCACACAGACTGAAAGTATGAAGTCGCGGTTCTTGAAACATGTTTATAAGGGTTAACATCCCTCCCTCCTTCCCTTCCTACCTCTTCTTTTTTGAACTGAGGCTGTAATTAAAGTGGAGAAGGCATAGGGTAGCTGGTAGTTGCAATCTTAAAACTCAGAAGATTCTAAAAAAAAAAATTCTATTGAAAGAGGTCAAGGTAGTTTGGAAAGGCAAGAAAGTCATTTATTTGAGAAAGCTGAAAATGAAGAATCCAGGAAGAGCAAGTCTCAGTGAGTGTGGGAAAAGGAATCAACCAGGAGAAAGTGCTGAGCAGTGAATGTGGAATTGAAAGGAATAGCTCCATCTTTGACCTTCAGTACTACACCCTGAGCAAATGCCCGAAGAGACCTCTATTGATTATTTCCTATTGAACATTCTATATTAAAGGTATTATCAATCAGTGGAATGCTGGTATAGAGTTCCTGAGTAAGAAAGAACAGTGGAAACCACTTGGTCTGATGATTCCCAGATAAGACTATTTTGAGGCCTGCTTGTGGGTGAGGGTGGTGTTCTGTCTCATCTCTATTCATTATAATGACATGTACAAGGCTGCAATGGAAATTAGTTCAAATCTTTTTTGATTAAGTGTCTTTCTAGCTGTGATAGGCAATCTTCAATGTCAACCTGATTGGATCTGGAATCAACTAAGAAACATAGCTCTGGGCAGGTCTGTGAGGGAATTTTCTGGAAGGATTAGCTGAATGGGAAAGAGCCTTCTTCAGAAACTGGGCACTTTCTGACAGTGGCCCACATATCAAGAGATCTGAAGGGAAAGCAGGGGCGTTTGTCCTGCTTGCCTTAGTTCCTTGTTGGTAAGAGCATCTACTATATTGCTGTCCCTGATGCTGACATGCTTTGCTGACTCCAGTCTTCTAATGTGGTGTAAAGCTCCCCAGGAATCTCCCAGGCTTCTGTACCTGTCAGATGGTGTCTGTTGAGATATCCAGCCTCTATTGTGCTGAGAGCCATGGTTGATTGACTCAGCCTGTTGTGGGTAAGTCAGTCCTTTATAATATATATTCAGTCCTTCTCCTCCAGAGCCCTGAGTGACACTTTAGCTTGGCTGCATACAATTAGAATAAAATAAACTGTGATGTGGAAAAGTACTTGTCTATCACTATTAAGTGACTTATCTACCTTTGAGATTTGATAGTTGAAATGGTTCAATTATACGCAAAATAAATACCCAAGAGTTTGGTATATTTCTTTCTCTCTCTCTTGGTGTGTTGTGGGATGTGTGTGTGTGTATTTGGGGGTATGGTTGGGGGAGACACCTGGCTTAGCCCCAGATATTTGATGGTCAGATATACATGATCATCAAAAGCTAGTAAAATACTGATTTAACTGGTAACTGTTTTGTAACTTCTGATACCCTCTCCTGGGCTTGACTCTCATAAGTTCCATCTCATAAGAGGGGGAAAATATCACAGCCTAATTATGATGACAGTAATATGTTTATATGGACACTAATTGCATTGGGTAAATTCTATATGACAGATTAATTCCCATCATTTTCATTTTCTCTCCTAGTATGTATGCATAAATACAATGATTTATCTAATAATTTATAATGTTGAATTTTCTAATACCCTGTGAAGTTGAAACTGTTATTTTTATTTTACAAATGAAGAAATCAAGTCATAGCAATACCGAATGACTTGGGCTACGGTTGTACAAGCCCAAGTTACATGGGATTATATTTTTAAAACATTGAAAACTCAGTTCATAAGTAGATAACCTAGGATTGCAAAAAGGCAGAATAGTTTTCTCCTGGCAAAGCTAAGACTGAAGCAGATGTGTCTCCTGTCTTTGTTGGGTGGGAGTTAAAATGTATGATTTAAATGAAAAAAATGTATGTGTATATGTGTTCATTTTATATGTGTATATGTGTGTGTGTATGTTCATGTGTGAGTGACATGCACATGGAGGCCTGAGATTGTTGGTTTCCTGAATCTGTCTCCACATTAGATTCTTTAGATAAGCCCTCTCTCTGAACCTGGAGCTTACTAGTTTGCTAGGCTGAGTGACCAGCAGCCCTGGGGATTCTGCTGTCCTTCCTGGAAAGGACAAAGCTCTGGGATTACAGGAGTACATTGCCACACCTGAATCTTGACATTTGTGCTGTAGGTCTGAACGACAGTTCTTATGCTTGTGCAGGATTCACTTTACAAGTAAGCCATCTCCTCAGACCTCAAACAGGGCTATCTAGGGTTGGCTTTGCAGTCTCCTTTCTTTGTATCAATCAAGTAAACATAGGATTTAGGTGTCTGTTATTTTAAATCTATTTAAAATCATTTTTCAAAATAGAAGTGTCTTTCTAGAAACTGACTTTTTACAGCACCAAGTTATCACCACTCAATTGAAGTGATAAGAAAATAGGTATTAAGGTGATGCAGAAGGCACCCTCATCGTGGGTTCCATACGCTACTACATGCTGGTTTTGGTCTCCAATCCTCCTCATAAACTTAACTTGTGACAGAAAATACTGAGATTAAAAAAGGGAAGTGTAAAACAGATTGCAATGAACAGTGGAGATGAGGCATAGCACTAAGGAACTCTTAATGACCATCCATTCATTGTTGACATTTCCCAATTATTCTATAGTTGGACTACTATGAGAGCCCAGTCATCTTCAAGGAGATTTTCCTTTTTCCCCCTTGAGTTTAGCTTCATGGTCCTTGAAATTTGTGCCTAACAATTATTATATAACATAATATATATATGCAAATTATATGTGAACAGGGTTTTTGGAAGTATATTCTTTACTATATGAACTTTCCCCTCTTAGTATGGAATTTAGAACATAACCATTGGCAAAGATGTTTGTTCCCTACAGATCTACTGTCAACATATTCATCTGTAAATTCAGTAAAATAATAACCAATGGAAAGAGCAAGTATCTTAGGTTTCTTTTTCCATGATAAAGACCATAACCAAAAGCATCTTGGGGATGAAAGGGTTTATTTCATCTCCTATTTCCAGGCAATAGTTCATCATGGAAGAAAATAAGGCAGAAACAGAAGCAGAAACAGAAACAAAGTCCATAGAAGATGGCTGCTTAGTGGCTTGCTCCCTAGCCTTCTTATATATCCCAAGACCATCTGCCTAGGGGTGGCAAATTTACAATACACTGAGACCTCCCACATTAGTCTTTAATCAAGAAAATGCCCTACATGCTTGCCTATAGTCAATCTGCATGGAGCCATTCTTCAAAAGAAGCTCCTCTTCCCAGATAACTCTGGCTTGCACAAAGTTGACCAAAAAAAAAAAAAAAAAAAAAAGCAATTGGTACCATTGAGAACTATTCAATAGTTCTTTTTTTTTTTTTTTTTTTGGTGTTTTATAGACATCTGTTTGTAGGAATCTTGACAACATCTGTCAGAGATTTCAAAGGCATTGTTTTCTGAGTTTAAAAAATTTATAACTTTCCATCCAATTAACTGGTCATTCTCAAACATTGTGGATCTTCAAACATATGCTACTTCTTTAATGATAATTTCTTTGTCTCAATTACTTCTCAAGGGCTTTGCCTTCACTTAAAAGTTTGTGAAGTGATTATTTTTGTTATATGTTGATAGACTCGTTTCCATGACTACTCTCAAAGATCTTTCAAGTTAGAACACTGCCTTTCAGTGTTGTTACTCAGATTGCTAGTAAAGGTACCATTTGGTGAGTGATTGAATCCATTAGTTTATGCTATTCTTGTTTTTTAAAATTTATTTATTTATTATGTATATTATATACAGAAGAGGGTACCAAATGTCATTATACGAGGTTGTGAGCCACCATGAGGTTGCTGGGAATTGAACTCAGGACCTCTGGAAGAGTAGTCAGTGCTCTTAACCACTGAGCCATCTCTCCAGCCCTAGTTTATGCTATTCTATGCTCATTTAGTAACAAGCTCTGATGATTCCTAGGCTAGCCTCAAATTCCCTACATAGCCAAAGATGACTTGAATTTCTGGTCTTTTTGCCTTCACCTTCCAAGTGCTGAGACTACAGACATGTGCTACCACACTTGTTCAGTTTTGGGGATTTAACTCAGGACCTCAAACTATGCTAGACAAGCTTTCTTGCAACTGAGCCACATTCCCAATGCTCTTTCTACTTCCTGAGGGCTTGTGGACTATGGTGAGAACTTATGCCTCAGACATATACTCAATCTATATTGTGGCAAACTTCCCATTAAAGACATGCCATCTCCTTGCCCTAACAGGAGCTGGATTTGACCTCCTGTTTTGGCCACCAATTACTGGCACTCCCTATAAGAAAGTTTGTGCTGACAAGAGGCTACTCCTTTTACATTTCCTTCAAAGGTCATTCAGTTGGTATTTAGAGATGGATTGTGTTAAAGCCTAGTCTCTAATTTCTAAATACCCTTGGAAAACTCACATTTATTTTGGCTCCAGTGATTGAACTATCTGTCTGAGCAGAGTTATGGGAACACTCTGAGATGGGAGATTTTTTCTATTTTTAGGGTTAGAAATGTGTTAGTTTGAAGTGGTTAGGTAGGTGTTTTTAATTATTGACTCTTGACAACCCAGATTCGTATGACAGATGAGCTAGGCTCTGCTCTTCCCACTTAGTTCCCTAAAGACTGAATGAAATATACAAGCTACAGAGATCCAAAATGTCACCGTAAAGCATGGCATCTATTTATTTTATATAAATATTCTTCTTTTAGCTATCCTTTCTCATAGTAAGAAAATCTCTCTATGTGCAGTTTTTCAAAAGGAAGAATATACACATATACACACTCTTTCTCTTACTCTCACACAAAACAAAAGCCTAATTTTATAAATTATGCTGAGTAATGTATCTTTTCTCTATTGATAATATAATTTTAAAATCTATGAATGAGATGAATAAGATAGATTTTGTAGTTGGGCAGTGGTGGCACATGTCTTTATTCCCACACTCAGGAGGCAGAAACAGGCAGATTTCTGTGAAGTTGAGGCCAGTATGGCCTACAACATGAGTTCCAGGACAGCCAGGTCTATATAGCAATGTGGGATGTCTTTCTGTATGCTGTGAATGCCATTGATTAATAAAGAGGCTGTTTTGATTTATGGCAAGCTAGGTTAGGGGAACGTGGGAAATCCAAGCATAGATAAAGGGGAAAGAGGGTGGAGTCACAGAAAGACACTATGAGATGCTGCCCAAGGAAGCAAGATGTAAAGAAGCACAGGTAAGCTACGAGTCACATGGCAATACCCAGATTAATGGGTTGAGTTAAGTTGTAAGAGGTAGTTGGTAATGAGCCTAAGGCATAGATCAAACATTAATATAAGCCTTTGTGTGATTATTTGGGGCTAAAAGGCTGCAGAATTGCAGGTCCAGACCTTGAGTTTGACAGGCCAGAAACTTCTGGCTATAACACAAAGAAACCCTGCCTCCAAAAACTACAACAACAACAAAAACAGAAAAGCACAAAAATTTGATTTTCTAATATTAAGCAAATGTTGAATTCTTAGAACAAAGCCAACTTTTATATATTCTCCTTTTTATGTGTTTGCTGTTATATCATGTTTTCTTTCATATTTCTTTATCCATTTGCTCTTTAATGTCTGAAGCCACCTTCCTCCTCCATATATAGTATTTGTTTAGGCATCTTCTATAGCACTGGCTTGCTGGTCATCAACTGCCTTAGTTTGTGCTTTCCTTGAAATGTCCTTATGTCCTTGCCAATTTAAAAGGTGACTTTGCTGGGTCTGTCCTAGTCTTGGTTGGCAGTTATTCACATATCTCCTTCAGGCTTGCCAGGCTTTCCAGTGGAATGATGAGGTATCTGGTGTAATTCTGATGAGTTTGCCTTTGTGAGTGGTGATTTTCCCTGACAGATTCTTATTGTTTCTTTATTTTGTATTTTTGGTATTTTGAGTATTTATTTGGAGAGCTTTTTATTTGGCTATATGTATTTGAGGTCCCGTGATATTTAGTTTTTTGCCAATTTGACATAAACTAGAGACACATGGGAATAGGAAACCTCTACTGAGGAATTTCCATCATGATATTGGTCTCTGGGCATATCTGTATGGCATTTTCTTGACTGATGATTGATAGAGGAGGGCTTGACCTACCATGGTCAATGCCACTCCTGGTCCTGGGTTGTGGAAGAAAGATAGCTAACTGTGAACCTGAAAGCAATCCAATAGGAAGTACTCCCCATGGCATCTGCCTTACTTCATTCCTGCCTCCAGGTTGCTGCTGGCTTGAGCATCTCCCTGGCTTCCCTTGATGAAAAGCTCCCCAGGTTGGTTTTGGGTAGGGTTGTATCACAGTAACAGGACAGAAGTTGGTATCTGGAACATGAGGTATTACTGTGGTGGATCTGACCATGATACTTTTTGAGAGGGACCATGGAAACAGAACAGGCTAGAAGTACTCAGAAAAAATGAGCTGCCATGGAAACTTGGACAACAATGCAGAGAGCAATGGAGATACAAGGGAGGCCTTCCTTACAAAACTTAAGAAGGAAGTTGGAGAGTCCCTCAAAGACTCTGTTGGGACTGTTGCTGTGATGTGTTTTAATTAAGGAGTTATGGAAGTGATACCTCTGCTTTATTGAGACTGAGAAATGAGCTGTGATTAAACAAGACACCAGTATCACTGCGGTGAAATCTTTTGGGGGGGTCAAAAGTCAACAAAAAGGTGACAAAGGGAAAGAGAGAAGGAGGGAAGAAGGAAGAAGAGGAAGAGGAGGCCAGCAGGATAGGGAGACAGGAGTCCCACGGCTGGGACTGTAAATATCCACCTTGCTGACTGGGGTGAGAAATAAACACAACAGTAACTATTATGGCTTGTTTAAATTATTTAACAAATTAAATGTTTGTTCATCTTTTTATTTTCTTGGAAAACTAAATGCCTGGGGCTGTTACTAATTTACCTGGATCGATCCTATTTGGGCTTCTGTTCATTTACAGTACTCTTTTGCTGGTCTCATATTTATTATTTCCCATTTCTTTGTCACCATGGTACTGTCTTTTGATGTTAGTGTCACAAGCTCCTTAAGAACTGCTGATGCACCTGTGATCCTCTGAGGCTCTGTATAAAATAATGGATGAAGAATATATGATTTTTAAAGATGATGAACTAATTGAAACTTTTTCTTTGGTCACAAGGGTGAGTAGAAAGTTGAGAGTACAAGCGCTTTGACTCAGTAGAGCTAATGGACTGGAGCGTCTTTCAATTGTGTGAAATTTGAGATAGAACTACCAGATGCTCTCGCTCATGGAGTGGGTGTGTCCAACACTCAGCCTCTCCAGTTGAGTGGACTCCAGGTGGATATGTAGTAATCTTTGACAACTCATTAGAATATAATTTATTTCAGCTTTTTTTCCTTTTTAGGTCATTTAGGGAGAAGACATTGGTCTAATCCTCTAGATAAATGAAGATGAAAATTTAACCAGATAAAATGCACATATGAAATCCAGTCACTAAATTGATGCTTAGAGTTTAAGGAAGACAAATCTGTGTGGGACTGAGAGCTGGTCCTGGACTTGAGGCTGAGGGGTACCAGTGTGTGTCCACTGAATTTATATATCAGGCTCCATTTCCCAAAGTAAACCTTTTCATGTGAATGCCTCATTATTTAAGCTTTACTTTCAACATCTGTATTGGAAAAGGATTTCCCTTTTAATGCAACACATAGTATTGAAGGCATTTTTTAAGAAGGCCATTCTCCATCTTGCCTCTTACTATACCCTAGTCTGAGGTTTACACCTTCGACAATGCAATTTTGGCTGCCCTACTCAGGACACTGAATCTATAGATAATTGTAACCAAGAATCTGAAGACATTTGATTAGAAGGGCCAGCTCCAGTCTTTATGGTTTCTAGAACGACTTGGTATTTCTTTAAAAATACAGCACACAACTGGATGCTGCCAGCTTTCAGGATCCTTGGTGATGATACCTGGAGAAAGGCCATACAGAGGGACAGGTTCTGAATTGATTCCTTTCTCCATAATTGCTTTTACACACTGAACCACTTCAATGTCACCCTGACACCAATGACATCCTTTCGCATCACCCTGGCCAACCATCAGGCCTGATGTGGAGCCTGACAGACAGCTGGAACAGGAGACTCTGACCCTATGGACTCAGGTTTCAATGTTGTTGCACTTCAAACCCTTCACAGGGACCTCCGTGTCTGTCACAGCATTTTTGGATCCATGGGCCTAGTCTTATTGCGACATTCCTCATTCAGATCAGGACCACTAAATGCTGAAACATGGATGCATACTGAAAGAAGAAAATTCCGATGTGTTCCAAAAACAAAACAAAAATATAGTTCACATGAGGTGACTTGAATTTTTTGAACAGATATTTTGAATTATCACTTTGACAAAGATTATCTTAAATGGGATCTATGAGATTCAAAACTATTATGAATATAGTTACATTTTTTAAAAAAAGTATTTATCTCTCCACCCAAGAGCCTCAGAAAGGAGCTACTAATTTTTAGTGTCTCAAGAAAGATATTGCTGGAAAAAGAGACAAATTTTTCCCCAAGTCAAAGACAAAGCCAAACCCAGAATTCATCGTTAACATTCCTCAGTGCCTAATATAGTGCTGGGTATGTAGGTGGTAAATAGAAAATATGTTTAGAACAAGAATTGAAGATTCCTGTGTATCAGAGCCTTTGGAGCTAGTCTCATCACCCTGAGAGAAAGTGGGTGAGGCTGCTGAGACAGAGATGAGAGGGGTCAGGAGAGCAGATTGCTCTGTAAGCCCTACCTTTGACTTTTATGTGACCTTAGCAGACATTCTTAGCCGACGCCCTAGTGTATCACTGTGAAGGAGGAATTACCACCCCTCTATTATTCATAAGGATTTATAAAACCCGTATGTAGAGTGGTTGGTCTCTTATGAAGTGGGAGCCTCTGTTCTTATTGGGTAAAGCAGAATGATGGTGTTAGTTTCAGGGCAATTAGTAGGGAAAGGCTTCCCCAGCTAACTCCCTTTGAAATCCTCATAGCAGGGTCTGGCTTTACCCCAAGTTCCTGGACCATGCAGCCTGAGATTGTCCCTCTTCTGAAATCCCCATAGACCCCAAGTTCTGCTGACCCCAAAGTGCCTTAGTCATAGGGGAATTAATGGGACTTTTGGCCAAAAACACCAAATGGAGATCTTCCAAGGACAGAACATTCTGGAGCTCACAATGTTTTATATCTTCTTCTCATAGAGGCTGGGGTCAAAACAAAGCCAGAGGGTGAGTTTTCGGAGGGTACCTCCACTCAAAGACATTTAAGAGCTTTTTAAAATTTTCTGTGTTGAAAATAATACATGTTGGCATCAAATTTAGATTTCTTTTGGCAAACTGACCAAACTTGCTAGCAATATATAGTTAAATTGAAAAAAAGAAAAGAAAAATCAGCAAGTTAAAAAAAGCGCCAAGCTTTTGAAATTTCACTTTAGTGATTTTAATATTTTGTTATTATTTTTAATTTTACAAGGTATGGCTCCAGTGAGAATCATTGTCTCCTTCAAAATTTGATTATTCTGCTTGCAGTCACATAATGGGTAAAAGCATTTTTTTGTTGAATTCCCTGGGGATGGGGTGAAATGTTTTCCCGAATTATTTTGGTTAGAGGGCAAGCACCTATGTAATTCATTCTCATGTCAGCAGAACTTATTCACCATAGCGGCTGACTAGGGACGGGGTGAGTGATCATCTCTTGAATGAAAACAGGAACAAAGCAATGAAGTGCAGATGTCCTTTGAGGGACTCACTATGTAAAGCCGCACGTCCTCTGATCTGGGCTCAGTCCTGTGAGTGATTTGCTGTGTGACCTAGACAGTTACTTGGCTGTTGAAGCTTTGTTTGGCAGACAATTTGGTAAACTTCCCTGAGTGGGGTCGGGGATTCTGATTGCTGCAAAAGACCAGTGTGTGAGCAAATGAGAAAAGGAAGGTGTTAGATGTGTATAGATGATATACTCTATATGGTAGAAATGTTAAAAATAGAAAATATTGTGGTTCTTTAAGATTTTAGCCAGGATGCATAATGGTTTCTGAGAAAGCAACCAAACTAAAAGTAATTAAAAAAAAAAAAACAAACCCAATTACATTCTCACTTAAGCTATGCTGTGTGTTGACATAAACCATTCTATCATTTACTGAGCAATTATTATTAGTCAGCTGCTATGCCAGGTTACATTATTATCAGCATTATTTTTTTTCCCTTGTAGTGCTATAGATTGAAATCGGGGCATTCACTGCTTCTATACTACCACTAAGCTATATTCGTAGCCAGTCACAATGCATTAAATCATCACAGCCACCATGCTAATAGGAATCCCCACTACCACCATCACCACCACCATAACAACCATCATCACCACTGCTATTACTACCAACACCATCACTACTATCACCACCATTCTACTACACTTACTTATTTGTGGGTGTGTGTTGGGGAGGGTATACATTTCACAGTACCCATGCACAAATAAAAGGACAGTTTGTAAATTTGTGGAAATCATCCTTTCTTTCCAGCATGTGGGTTCCAGGGAGAGAACTCAGGTGTTGGGGCTCAGTAGGAAACACCTTTGTTTGCTGTGCCTAATCACTAGTGTGTAATCTTTAGAAAAGAGAAAGCAGACTATAGAATTCACTTTCACCCTCCATAAAAGTTTTTACAAGTTTTTCATTCCCATGGGATACACATTTTTTTCTTTTTACCTAGATTTTATTGAATCCTTATTACAACCAAATGAGGCAGGGTGTTATAAGAATTGCCCTGTTTTATAGATGCCCAAACAGAGGCAGAGAGAGGCTAGGCAAGTAGGTCTGTCTGATTGGAAGGCATGAATATGTTCACTCCCCACTGCTAGGGTTGGTGACAGTGATGTAAGACAGGGAAACAATGGGCAGGATGTGCAGCTCATTCTTCCCCTGGAAGATGGCATTTTCTTTGAAGAAAGAAGTTAAGAAATAGCAAAGTCAGATTCTAGAGCCAACTTCTCTGTTAAGACAGAGGAGGGCTGGAGTTAATTCACACCACATTTTATGAATGATGCTTACCCCTACCTTTTCTATTTGGGGAATGTCTGTCTAGTACAGTGCTCAAACCCAGACTTTCCGGCAGGGATAAAGGTGGATACAGGACCCACCCATATCCCTGGTAATCACATACTTTCTGAGATCGAAGTCCTGACTTCACAAGAGAGCCCAGAGCAACTGGATTTTGTATAGAATTTCTTCTTCCTGTCCCCTTTTCCCCTTTTTTTGAGTCAGGCCTTACTATGTGTGTATTCTAGGCTGGCCTGCAACTTGCTTTCTAAACTGAGCCTAGCTCAGCATCCTTTGTGTTGGGCTCAAAATCCCATGCTACACTCTGGCTGTCCTGTGGGCCTTCTAGCTTTGTTTCCGTGTCTGTAGAAGTTAGCAGATGGCTGGCAGAGGCTACTCTGGGGCAAACCTTGTTATGGGATATCTAGTTCAGACTCTGCCAGCCAGTGCTGGTGCCACATAGATTTCCTGATGTGTAGAACATTGCCCATTACCCCAAACTCCTGTGGACTAGCTAATATCTTATTGGGAAATGAAACTAAAAATATCCTCTCTTGATAAGTAAGAACAGACTGAAAGCCAGGTGTGATATTGCAAGCCTGTAATCCCAAAACTTGAGGAAACTGAGATTGAAGGATTATCAAATGTTTGAGGCCAGCCTGGGTTGCACAGTGAGACTGTTATCTAAAAACATCAACAAAAAAAGTCAAAAAGACATAAAAAAGAAAAATCTACCTTTGGTCAAACTAGCTACTTGCTGTATTCTGTAAATAAGCCAATGCCTGGCTCCAGGTCATGAAGAAGTTCAGCTCATAGGAAGTCTTAGCCATTCTAGGATATTCTTACCCTATGTGCACTGTGAGAGAGAATTTGGGTGATTCCTTCCATCTCCTAGATACCATAGTAGAGGAAAACCAAGTTCTGTATTTCTTAAGGGGCTCATAATGTCCCTGGGGTAGTAGTGTTTGGTTGTTAAATTTTTAGGAATTTTACAGGCCCATTAACAGTGTCAGTAATTTAAAATCAACTGTGCTGGGAATATTTATATCCCAGAAACGAGTGGATGCTGTGCACCAAGACTCACCTCCCAGCTCATTGTTAAAAACCTATCTACATATCACCATCCTGACATTTTTATTTAGTGCTTCTTACTACACAAAGTACTGAAGCAGCAGGAAAAGATCTGTTTCTGCTGATGTAAATGTTGGTGGTTAGTGGTCTGAGAAATAGTGTTAAGGAAAAAAATTGGAGTCAACCAGGAATGGAGAGGGAAAGTCACAGTGGTGGCCATGTTAATTGTCAACTTGACATGACCTAGAATCTTGGGGGAGATGAGCCTCTTGGCATGACTGTATGGGATTGTCTTAATCACATTAACTACTGAGGGGAGATCTATCTTATTCTCGGGCAGTACCATTTTCCAGATGGAATGCTTTAGTGTGTAAAATGGAGAAAGTAAGTTGAACACTACTATGCTTCCATCAGTCTCTAACCTTGGATTGTGAACGTGACCATAACAGACATAACAGGAGCATCCCTGCCTCCTGGACTTCTCTGTACTCTTGACCTGGGAGCCAGGATAGACTCCTTCACCCTTAAGTTGGTTTTGTCAAAATTTTATCACAGAGACAGGAAAAGTAACCAGGACAGCCACTGGCTCACAGAGAGCCCCTCACTTCCAGGAAGACCATTTACATCCACTGCAGGACACATCTCTTGGATATTGGGGTGGAAACACAGGACACAGAGATAAGAATTATCGAAAGGGAACCTCACTAATTATTGCTGACTGCAAGGACAGCAAAGGCTTTATGGAAAGGGCTTCTTCTCAGGTGAGTTCCGAAAACACACTTCCTTTTACTGGGGCTGACTGCTGTCATGTAATGGACAACCTGCTTATCATCCATGACCCCATTCAGGCTCTTACTGAGTATAAGGACAGGACTTTGGAAACCATTAAGTACATATGGTGATTGGTGATACACTCAACACTCACTAATCACTTGCTAAGTCCTTGTCAGGAAATGGGGAGAAAGGAAGGGGTTGAGAAAATTTCCTGTGATTGTCTCAAAGAAATTATACTCTTTACCAGCTCCATTGCTTTGCTTCTCCATCTGGTTATAGCCTAGGGGACATGGCCAAATGTCTTCTCTGAGGGTTTGCAGTCATCTTTCTCCTCCTCCTCTTCCTCCTCCTCTTCTTCTTCTTGTTACTAGGATTATAGATGATGAAATTATTGTTGGTTCCTATGATGGGCATGCACTATGTGTGTATTGCTGAGGCATCTTTGCTAAATCCACCTCACCTGGGACATGTGTTGTCATTCAACCTTTTCTTTGGGTAGCCTCAAAGGAAGTGGTTGCCAAGTTACACTGAAGTTTTGTCAGTTAGGAATAGGTCTTCCCTATGTCCACTTCTGGAAGGGCTCTTGGAAATACTGTTTGCTGCCAATGGTCAGTATTGTAGCATTGTTTGTTCTGAATAACCTGGAGGTTGAAGGAGCTCAGGATGGACACACGCTATATGGACTCTTGTTCTATTGTTTAGCCTAAGTAAAAGCTATCTCATGATTCTACAAAGGACTTACTATACCTGGAGGTCTTGATCCTTGCTCTTAAAATATGAATTTCAGCTATAACCAGACCAATGGTGATATATATTATATAGTATTATAGTAAAAACCCAGAGTCAGATATTGGGGAAAATCTGGAATATCAGAGAAATGAACCACAGCTGTTTCTCACCCAGGCTGAACAGAGTAAGACTTATTTTCATGGGTCTTCAGCCTGACTGGTTGCTCAGATATAATGCTAAACTTCTGCATTTTTCTGCCTTATATTTCTTTCCCTGCCCAGCTATTTTACTTCCTGGTTCAACTAACTCTGCTAGAGCTAGGATTAAAGGTGTGAGCTACCACTGCCTGGCTGTTTTAATCCTGAGAGATGGGATTAAAAGTGTGGGTCACCACTCCCTGACCTTCATGGCTTGGCTGTGGGTGATTCTGTCCTCTGATATTCCAGACTATTTTTATTGAATATACCACCCCAGACATAGCATGCTTAACAACCCCCAATATGTTCCTACTGGATTATCTGAGTCAGAATCATGAATAGGATGTGATCTTAGCTCTTTGCATATTTTCCAGGCACAGGAGCACTACCACATGTTTTTTCCAGTTTAATTAGGGTGAGAATAAATACTAACCATGTGTGCATAAAAGGAATCTCTTGAGATGATCTGTATTTATGCTTGTGTGAGCATCTAAGGCAGGGCAGAGAACATCCCTGCGTGTTGTCCCATAGGAATGATCTACCTAGGGTCTCTTCCTGCTGGCCTAGAGCTCACTGGTTAGCTCAACCTCCCTGGTCACAAAACTCCAGAGATTTGCCTCTCTCTGCTTCTCTGACACTTCAGTTTCAAAGTGTAGCATCTTGCTCTGCTTTGTGTGTGTGTGTACGTGTGTGTGTATGTATGTGTGTGTATATATGTATGTGTGTATAAGTGTGTGTGTATGTATATGTATGTGTGTATATGTGTATGTATGTATGTGTGTGTATGTATGTATGTGTATGTATGTATGTGTGTATATGTGTGTGTGTGTGTGTGTGTGTGTGTGTGTGTGTAGGGAGTTCTGGGTATCAAACTCAGGTTCTCATGATTGCACAGCAGGCACTTTCCCCACTAAGCCATCTCTCCAGCCTACGGTGGTGGATCCTGAGGAGGAGCTACATAAGGCCTTCCTTTTAGGTGTTGACAACATTTACCAGAGATGCCTTCAGTGCCTTTTCCCTCTTTACCTGCATGAAGATGCTAGAGACAGTGTCTGCTGTGGTATTTCACTCCCTGCTGCTTCTTCCATCAAACCAAGCCCCCTTTCCCTAGTCATTACTGTTAGTGCCATTTCCCACAGACTTGACACAATTCTTGTCTTTCCTACCCCTTACCATTTCTTTCTTCCATCAGCCAGCCAGTATCCTTGTAGCTAATCTCACATATCTGGTTAATTTCCCCACACCAGAGGTAAAGCTATACTTACTGGACAGACCTGTATGTTTCATTGGGACTTTGAAAATTGCTATTTTCACCACCACCACCATTTTCTCTTTAAACACATTTCTTATGTGAGGTTCTATGCTAAGAGCTTCTTCTGAATTACTCCATTTCACTGGAACCCACAAAGCAGACTCTGTTCTCACTCTTACTTTTCAGATGATGAGACTGAGGGTCAAAGAGATAAAATCACTTGTCAAGGCCAAAAAAGGTCTTAGCTTTAGAGCTGTCTGGTAGCAAACACCAGAACTCTCAATCATGATCATATAGAGCCTCCCTAGCTCAAATCTGTAGTGAGTATGTTCTTTAATGTTTCTGTATAGGAATGAGATTCAGATCCATCCTTGGGAAATCTGTATTATAAAAGACTAGATAAGATTTTGCATACTTGTGCTTACTTTTTTTTTTTAGATATTGAGAAAACTGAGGTCTGAAAAGACAATAAAACTTGTCTAGATCTGAAATGGTCAGCCGACTTTGGGCATGAGCACAGTCTAGTATGGATACATTTATCTTTCCTTTGTGGCCTTGAGACCTTGTTCTTTATCTATTTCAAAATTCTAAGTCTTGCCTTCTTAATTCCAGTATTAGTTCTTTAAGGACAGAAGTCATCTATTTAAGAAATATTTTCAGCACAATGTAAGAAGTAGTAACTAAGCATTAGGAAGCAAGTCAGCCTGTGGGCCTGACAGCAATGCAATTGTTTCCTTAGTGGTTAGTGAATGAGACATGTAGGGGATGTTGGGAGAACCTGGTACAAAGGATAGCAAGCATTGTTGTTCATGGGAATGAAAGGGTGAATGAATCCATGTCAAGATGAGTAGAGTTGTGTTTGAAACAAGAGAGTATTTACAAGAACATGTATGAAGAAAGGAAACAAAGGGAAAAGATCTAGCTTTGAATGTTGCTGACAGGCTGATCATTACACCATATTCAGATGAATCACCAGAAAGGAGATAGTGAAGCTGACATCCACGGTGACGGATTGGCAGTGGTCTCTGACTATTTGAGGAGAATGCTGAAGACTTGCTCAGCATCCCTTGGCACAGCTCGCTACTAGCCAGCGAGATGTAGCTCTCAGTGGCCTCTTAGTATAGCATCAGTTATCTAAGGGCTCTGAGAGCTGTGGTTATTGCAGTGCCATGTGCTTTGGGTGTGCTAATGTACAATACTATCTAGATCAGTGCCTTTCAAATTTTCATGTGTATACGAATCACTCCAGTGTCTTGCTAAAAGGCTGCTTCTCATTTTGTAGTTGCTGGGCACAGCCTAGGGTTTTGAATTTCTTATATATTGCGAGGTGCTGCTGTGTCCTGAGTAATTATGTCTTGAGTCTGACATCTCACTTTCTCCATGGGAAAGTGTTAGAAAGTGCAATAGAAAGCCCTGTGCTTTAATAACCACCACATCACAGATAGCTTTTCAAAGACGGACTAAGGGAACTCCACATGCTTCTCTGGAGCCTGACTGGACTTGGCAATCATGGAGATAAGCTTGAAAAAAAATTCCAGAAGCATAAAATCCCATAATTCCTAGTGTTTTGCATCTAAAATCCACACCGGGATTGACTTGCTCCCAAGTCACTTGGGGATTCATGCTGGTTCCTAGGACCTAACACATTTCCAAATACAATGGGTAAAAGAGATGAGAGGGGAGCTTTATTTATTTATTTATTTTTTTCGAGACAAGGTTTCTCTGTGTAGCTTTGGAACCTGTCCTGGAACTCAATTCGTAGACCAGGCTGGCCTCAGACTCACAAAGATCCATCTGTTTCTGCCTCTTGAGTGCTGGCATTACAGGTGTGCATCACCACAACCAGGCCTGAGACGGGGCTTTAATCAAAGAATGCACGTGTATAACGAATCTCAGTAAAAATCACTTACACTTTCAGGATTAAGAACAAAGCTGAAGAGCCACGGAAATACAAGCAACGGTGAAGACCACACTGCCTTTGAAGCATACTGCTTGCCCAGAGGATTCTAAATCTTATCAAAGCCCATTTGTGCTTCTTACTTTTTTACATAAAAGAATGGAATAGTTTATTATCAATATAAACAGTCCAATGTGCTATCTCACCTTTCCAAAGATTTTACAGTCTGCAATGCACTTTAAAAATAGTTTTATTGAGCCATAATTCACATATCATAAAATTCACCATTTTAAAGTGTTATTTGTGCTTGTTTTATAACCCACTTTACAAACCTTGGCTCTTGTAGTAGGTGAGAAAAGGCAAGTGAAAGAGGTTTGGAGAGAACAAGAGACAGATTGGCAAGCAGGGAGGGGCGGGCGGGATGAAGAGAAGAGACAAAAATAAGAGCAGAAGCAGAGAGAGCAATCAGAGAACTGTTCGTCATCTAGACGCTTTTGGTTTACTGGAAATCCTTTTCTGAGATGCTTCAAAACACCGCAGGAGGATGACTTTGCACAACCCAGTACA
The DNA here is from genome assembly GCA_004025045.1 of Sigmodon hispidus. Classification (NCBI taxonomy): domain Eukaryota; kingdom Metazoa; phylum Chordata; class Mammalia; order Rodentia; family Cricetidae; genus Sigmodon; species Sigmodon hispidus. Next base: position 139,183 of record PVIH01002446.1, read on the forward strand.
AGGATGCCTTTGAGTTGTCAGGGAAAGGCTGCCGTGCCCGGTGCTCTTTGACCTAAAAGGCAGGGATGCCTGCAATCCATTAACACATGTTCCGTGCAGTAGAAGTTTTAGGTGCTTTAAGGAGGTATGTCTGCAACTCTCTCCACAGTGAGTCAGTCTAGGGGGACTCCAGAACACTGATGTTTTGCAAGGTGGGCTGTGTGATGTGACCCCAGGGACAGCATGTACACTTGGCTTTGGCATGAGTGGATGTGGCCAGGCTTCTGGGTCAAATCTTTCTACTCTGAACAGTGCCCACTTCTTATATTTTTAGACCTGGCTATCTCTCCCAAGCATAAAACCTGAATCTATCTGGAAGGCAATCAGAGCGGTTCCATCCCTGAGATGCAAAACAAACCCTGGAAGATTTTTCTGTCGGATTTTTCCTTTGGAAAGAAACAAAGACAAGCAAACACAACTCTGAAATTCATTTGTTCCTCTGATGGGGTGTAAACACATGGACTCACAGCTCTGGGATACCACTGTCCAAACATTGACTGGATAAAATGTTTTCTTCCTTCCTTCCTTCCTTCCTTCCTTCCTTCTTTCTTTTTCTCTCTCTCTCTCTCCCTCCCTCCTCTCTCTCTCTCTTTCTCCATCACTCCCTCAATATTTCCCCTCCCTCTTTCTCTTTATTTCTTTTTGAAACTCTCTGTGTAGGCCAGACTGGCTTCAGACATGTAAGTATCCCACATCAGCATCTGAGAGCTGGGGCTGTAGGTGTGCACAGTTACCCTGCCCAGTCGGGTGACATCTTTTCTGGTTTCTGACTGTAAGGGCCTGCACTTTTGGTATTAGTCAAGCCATATGCTGATTGTTACTGCCCTCACCTTCAGTTGATACTTGGATGTTACAGCTTTTATTATTCTTTATCTCATAGATGATGATACTTCAGGTCAGAGACATAACTGGCCAAAGAAGGCCATGAGTAGGAGTTGGAGAAGGCGGAATTTGAGAGTAGTATTTTTGATTCCAGGAATCAAATGAGATAATACTTACAAAAAAATATTGCAAACACTTGATCTGTAATGACCTTTAGAATACATAATGAGCAAATTACATTATAAATATAGACTATTATTTCCAGGGTTATTACAGAGTACCACATTAGAATCTACCCCTACCTTCATCTCCTACATCCAGTCTTTCTACTGCATTCCCTTTCCAGGCCCTAACTGACTTCATGACCTGTGTGCACTCTTTTACTGCTTTCCAAACTTTGGTGGACCATGGGAAGGCGCCTAGAGATGACATGCGGAACTTGTCTGTGAAAGCTCTTATCACTTGCTTGGTCATTTGTGTTGATCTGAACCTTCACTAGGGAGTATGGCTTCTCCTTGAGTTTTTGCATAAAGGCAGGCTCCAATTTTTCTCCATTGAGAAATGTTGCCTTTTTGTGACATAAAAAAGACATAAACGATATCCCTAGATTCCTAATGTTGGCTACTTTTCTGTTTCTGAATAATATGCCCCCTTTCTGCTGAGCATCTCAGACTGACGAAGCACAGCCTGCATGGATACAATGCTCCAGCTCTGAACCACTGCTCTGTACTGTTGTGGGCGTCTAAAGCTGGCTTGACTAGTTTATGAATTTTTATTTTATCTCCAGGTGGTCTCTTTAATGTCCATGCCTTTTGGTCAATTTTCTCTACATAAGTAAATAAAAATAAAAAGCTGAAGTTGCTTCTGGCTGCTTCCTGCTTCTTTCTAATGGTCAGTTCTGGTTATCCTTACCCTGCTTCATGACTCAGTGTCAGAGCATCTCTGTGTTATCCAAGTTTATCCAGCTTGTAAACAGAAATGACTTCTTTCCTCACGGTATTTCTCACAACATTCCCAACTCCCAGAGCCAAAGTGTCTGCAGTCAGAGCAGGGCTTTCATTTCTTCTTTAGTCCTTCTTGATTCTTACTCATTGAAACTTCTCAGTATATTAGTCCTTCACCAGCCATCACCCATATAAGCTGCTGGCATGATAGGTTGCTTTCTGACTGCCATGACCAATTTCTGTTGCAACGGCATCTTGAAAGGATTTTACCAGATCTACAGCCTTGCAGTTTCCTTTCCACACTCACTGGCTGCAAGCTCAGTTCTTCCTTCAGTACATTTGTTTTTCAGACAGAAATTAGAAAGGACTAGTGATAAGCACACAGCTGGAACCGAGGAAGAAAACGAGATATCCAGGATGATAGCATTTCATTCTCTCTAATCAATAATTCATTTTTAACCAGTGTGTTTGAGGAAATTGAGACTTGGTCTTAAATAGCTCCTTTGCAAGAAAAAGAAAATGAGCAGAATTCTAAAACAAAACACAATTTGGGATACAGACCAAACAAAATGAAAGCATCGTACTGAGTGAAGACTGTGTCAACTTACTTGTGATTCTGTGCAATTGCTTTTGCAAGAGGCAAGGCATGGCTCATGTTTTATTTTGAAATGTATCTGCATTACATAAACATAGTCACTGTGGCTTTTGACTTGCCATTACATGAATGGAAGTAAGCTAAAATTCTACATAATTTGAAGCCTGTAGCATAATGAAATGCAAAGATAGTAAGGCAGTAAGGCATTTCTATGAGAAGTTAAATGCCCAGTGAACAAGCCACTTTCCATGCACATACAGACATGTCTCTTCCTATGCACAGGTTTGCCATGACCAGGAACTTCAGACCTGACTCACCAGCTTCAAATATCCAAGGCAGCCACAGAAGAGAATGGCATGCTCTGCTCCACTCCTCAAAATGCACCTTTGGCTGCCAAGGTCTCTTCTTGCTTTTTCTTTTTTCCAACCCTTATTTTGCTTTCACCCTGCGAAGCTCCAAGTCTGTGGGATGTGTTCAAGTTCTTGTTTAAACCTGTTCAATCTGGACCCCCAAACTTCCCCTGCTCATTTTGCCTATAGAGGTTCATTACCTTAACTTAAACACACACACACATCCGTTGAGCCTTTCTAATCTGAAATGTTCCCAAATTTAAAACTTCTTGAACATGAACATGACAACTCAAGTGGAAAATTGGGTTCTTAACATTGTGTGATAGCTCTAAGAACCACCCCTCCACTGAAATATTGCTAAAATACTGTATATAATCCTTGGAGAGAATACTCCCCCCCCCACACACAAAGAATAAGGAGAAGAAGAGGAGAAGGAGGAGGAGGAAGAAGAAGAAGAAGGAGAAGATATTAATCCATTTTATGCTTAGACTTGAGTCCCATCTCTTAAGATATTTCATTTGGAGTTTGCATATTCCAAAATGCAAGAAAAATCTGACTCTTAAACACCTCAGGTCACAAGGATCTCAGACAAGGCACATTCAACTTACACCTGCAGTTTCATAAGCGTTTGCCAGGTGGGTATCCGTAGATTTACCGTCTTCTCTCCCTTTGACCTTCCATCTGCCTCCTTTTGTACCATATGTTCCCCAAGTCACACACATACCTCATCTTAAACATTTGCTATGAAGTAGCCTTGCCACTTCACAGTATACACCTCCCCAACCCGCCTTGATTGTAGTGAGGAGTCAGAGTTTGAAGTTCAGGAACCACCTAGAAGAGAATGTAATCCAAATGGGGCTGGAGATTCAGAGTATGTGTGTGTGTGAAGTGGGTGGGGGTGCAGGGTGGGGAGACATGGGCAACTCAACTGCACCCTTCCTCCCTCAATGCTACCCTAGAAGAACTGTTACCCTAACCTACAGTCTTGAAGGAGCAGATGCCCCACCCCTCTGTGCAGCCAGCCTTGACTCCTTTTCCGAGCAGCATCAAAAGTCTTCTAGAGAGATGAATTAATCATGCTTCAATTGACATTTCTGCCTTTGACGATAAAGATTTTTTTAAAATTATGTCTTCTTCAGGAAGGATTTGGTAAGACTGATTCCTGTTTATGCAGTAGAAGATTTGGAGACCCCAAAGGCCAGTAATCTCTTGCTGGGGCAGGGTTAGGGTTAGGGCAGGAATTTTCTCACAAGGAGAAAGTGTCTTGTCATATGTTACATGTCTTGAGTTTGAAGTAGTCTTTACTATAGAGGACACACTGCTGATACATTGGATGACTTACCTTTTTCATGACTGCTATTAAAGTATTTTAAGTCTCATCCATCACACATACTACTCTGCATGAAATAGATTTGATATAAGAAAGATTTTGTCATCTCAAGGACATTCCTCTTTTTCTGTCTTGGGCAAATTGGATCATCTCATATCTATGTATTGCCTCTTTAGCCTCACTTTTTCTTTGTGTTTTGATTTAGGTATTTGCTCTGCAGATCTTAATGAGAGCAGTGTTTACCAAATGTATTTGCTGTCTTTTAAGAAGATGGCTCATTCACAGCAAAAGCCTTCACACAAGAGTGTGTGCTTATGTATGTAGCATTTAATTCCCCACCTATTAGTTCCATCTAAAGATATATCGGAAATACCATAGCTCATTCCAGTTAACATATCTCCTTCTCAAACTCCAGTTTGACAAGGAAGTAAATTTTGCAATATAAACCACCTGGGAACATATAATCAAAAATATCTCACATCTCCAAGTACTGCTGTCACATAGAACTGATGCA
>PVIH01002446.1:143876-189474 GCA_004025045.1 Sigmodon hispidus
ACACACACACACAGACACACACAGACACACAAAGACACACACACACACAGACACACACACGAGGACATGAGAGTATGAGGAGTAATATGGGGAGGAAAGAACTCTAAAGGTCTAGAGGAAGTGGGAGAGGTGAATGTAAGACAAAATATGCAGAATTCTGCTTAAATAACTATGTGCATGTGTGTGTGTGTGTGTGTGTGTGTGTGTGTGTGTGTAAAGCAGAAGAAGGATTGGCGAAGGTAGAAATACAAATAAGAGCAAAGCACAATGATGTATACATGTGAAAAACCACATATTGAAACCTATTATTTTTATGTATACTATTTTTTTTAAATAAAATTTTATGATAAAAATAAATGATATAAAATGTGTTTCAAATACCCGTTGAAAGAACAAGAAATTAAGAAAGTGAAAATAAACAAAGGTGTGGTCCTCCATGTCATCTGATTGTGCAGGAATGTTCTTGAATGGATTTCTTAACTTCTCTGGAAAGACACAGGGTATGGTGCTGAAGACCAAAGCCATTCAAAACACCAGCATGGTTGTCTGAGTAAATCACCAGTTCAGACTGAGGTGATGACTCTATATCTCACAACTACCTTATTCTTCCTTCATTAGAACAAGGACTAGTATGGTACTAGATGGCCTGTTTGGGAGAGGAAGTAGGTATGGACAGTACCAGCTTCTGTTCTTTGCTACTGGCATGTGTTTATCTCTGGGACATGTGTCCCACCTCGCCTTGGTCACAGAGCAACAAGCTCTGTCAGTGATAAGCTGATGGGAGGTTGTGGAGTGGTGAAGAATTTAAATATGGCTAAACAGGAGCTGAAGGTCAGAAATGCACTTCCTCATACATGAAAGCCCTAGTACACCAGCATGATTTGTTCAGATCAGCCTGGCTAGCAATGAGGATGGCAGCTTCCGCCCTGGATCTTCTCTGTCTTCATCCCGAGGATTGTCTTTAACCTGATCTAGACCTTAGGAGAATTGTTTATGACCTCGTGTGTGTGTGTGTGTGTGTGTGTGTGTGTGTGTGTGTGTGTGTGCAAGGGTGCAGGAGCCGGAGGTCTCTCACTGAAATCTCTGCAGTTCTACCTGTCCTTGCGCTCCAGTGCTGGAGTTACTGGGAAGCTCCGCCACATCTGGGTCATGACATGGTGCTGAGGACTCACTCTCAAGCCCTCAGGCCTGTTCTTCTCACGGACTGAGCAGTCTCCCCCAAATGTTTTCGCCACTCCACTTTTACCCCACTTTCTGACAGCCTGGCATCTGACTGGTGGAGCCAAGGACTAAAGACTCTGAAAACAGACTCCAGCTGCCCCTTTCCTTGAAAATGTCACTTGTTGGTAGCAGGGAAAGGAATCTGGGCTGATGGGGAGAACAGAAAAGTTGGAGTAAATAGCATAGTGTGTTATCCCTGCCCAAACATTTTATTACATTTCTGCTTTAACTGTGAGGGGACTGAAGGCCCAAACTCAGTGAGGTTGCCAGTCTCTGGGTGAAGGGACAAAAGTGTGGTACAGAACTTGAAAGGGAGACATTTTTCCAACCTTAGAACCAAATCTAGTGGTATTTTTGGCTCTCCAAATATTGCAAGTGAATCACCAGCACAGGTGAGTGGGGTTTGATTGTAAGCAGCTATGAGCTTGGCATTTCAGTCAGAGGATGTGGACAGGTGGATAGGAAGAACCAGGATGCTGAGACTGGACCATTGCAGACCTATCAAAAACACCTCCTTGGAAACTCCCTTAGTGGTAGCTACTGGAGAGGTAGAGTTGGTTTTCTTCTAGAGAAGCCTCTGGCAATTATTGTGAACTGTGGTGTAGGGCCACACATCTGAGACTATAACTGCAGGTACAAACTGTATTTCCTGGATTTTCACAAACAGGTGGGTGGTGGAGATGAGCAGAGGATGGATATGGGAGAAGTTGTGAGCATGTACAAAATTATCAAAGGAAGAAAAGTAGTAAAAAGCAAAAACAAAATATATTAAGACAAATAATGGGGGTTAAGTTTTTCTTACTAAGGACCTCTAATGGGGCAATCAGGAGATATTTGATGATTATTATTATGGCTATTATCTTGTAAAGGTATTGGACATTTATATGGATTTCTGTGTAGAGTATATAGATGCATGCATGAATCAATAATATAAATGTATGCACACATTGGATGTATACACCTATGTGCTTTGCACTTAAAAGTTAATATGTTGTCACATTTTTATAGTTAAATATCATTCTTGAGTGGCATTTTAATATATTTTTTAAAATATTCTCTCAGGATTTCTTTTTTGTTTGGGGGACAAGATCTTATTGTATATCTCAGGCTAGTGTTTTACTAATGATTTTGCCTGGACCTCCCAAGTGAGTGCTACTACACCTGTATATAATATTCCTTCAGACGGCCACATTCTGTCTTCTATAAGGCATTTCTCATGTTGGACATTTGGTGTGGTATATTATAGATTCTGATGTTTAATTCCAGTGACCTGTCTCTAGCCCCATCCCCCATGGTTCCCAAGATTCTTTCTATATTCCTGAAAGGAAACTCAGGAACCATTCCTCAGTTATTGCTGCCTTGGTTTGCCCATGTGCATCAGGCATCACTGGAAACCCCTCTACTTCTCCAGTCCAGTTTCCCACTCCCTGAGGCTGATGAGGCTCTGCATGGGGCCAGAGCTATGCAATCTTATGTCTTTCCTCCATATGACCTGCCTTCTCCCTAATTCCTTGGGTCTTAGACTGTTGCAGAGTTACTGCACTAAATCTCTTAGTTGTCCTTGTCCATCTCTCCCTCTTTCTTACTCATGCTACTAGGGTTGGGGTTGTGACAGACTCCATATAACCACCTTCAGTATGCCTCAGCATCCTCAGTCTGCTTCTTTCACACTCCTGACATGGTTATGGTCATCTCCATCACCCTATCTGTTTCACATATACCCTACTTACTTTTATAGCTCCGTTTTGAACACAGCATAAGTTGTCGCTGCTGAAAATATCTCAGATCTTCCTGAATCCCTAGTAATTGATGTCACATGTCAACATGATGTACCAGCTATGATTAACTGACTAATTTTTTTACATGGACATTTTATATATATTTATGCCATTATTTTGAGATATAATTTCTCAAAATTGAATATGTCTAAAGGACAAACACATTTTTTTGAAGGTTTTGATACACATGGTCACATTTGGAATGAGACACAGAAGTAGATCATTAACTGAGCTGCCATTAACATCAACGGCACGGACCAGAGTGCCCATTTGATTCTGAGCTGACGTATTCTTGTATACAGGAGTCATCATGGACTTGGTGACCAGGAGCTCAGCTCCTTTCTTTCTTTTTTTCAGAGCTGTGAGTTCTTGGGCAAATTAACACTCCAGCTTCATTTCTCTCATCTGCAAAACCCGAGTGAAACTTTCCTGGCCCTCTCCACAGAATGGCTGCAGGCATCAACTCTGATGCTGCCTACGAGACTACTTTGAATGTGACAAGAGCCTGGTAGGTATCATGAGCTTTTGATCATCCTAGGGCATTTGTGTTAATGACATGTGGTCGGTCATTGTGAGTTAGTTTTTCTCTGATTTCCATTTCTGATCAACACATTGAGTTGGGGATAAGCACACATGCACAATGCCCTCCATTGTGTCTCAGGCAGACTCGGGGAAGGGTGAGGGCAAGACTTGTGGGTAACAAAACTGGAGCAGGACCAAGGGCTGCTAGCATGCCATCTCAGCAGTGTAATTAAATACTAATAAGTTTCTGGTGTTGACAGGCACCCCAACCATTGCGGATCTTCTTCCTGCTGTCTCCTGAAAAAAAGGTACATTTGGGTAGAGACTGACTGGAGACTACTTGTATTCTGTCAAACAGGGAACAGGTTTTCTCAAAAAGCAGTCAGGAAGTGGGCCAAGAAAAGCTAAGACGATGGGTTGCTTCTTTTCTTCTTTCCTTCCTTCTTTCCTTCCTTTCCCCCTCCCTCCCTCCTTCCTTCTCCCTTCCATCTCCATTTTGTAAGAGCCAAATTTAGCAAAATGGAGTTTAGTGGCATGCATTATAACAAGACATTCTGTGAAACATAAAGCATGTTGGGCAATGTGATTGCTTTTTTCATCAAGTTTTTGGTGCCCACATTTGCCTGATTGAAGCTCACTGTGAAAGAGGGAGGGAGAGGAGAGAGAGAGAGAGAGAGAGAGAGAGAGAGAGAGAGAGAGAGAGAGGAAAAGAGAAGAGAATGGAAAGTGCTGTAGGCACTACAGAGAACCCATTATCTCAAAATAATTATTCCCTTTTAGAATGTCCCTGAAGCAAGGCTAGAGACAGAGAACAGATGTGGCTCTTAGTCAAGAATACTTAGAACCCAAACCAGAAATCCAGCTACGGGAATAGCTGTCAGCCAGGACGAAAGGCCATGTTGACATGGTTGTACTGAGCAGTAGTGTCCAACCCCTCGAAATGCAAATGCTGTTGTTTGCAGTACAAAAGCCCTGGTTTTTCCTTCAACAGAGCGTGCACTATTAAAATAGCATGTCCTGTGTGGAGTTGCCACACATTCTTCCCATTTTTCTCTCCCTGTGTGAGTCAGAGTGCAGATTCTCAACAAGGCCGAAAAGAAAACCATCTAATTTACATGGGCACTGAGTACCCACATCTGGATGGAGTTAGAGCAAGTGGGAATTACTTGCAACATTTGAATATAGGCGTACCGAGCTTCCTTCTCTTGACCATATGAAGCCTTCATGTATAATTCCGTAAAAGCAAAACCTGAAAGGAGGACCTGTCGCTTGTTCAATCATTACAGGGATGGATCCAAACCTAGAGGCAGTCTGTGCATGGTATGAGGCCCCTAGACACTCCTCCACCTCCAAAGGCTACAGTGAGACAATACCATCAAAGGCACGAGACAATCTGCCATGTTTGGGTTGAGATGTTGTTGGGATCTGAGATCTGTTCCATCTGGAAATCCCAAGAAAGATGGCGAGTTGCAGATGCTGGGAAAACCAGACGGAAACCATTGATGATGTCAAGTATATGCCAGGTAGATCCTTCGGACTTTTATGTTAGCATTGGCCGACTTGTCCAGTTCAAATCAATAGGGGGAGAAACTATGGATACCAGACAACAGCAGCTGGGAAGGATCCTATGAACAGTTGATGTACAGGAATAGGAAGCCAAGGGGAAGACAGAACCCCATCGGAAGCTGGGGTTCATCAATACCCACTGCTGACATCTAAAAGGGAACTGTACAGATCATCTAATTGACTAGATATCATCACTGATGTCATGGATTACAATGACATTATTATACACCTCAAAGTGAAAAAGTAGACAAATACAAAAGATTATGTGCCTAGAGGCTAAGATAGGAAAAGTTTGTGATTCATTTTAAAAGTGTTAAGACAACACTCAGCTCTGTGCCTCTGTGGAATTCCACCTTTTCCATGCTAAGTTTCTGCCAAGTGACATTTACTAGAATTTTGGGTGTCTGGCTTTGACTTTGCCATTGGCTCTGTCAGAATTCCTTTCAGGGTGGGTATCTGTCTTTACTTAGGAAAATATTTGCTAAGGTGCTAGTGATGAGGATAAGGCTCTTCAAGCAGGAGTTAACAGGTGGGAAAAGGCAAACATACCTTACATTGAATTTAGCCTGAAAGGGGAGAATGTGTGATGAGGGGAAAGAAAACAGGAGGTGTGGAGGAAAAGCTTATGATGGATCTGGAAAAGGACCCAGAATGTGGGTTAGGGTTAGGCATGGAAAGGCTCCCAGTCAGATATCCGCTACCCAGTGGGAAGTTTTTCTGATGGCAGCAGTGGGAATCTTGCCCCTCCATAACTCGTGGCTTTAGTAAAGTCCATCTATAGACATGAATTTCCTTCACTGAGTGGGTTTGTTGGGTCCTAGGAACTGATGGGATTTCATATTGGATTTGAGGACATAGGGACTTGAGAGATCATGTATAGCTAAAGGAATAGGAATTTTGATAGAAGAGGGCTCTTAAGCAATTACCAAGAATTAATTCTTTCCTATCCATTAAGGAAACATGCAAGTTAAGATAACTCAAGGCACGGTAAAACACCACAGCTATTCTTTTCAGATAGTATCCTAAAGTGAAAACAAAACAAAACAAAACCAAAAAGACCATGCATGTTCCTACCAGTTTTTCCATTTTTACTCGGTAGTGAATCATTCAAGAGATGGAGTAGCTACCTTGGACCTAAACAGACTTCTCAAGCTGGAGAAGATGATAGCTCCTTAGCAGGACTAGATTGTCAATATTGAGACTATTAAAAAAAGAGAAAAACAAAATTTAAGACACCACAAATTTCAAATTCACATTCTTGTAACCCCCAAGAAGACAAACACACATAACTAATTACTGACATGACACAGAAATACCACTGATTCTAAGTCACACCCTCTAAAATGAAGAAAACATAATAAATTGTCTTTTTATTGAAAGTATTTTTTCATACAATATATTCTGATTATACTTTCCTTCCCTCCAGCTCCCCCCCAGTTCCCTACACCCCTCCCATCTGGATCTATACCCTTTCTGTTTCTTGCTGGCAAACAAGCAGGAGTCTAAGGAATAATAATAAAATATAAAATAAAATAGAGAAATGTCTTTTTTTTTTCCAGGTTTCAACCTTTTATTTCACTCACTTTATAACCCCCAACACTCAACTTGGGAAGATTGTATGTATTATCAAACATACAAAAACAAACACATGGAAACCAAGAGTATCTAGGTGAGATGACAAAGCTTGTGACAAGCATGATGCAAAGCATAAAGTTTAAAGGTTGGAAATGGCTGTTACACGTGCACCATTTCCACCTGTGTTCTCATGCTGTTGGGAGGGAGGGGTTGGGCTCCAGAATTGTGATGCTCCTGCCTCAGCCTCCAATTAACTTTACCGAGGGAAGCATTTTTTAGCAGTATTTCAAGTGTGACAATTCAGTACCTTTAAGTACTTAGAGACACTATGAAAACTATAAATTACTCAGGTATGTTTTGCACTGGCAAGAATCTTTCTTAAGTTAGGGGCTAACTTAACTACACTAGTGGGAGGGATAAATGATTCTTATGAGCTGAGGGTCTCCTGTAGCCTGAGTTGGAGCACAACTTTTATTCCAAAGTGCTAGGCTTACAGGTATGCACCACCACACCTTGTTTAGGAGAGAACCATTACATTTTTTCAAAGAACATTTAAGGAACAAGATAGACAAGGTAGACCATTTCTCCATGTCATTCTGTAGTAGACTCAGTTACAAAGTGAACTTCTTCAGCCTTTCAGAGAGGACATTCCAGCTCGCATGATCTCATCAACCGGGAGAATGTTGGTGGCAATCACAGTACAGGAGTGAAGCAGCTGCTTCTTCACACAGTAGTTATCCCACACCAATCTCTGCTGCTACCATCGGCTCACCTGTGTTCAAGTCCACGCCTACAAGTTGACCTGATTCTGAATGCTCGGCTTGAACTTTAACTAATGTTTCCTGAAGGTCAAAACCAGAGTTTTGTGCAAGAACCTTGGGAATAATCAGCAAAGCATCTGCAAATGCCTGGACTCCAAGCTGAGCCCTGCCCTTCACACTGGGCTTGTATTTGATCAGAGCTTCTGCCATTGCCACTTCTACTGCACCAGCGCCTGGGACAACACAGCCATCATCAATAGCATTTTTCACAGCCCTCAAACCATCTCTTATTGCATCCTTGATTTGAGTCAGCGTGTGCTTATTTGGTCCTTTAACCAGTAATGTGACAGAACGAGGATTGTTACATTTCTCAATAAAGGTGAACTTTTCCTCGCCCAATGTATACTCATAGACAAGACCTGCATGTCCCAAACAGTCAGGACTCAGGTCATCCAAGGAATTCAGAACTACCCCACCACAGGCAAGTGTAAGCCTCTCCATGTTTCTCCTCTTGGCCCTGCGCAGAGCCACGATGCCTTCTTTTGCAAGGGCATCTAAGGAAAAGGGGTCAATCCCTTTTTGATTAATAACAACAAATCCTTTATCTGAATCACCACAGACTTTCTTTTTTAGTTCTATTATCTTTTAAACTCTATCTCCAATGAATTTCCTTTCAGCCTTTACGAGTTTCTCTCTCTCTCTTCTGCACTCTTGTAAAAAAATCCAGAATTCACTTCTGTTTTCTCATATTCTAAGGACACGTTGCATGTGAGGATACAGGCATTTTCTACTCTTTTCTTCATATCAGGGTGCCGTGCTCCATGATCCAAAACAAGCCCTCTGATTAAGCTTGTATCAGTTTTTGATTTATGTTTCATCTCCATGATCTCAACCATGAAGAGGTCAATGGGTTCATCTTTTTTCTTAATGGCCAAAATGGAGTCCACCACAGCCTCTGTTAAGACATCAGCAAGTTCAGCATGAACTTTAGTTCGCAGGGATGTTCTGGCCACATCGATGAGTGTCTCTCTGCTCATCTCTCTGCTTACTTTGACCTGTTCCAAAAACTGGAGTGCCTTTTCCTTTGCAGCTTCAAAACTTTCAGTTATTATCCTGGCGTGAAGACGCTCAGAAATGTAGAGGTCTGCCTGTTTCAACAGCTCTCCAATGATAAGGACATTGGATGTAGTACCATCCCCCGTTATGTCATCCTGGGCTGTAGCTACTTTTGCTATTAAAGAGGCCATTGGGTGTTGAATTTGCATTTCATGAAGCAGCACATTGCCATCTTTGGTAAGTTTGATGTCTCCAGCACCAGAAACAAGCATCTTCATGGTGCCCTTTGTCCCCAAGTTGGTCCTCAGAACATCCTGCAGGCTGTGCTGATGTTCACCGCCAGCGCAGCCTGTGCCCGGGCCACTTCAGCTTTAGGATTTAGGGTCTTCACTGCCGCCATTGCTAGCCTAGCTCAGGGAGAGGCCGAGAACAACGTGTTCTATCGAGAAATGTCTTTTTAAAGGGATTATTTATTGATTTTTGTATATATTTGTATATGTGTTCCTCTGAGTGTACATGAATGTGTGTGCAGGTACTTGTGTGAATAGTCCAGAAGAGGAACATCAGGGATCCTCTTTTATTATCCACTGCCTATACTCTGAGGTAGGGTCTTTCCCTAAACCCAGGGCTTATATTTCCCAGGCTAGCTTAAAAACCAGCAAGCTCCACTGATCTTTATCTTCGCCCTCCTTAGAGCTGGGGTTGCAGGTATATTCTGAATGTCTAGTTTGCTACATTGTCTCTGGTTCCAAACTCCAATCTCAAGATTGCTGTCCTGCTTGGTTTTCTGTCAATTTGACACAAGGTAGAGTTATCCTGGAACAGAACCCTCAATTGAAAAAAATTCTCCATCAGATCACCACAGTCAAGTCTGTAGGACATTTTCTTGATTAATGATTGAAGTGGGAGGACCCAGTCCACTGTAGGTGGTGACATCCTTGGGTGTGTGGTCCTAGGTGGTACAAGAAATTAGGCTGGGCAAGTGATGGAGAGCAAACCAGTAAGCAGCATCCCTCCACTGCTTCAGTGTTTCCAAGTGTCTGTCCTGAGTTCTCCTGATTGAGAACTGTAAGCTATAAGGTATGATAAGGCCTTTCTCCCCAAGTTGCTTGTGCTTATGGCATTTATCACACTAACTGACATTTAACTAAGACAGCTGTGAAGCAGGCATTCTTAATCGTGAGGCCATTTCTCCAAACCCATAGATTATCTTGTTTAAGCCCTTGCACTGTGGAGCTTGTCACCACAAAAGCTGAAGGTATTTCCTGCTTAACAGAGAAAATTCCTTTAAGAGTCCCACCACCAATGAAATGTACAATAAATGGCATAGTTTATTGACTCTTAAGAAGCTTAGGTATGTATGGTGAACTAGGAAGCTGGTGATCTTGTTCTGTTTTGGAAAAATACTCAGAAAAATTGTTATTTATTAAAACTTTGAAAGATAGACTGCGATACATTAGATATAGAAACCAGTGAATCTGACTGGGAAAACTCAGAATACTAATGTATCCTAGATGCTTCTTGCTATACTTAGCTGGATGACCTTGAGCTATCCTAAAAGGTAGTTCTTCCTCTAAAGTGGCTACATTAGCATATGGTTTGTAACAGTCCCAAGACTTCCCATCACTTCCCCCAAAGCCTGTGAGTTCAAATAATGAAAGTTGAACCAGAAGCTAAAATCAGATTAGAGATGTAACTGTTCCACACAAACTTGCTGTTTCAGAAGGTACCAAGGATGTTGGCAATGATGATAAAGAAAAAGGAAGAAGAGAGGGGAGTGGAGATCAATTAGAAAGGAACTCTGGGCATTGGAGAGGTGGCTCAGTGATTAAGAACACTTTCTGCTTTTTCAGAAAGCTTGAATTCTGTTCCTAGTACTCACATTGATAGCTCACAACTATTTGTAACTTTAATAAGTAGCTTCCGGGGATACTGTGCCCTTTTTTAGTCCCTGAAGCCACCTGGCCACATTTGTGCATGTCCACACATACACACACACACACACACACACACACACACACACACACACACACACAAATCTTTAAGGAAGACAAGATCAGGCACATTCAGAGTGGTATGTTTGTAGACAAAATATATCTCTGGTCACATGACTTCTGTAGCTACACTTGTATATACAAAGAGGGAAACAACTGGAATTTAGTAGTCAGAAACCAAAAAATATTTTTTTTTGAAAAATTTAATTGCCAATGAAACCACAATTCTTCTTTCTAAAAACTTGTAATTTTCCACATCTAAAACCACTCCAACTCCCAAATATGTACCAAGCAGGGAGAAAGTTGCAACAGCCACGTTGGTCCTGAGAGAATATATAAAGGGAGAGGAGGACCCTAGAAAGGTCAAATCAAGGGCACTTTTCAGGTCACAGCTGGGGCCTGCAGTGACTTGTATGGACATATTACTGCTGTGGATTTCTCTTTACCTTTCCTAGTACAAGGCTTGTTTAAGTTAGCAAACAAAGTAATAAGTTTGCTAGGGCATTTTTCCTACATATCTGTCACTATATGTGTCCTTATCCATCCCATTCCCGACTACCTTCCTCCTTGCTTGTCTTTGGTGGCTGCTCCTTTCCTTATAACGTTCCCCTTCTGCTTTCATTCACATGGATCCTATTGTCCTCTCTCCCTCTCAATCTAAGACTATATCTCCATGGTCAGCTTTTACAGCCCACAAACATAAACACATATTAATTTAAACCTATATTCTGCATATGAAAAAATGCAGTACTTGTCAGTCTGAATGTGGTTTATTTTATTTATACATAATGATTACTGATTATAGCCACTTTTTTTGAAATTATCATGATTTCATTCTTGTTTTTTTTTCACTCATTAACCTATTGATGGACATCTAGGCTGGTTCCGTTTTGCAGCTATTTGACTACTTTAACCATAACCGTGGAAGTGCAACTGTTTCTGTGATATGCTGAATCCTTTGAGAATGTAGCTAGGAGTGGTCTATCTGAATCATATGGTATATATATTTGTGGGACCTCTATACAAACTTCTATAGCAATGGCACAGGTTTATACCTCCTTGCTACACCACCATTCTACAAATGCAATTTATAGATTCAATGCAATCTTAATCAAAATCCCCATTCCATTATTCACAGAAGTAGAAAAAAAAGCTATCCCAAAATTCATATAAACCCCCAAAGACCTCTCAGTAGCTAAAATAATTCTGAACAAAAAGAAGAGTGCTGGAGATATTACCATTCCAGATCTCCAGATCTATTACAGAGCTATAGTAAAAAACAAACCAAAACAATATGGTGCATTTCTTTTTTTTTTTTTTTAACATATAGATCAATGGAACAAAATCAAAGACTCAAACAGTAGTCCACATAATGTCAGCCATTTAATATTTGACAAAGATACAAAAAATATACTTTGGAGAAAAGAAAACATTAACAATTGCTGGGACAACTGGAAGTCCACACACAGAAGAAGGGAAAGAGATCTGTATCTATTATCTTGCATACAAACTAACTCCAAATGGATCAAACACCTAATTCCTATAAAAAAATGTAGGCCACATGACTACCTGACTCTTTTTGCTCAAAGATTAAGATCAACAATTGACAAGTAGGACTTCATAGACTTTCTCCACACATAAGTAAAACAATGGACAGAAAAGCCCACAGAATGGAAGCAAGCCTTTGTCAACTGTACATATGACAGAGGATTAATATATAGAAAAAAGAACTCCAAAAACACAGTAAAAAATGTAACAAAAATACCTTAACTCCCCCCCCCAAAAAAAGGTCTTGGGTTCTGAAATACAAATGGCTAAGAAATATCCCAAAAATGTTCATCATCTCTAGCACATAGGGAAATGCATATCAAAACAACTTTGAGATTTCATCTTATGTTGATCAAAATAGCAAAGATCAACAAAATAACTAACAACAAATGTTGGAGAAGATTGGGGAAAAGGGAAGCCTCATTCACTGTTGGTGGGATTGTAAATTGGTCCGGCCACTCAGGAAATCAGTGTGGAGAATCCTCCAAAGGCTAAAAATAAATCTACTGCATGACCCATCTACACCACTCCTCAGCATATTCCTGAGGACTGAACATCCCATTCCACAGCTCCTTCCTCTCTCTCTCCCCTTTTGAAGCTATTGTGGATGAGATTTCTCTTTACTCCTGATCTCTTCCTCAGCATTTGTTATTGGCACACAGAGAAGTTACCAAGTTTTGTAAGCTGATTGATTTTGTATATTGCTAGTTACTTTGTTGAAAGTCTTTATCAGATATAAAAATTTTCTTGTGAAGTCTTTAGGATTCCTTCTAAATAGTTTTATGTCACCTGCAAATAGAGAAATTTTGTATCTTCTTCTTTTCCTGTTTTTATTTCTTATTTCGTTCTCTTGTCCTACTGCTCTGGCTAAGACAATGAGGAATATGTTAAGAGCAGTCAATGGGCAGTCTTGTCTTACTCTAGATTTTGTTGGGAACCCATTGTTTTCCCCCATTGAGTATAATGCTGGCTATAGGTTTGTCATATGTAGTTTTTATTATGTTGAGATATATTTTTTCTTTGTCTAATTTCTTCAGAGATTTTTTCATTTTATTAAGAAGAAATGCTAAACTTTGGCTAATGCCTTTTTTCTTCTGTTGATATGATCATGTAATTTCTGTTTTAAAGCCTATTAATATGCTGAATTACACTTATTTTGAGTTGTGTATATTGAACCAACCTTGTATTCCAGGGATGAACCCAGTGCTCATGATATATGATCTTAATGTATTCTTGAATGTAGTTTACAGGACTTATTGAGAGTTTTGTGTCTATGTGTATCTGGAAAAGTAGTGTAAAGTTTTCTGTTTGTTGTGTGTCCTTGCTCAAAACTTGTTTGGGCACTAGGACATCACTATCTTCATAGAATGAGTTTGATAATTCTCTTTTTTTCCATTTTGTGAAACAGTTTGATAATCATTTTAGCTCTTCCTTAAAGTTTTGGTAGAACTCAACAGTAAATACATCCAATATCAAGCCTTTCTTTGTGGGAAACTTAACTTTTAAAAAAAGTTACTTGAGAATTGCATACAATGTTCACCTTTAATCTCCCCTCACCACTGTTCCTAGATCTACCTTCTTCCCATCCACCCCTCAAGACCAACTTGTGGACACCAAAATATTGTTGTAGGTGTGGCCTTCTAATTAACCAGGGATCGTGGCTCACATGCCAGGGGCTACACTCTTAGAGAAATCTGACTCTCTCTCTCCAAGTGGCTAGTAGTAGATTTTTACTACAACTTTAAGTTCTTGGCCTAATAATGGTACCAGATATGGTTTTCATCTTCTGGAGTAGACTTAAATCCAATCAGAAAGTGGTTGGTTGTTTTCATGAAACTCCAAGCACCTTCTGCTTCATGGAGAATAATGACTTGCCAGATCAATCATTATTGTAGCTTTCAGTTTTCACAGCTGGATAAAATGTAGGAAGATTTTATTACTGTTTTAACTCATTGGGTGTTATTAAACCATTTAAATTATATCTTCTTGAATAAAATTTGGGGTCATATATTTATAGAAAATTATCTTCCTTTTTTTGAAACATAAAGTTTTGAGGTATTTCCCAATGACTCTGGATTTTGTTGGACTATGATGTAATATCTTTTGGGTCTCTAATTTATTAATTTTAGTCTCTTCTCTCCTTCTCATTACTTTGTTTGGGGGTATGTGTCAATCTTGCTTATTTTTTCAAAGAATCAACTCTTGTTTGTTGAATTCCACATATTCTTTTAGCCTCAGTTTCACTAATTTAAGGTTCAGTATTTATTATATTTTTTGTTCCCTACTGCTTTTGGTATAGCTTGGTGTTACGCTGAGATTTTTGAGCTGCATCTTTAGGTGATTTGAAATCTGAGTATATATATACATATTTTTTCCAACATAAGTACTCCTATCTATAAACTTCCTCTTAAAACTGCTTTATTTGTATTCTAAAGTTTCGCTTTCATTTCTGTCCAAAAATTTAAAAATTTCCTTCATGAGAAAGGATTGTAGGAGCCAGAGGGGTCAAGGGCACCACAAGAAAACCCACAGAATCACCTAACCTGGGCTGATGGGGGCTCAGAGACTAAACCAACAACTGGGAGCCTGCAGGGGATTGATCTAGGCCCACTACGATATGTGAAAGTTGTAACTTGGTGTTCTTGTGGGACTGCTAACGGTGGGAACAGGGCATGTCTGACTCTGTTGCCTGCTTTAGCGAGGCTCCTTTTTGAAGAGAAACAGAGGAGAAATGGGGGGGGAGGGAGGAGAGGTGGGGGAGGGATAGGGAGAAGGGGAGGGAACTTTGGTCAGGATGTAAAAACAGGAAAGTAAACAAATAAACAAACAAAAAAGGTTAGAGCAAAAGACAAAAAAATTATTTTGATTCTTTTGCACTTTTTTACGAATTGTCCTCTGAGTTGGTCGCGGGGGTGGGGGACAGGAAGGGGAGAGGATATGGGAGGAAAGAAGTGAGGGGAAACTTTGGTCAGGATGTAAAATAAATGGATAGATTTAATCATTAATAATAACAAAAATGTATGTGTTGCAGGGCGTTCTACCTGGGCACCCCTGGGGATGAGAAGGCATGATGCCAACATTGCAGGTACTGGGAGTCAGGCAAGAAGCAGACACAGAAGAGAGGTTTAAAACAAAGGCAGGCAGGCCCTCAGACTCATTTACTGTGGATATGGGGCAAACCTATATCCCCCTCCTTGCAATTTCCCATTGGCTGTTGGATACTCCCCCAACTGTGTTGCCTCTCCAGCATCTCATCACCAGTCACCAGGCACAGTGGCAGACTCCAAGCTGGGTCAGCATGATGCAGCCAGTGAGCATGCCTAGGCACATTACACAGAACAGGGCAACCTTGGCTTCATCAGGCTAGGCTGGCTGCATTCCCTCTACATCTATGGAAGAAAAAAAATATTGTTCTATGGTCTAAAATGTTTTAGATTTTACAGAAAGTACAGTGGGCTGCTAAGAAGAAAAGGAATTCCATATTCTTATATGAAAATTCTGAGGGTACTTCTTAATTATTGCATGAATTCTAGTTAGCATATAATGAAAACCTGGAGCCAGATATTGGGGGGGAAAGCTGGAATATCAGAGAAAGAAAACAGATCCCAGTCAGATCTCACCCAGCCAGCTTCTCCAGCTAAACAGAATAAAAGCCGTCTTCCAGAGTCCTCAGCCTGACTGGTCAATTGTACAGAATGCCTAAATGTTTGCTTCTTCCTGCCTTAAATATCTTCCCTACCCATCTATTTCACTACCAGGTTCAACTCTGCATCATAATCTTAGAGTTAGTATTAAAGATGTGAGCTACT
This sequence comes from Sigmodon hispidus, assembly GCA_004025045.1. Taxonomy (NCBI): domain Eukaryota; kingdom Metazoa; phylum Chordata; class Mammalia; order Rodentia; family Cricetidae; genus Sigmodon; species Sigmodon hispidus. Next base: position 159,707 of record PVIH01002446.1, read on the forward strand.
ACTGCTTGGCTGTTAGGTCTTGAATTTACAGAAATCCAGAAAGATCTCTGACTCCTAAGTGATGGGATTAAAGGTGTGGGTCACCACTCTCTGACCTTCATGGCTTGACTGTGGGTGATTCTGTTCTCTGATATTCCAGGCTGATTTTATTAAATATGCAGTATATCATCACATAAGACCATTTAATCCACGTTGCAGCTTTGCTGTATAGTTTCTTTTTTTAGCTTGAATGACCCATCTAAGGCCTAGAGTAGGCTATTGAAGTTACCCATTATAGATAGGACCTGTGCAACTTTTACAGCTACTAGGGTTTATTTTCTGAAATTGAAAGTTCTAAATCTATAACAATTGTTAAATCTTCTGGAGAATTATTCCCTTCATTAATATATACTAGCTATCTCTATCTCTTTTAATTTTGGTTTAACATCTGTGTCAACCCATTTTTAGCTTCCAGTGTTTTGATAGGTTGATTTCTATTCTATAAATCTCTGTGGATATCTCTGACAGTGAGGTATGTCTTTTGGAGACAACAGATAGTTGGGCCTTATTTGCTAATTTAATTAACCAATCTGATTTCTTTGTTGGTGAATTGAGGCTATTTACATAGGAGATTATAAATTAAACATGCTATCAATTTCCTGTAAATTTATTGATTGCTATTTTGGATAGTTGGATTATTGTTTATTTCTTATTTTCTTTTCTATTAGTTTCAGAGAAATTGTTGATTTGTGTTGGACATGAATGATTACTGCCTAGCTCTGCTTATAAAGTTGATACTTTCCTTTATGCTCAGGATTAAGAATGTCTTTTTCCCATGTAGATAGTATCACAGTATCTTCTGCAATGTTAACTGGGTAGTCATAAACTGCCTTAGTTTATACTTGTCTTGAAATGCCCATGTATTTCCACTAAATTTAAAAGGTAGCATTCCCAATTTTCTCAGATAGGACTTTAAAAAATTTAAAATTTGTTTCTCCCCTACCTTTATTGATCACATGTGCATACACTTGCTCCTTTGAGTATGTGCATAGAAGTGGCACATAACTCCTCAATAGATCATGAGGAGTCATATTTGGGTTTAGTGGAAAGACAATTCCTCATAGGGGAGCCAGAATCTGAAGCTAGATATCGTAAATAGCTCAAACATTGTGTTGAATCCCCCAGGTATGAGGCACATGCTCTTCCTTAGCGAGAAGTGTGTGAATGGATACAGTATGCCTAGAAAGGTGATATGTGATGGAGACTGTTGGGCATGCTTCAGCTTTTATTTTCTCTCCCCTTTGATCAAGGAATTTCCTTGGCAGTTGGACTTAGAACAGCTCAGGCAAACGAACAAGCAAACAAACAAACAAACACACAACAAAGTCCTTCTTCTTCCCAGCTTCCTTTGCAGCTAGTTGTACAGTGCAAGATGTTCTAGGAGTTATGAGTATGAGCAGAAATGATGATTGACACATCCACATTGTGACTTTAAGACATGGACATGTGCTCTGCATGCTCTTTCTTTCTTCCTGCTGTCTGGAAGACAGATGTCATGGTAGGCACTAGATCAGTCAGCCAGAACTCAGACATGAAAGCTGGGCTGTGAGGCGTCACCATACCATCCTTGTTCTGGGAACCACAGAAGTGTTACTTGAGAAAGATTCATCTGCCATCTTGTCTGAGTAATTTGATTTCAGCAGTTTATCCTGAACCCTGGGAAATTCAGGTGTTAACCTAAAGCAAGCTCATTCTGTAGATTCAGAGGAATCTTCAGGTAGGTTTCTGAACAAGAGACCTAAGCCAAACACTACATCCCAAGTTGCAGATGAGGAGATAAGATGTGCATCTCCCATGGGTTTTCTATTTCCCAGAAATGCAGACAGGAAGGAGAGATACTAATGTTGCCATAGCAGCTGTGGCCCTGAAAGCAGGCCAAAAAACAATGGGAACCTTGCGGTCCAAAAATGTGGCTAATTTTTTATATGTTAAAAGTCACAAGGCTCCTTCCTGACATTATTGCCTCCAAGTCTTTACTTTAATGCTGTTAGAGAAAGCTAACAGAGATCCAAACCCTTCTCGTCCTCCAACAGAAAACTGTGCCAAGTAGTTTTTAAATAAAAAAGAGATACAAAAACCCTGCCTCTTGACACCCACACAATTGTTCTGCCTGTTTCTTTCTTTAGATCTTCTACTGAAGCATGCTAGGGTGGAGACACACATTCTCTGGGGTTCCCATTAGGAGTGCTCAGGGAGTTTAGACTGGAGCTTTGCAAGACCCACCGCCCTGTTTAGGCAAAGCCTTCACTTTTGAAGAAAGTGACTACTCTCTCAGTAAACATGTATTTATACTGATCAACTATAAATCACATAATATTCATAGGTGTTGAGGACAAAGCATATCTCTGCCATCCTGAGATTTATATACAGGGAACATGATAAGTAAACTACATTAAATGATGATATGTTAAAATGCAATAAAAAATGAACAAATAAGGGAGATGTGGAGTGCTAGACAGGGGTTATAATTTTTAACTAGGTTGTAGTGGAGAGCAGGTACTAGTACACCTTGACCTACATTGGGTGATTCAGGTGAGCTTTCCTGAGAAGTTATTATTATGTCAAAAACCTGAATAAAGTAGGAAAATAGACTATGTGTGTATTTTTATAAGAGGGCATGTAACCTGCTCCAGGGCAGTGCAAAGGCCATAGAAAGAGCATATTTTCTTCCCTCCCTCCCTCCCTCCCTCCCTCCCTCCCTCCCTCCCTCTCCAGTGTGTTATTGTCTTCCTTCCATGGTTCTTACAATTGCTGTTGCTTGTTCTATTACATCTAGTGCTATGCCATTTCTGAACTTAGAATGCAGTCCAAGGGCTCTTTAATTCATGCAATCCTCACAAGAGTTTCATTATCTTCATTTTACAAAGAATTCAATGTCACCAATAGTCACATAGACAGCCAGGGTCAGAGATAGAATTAGGACCCACTGATTTTGCATTTGAGGACTTTGGTAGAGAACTCCGCTGTTCACCATAAAGCTCTCAGACACTCTAACAGTCTGTACAGACAGGATATAGTCTGCAGTCTAGTCTTGGATGCTTGATTCTTTACTCTTTGCTATGTCTTGTAAGATATATTTGGTAACTGGCTCTGAGTATCATCTACAGGGTGGAGGTAGATCTTCCATAAACAAGAATGGTTGCCCAAAGGGGAAAATATTCCTTGTTTTCTTTAGAACAAAACATCCAAGCTACATGGGAATGCACCACATGATTTTTGTGAATTGAAGTCAATTTGGCACCAAAAGAAATAACTTTAGGAACAAAGTTTGTATACAGTGCATTCTTAAGGAAACAGCAGTTAGGACACAGAGTAAACTGTTAGGGATAACCTCCTCTGGGATTGTATGAGCTGCCTTTGGGTAGGGATAGTAAATGTTTCCTTTATAAGCCTTGTACATCAAAAGCTTGATCTGCTTATACTCTAAAATCAAAAGGAGGAGAGATACTTATTTTTAGCTTATGTGAAATTTGAACCCTACCCAACCCAGGCATGTAGATTCTCTAGGCTACATCACTCAGAGAATTTCTCAGAGATGACAAAAGCAATGATTTGGAAGAATCTTCTGTTATAACATGGCTTAGTAATGACTTGGCTAGTGGACTAAAGAGAATAGATTTCTAAAAAGTGCAGAAGGCTGGCAAGGTTTGAGTCACCAAGGAGAACTAGGTTTACTTCCATGATAATGAGTAGGATACTGAGGACAGAAAGGCATTTTTTTTGTGTTTACATTGGATCATTTGAGCAAAGGATTGCCTAATAGATTTGATTTGTAAGAGAAAGCTAATTTTAAATGTGTATATAGTTTGAAAATGAGACTTTAAATGTGTTTGTGTTGTAGATATTATTTATTCAAAATAGTTTAAAAGTTCAAAAGTATTTGTTGACTTAAATGTATTCACCAGAAGGTTCTTATCTTACCGATAATCAATAAACATTTTTGAGTAGTCATTTACAATTAAGTAGAAATATACATGTTAAGTAAATGTAGGCAAGGGTGTGCATGTATAGATGTATCAACTATAGAATTTGTACACTATTGAAAATGTGATGGAAGCATCAGTATATTTGGGAACCTGCTTTTTATTTTAATATTTTTCAGTCACACGTATAAAAGTACAACACAGACACACATACACACAGTTTCTTTAGATAATGTCTTGCGCTGAAATGCAGACTGGCTTCAAGCTTGATTCATGTCTATGTGATATTTTTTCTTAGCATTTTCCCCACACTAGTAAATATTTTTAATTTCATCACTTTTATTTAAATTCCACTTACTCTCATGTAAATTCTGTGTCTAACTGTATCCCACTGTGGTAGGCCTCCAAAGATCAGGACTCTGTGACTATATTACATGGTATAAAGGGGAGGGGGAAAGAGAGAGAGAGAGAGAGAGAGAGAGAGAGAGAGAGAGAGAGAGGCAGAGAGAGACAGAGACAGAGAGAGACAGAGACAGAGAGACATCAGGTAACAAGGACTGGCCTTACTTTTTAGGCTCCACAGAGGGATAATAGAGCCCTAATCAGAAATGTGAGATTGTAAAAGCTGGCAAGAGTCCTCAGCTGAAAACCCAGCAAGAAAATGCAGATTCAAGTCCCATTATCAAAGGAAACAACAACTGGTTCTTTCCCATAACCTCCACAGAGAAATCAAAACCCAGCTAGTGCCGCTATTTTAGCTTGGCAGACATTTAAAGTCGAGAAACCAGGCAAACCTATGGAATCCACAGAACTTAGAGATAATAAGTTGATGGTGTTTTGTACTGTGTGTTTTCAGTTGCTGAGCCTTGGTACTATGGTCCACCAGTAATAGAAAACTAGAATACCTGTAGTCAATTATCTATGCCATCAACATTCCTTGTAGCTAAATTTGGACGTACATTTAATTATTTCTCTAGAATAAATTCAGTTCAAGAGAATTTCACATTTTCAATGTGCAAAAATACTCTTTCAATTTATGGAGTGTGACGATCTGATTGTGAATGGGATAGAGGACAGAGGGGACTGTTTTTCCTTCTAGCTGTTTATTTCCCATGGTGCATTTCTCTTCTCAGCTTCCCATGGAAGCTGCTATGTTTCTTCTGTAGACAGAAATAATTGCTGCATTAGCGGAGGAATGGCCAAACCATGGGCTATGCTAGAGCAGCTCTGTGGTGATGTTGGTTCCTTAAGTCTGGAGAACTAGTCTAAGTACATCAGACTGAAATGGAATCTGCTTGGCTTTTCAAACACCAGTTGTACTGGCATCAGGGAAGCAGTGGGTTGGGATCTCCATCGCTGTGCAAACCACATGGAGTGTGTTTATTTTATGGGGTTCTCTCCATATACATTAGTCAGAGTTGGTGAGAGGCTGGCTACCTCTTTTATGAGCCTCAAGGGTCACTGTACACAAATACACTCAACCACACTTGGAATTGTTGACCCCGAGACAGCTAATGGAAATGAAAGGTTTAGAAAAAAATGTCACCCCAGGTGACCGGATGTACAGAGCTGTGTTCCCAGCTCTGAACCAACTCTCATCTTTCATGTTTAGGACAGTCTAAGTTTAAAACAACATTATGTTTCAGATAACATTTTGGGTGTTTACTCTTTTTTGAAGCCTCACACTGATTACTTGTTAAAAAAATTTCAGAATGCATTGAGGATTAAAGTTTAAAATAATACAGCTCTATCCCTATCTGAAATTATGAATAATTAACACAGAGAGTAGGTATATTAAGAAGTTGTTCATGTTACAGAATAGACTCATTCCAGTGTTTTTTAAGTGTTGGAAGTCTGGAAAATCTGACATCACACATAATTTACAAAGTTAGAATTATGTGTAAGCAGTATGCAGTCAGGCTTGTCTGTCTCTGTTCTCACCATTTCTCTCACAATTACACACACACACACACACACACACACACACACACACACGGTGCTGGAGGAGGGGGAGGGGGAGAGGGAGGAAGGGGAGAGGAGGGAGGGAGGAGAGAGCTAGAGCATTTTGTTAGTGGTGTTTAGGTTTCTAAAGCCAAGTCCTTGGGTTGACTTGAGTTCCCTGCTTGAGATTATGTTTTTCTTGACCCACACCGATGCTTTCTGCCTGCACTTGAACAACTCACTTCCCAAACATGCTCTCTTCTCTACCCTAACAGAAAGCTGTGTTTCCTTGAAGGCCTCATTCAAGTTTTGGCTCCTTGTCTCCAAGTTATTTTACTTTTTTTGTTTCTTGAGACAGGGTTTCTTTGCATAACAGCCCTGGCTGTCCTGGAACTCACTTTGTAGACCAGGCTGGCCTAGAACTCACAGAGATCGCCTGCCTCTGCCTTCTGTGCTGGGATTAAAGGTGTGCACCACTAAGCCTGGCTATTAATTTACCTCTTGAAGCCTGTTTTCTGGTTCTGATTCCTCCAGGGTCTTGTGTTTTCTCACTAATGGGTCCTTAATGGGAAGATGGTAGAACTGGATAATTAGTATGTGTGTGTGTGTGTTTAAGGCTTTAATGTAATAAGAGGTTTCTGTCCTGTCTGGCTGGTGGTCCAGATCCAGAGAACTGTGGTTCCAGACCACCTAGTCCCATGGTCCGCACCTGCTGCTTTAGTCCCTCAACAATGACTCAGATGCTTATCTTAATTTCATACGGCTCGCCTATGGCTCAGACATATTGCTATTTTTTAAATATTTATTTTTATTTTATGTGAATTGGGGTTTTGCCTTTATGTATAACTGTGCAAGGGTATCAGATCTTGGAATTACAGATAGTTGGAATTACAGATAGATGTTAGCTGCCATGTGGATGCTGGGAATCGAACTCAGGTCCTCTGGAAGAACAGTCAGTGCTCTTACCCACTGAACCATCTCTCCAGCCCCAGCTCCTGCATCTCAATTCGACCCATTTTCATTAATCTGTTTTGCCACGTGGCTTGTGACTTACCTGTGTTACTTTACATGTTGATTCTTAGGTGGCTGGATGGTGTCTCTCTGACTCCGCCCTTCTTCCCCTGTCTATGCTTGGATTTCCCCTGCCTGCTTCTAAGATGCCTGCCATAGGACAAGACAGTTGCTTTATTAAGAACAGCAATGCTATTTTATTCACAGCATACCGAAGACATCCCCCATCAGCTTGATTTGGACAATCAGGAAAACCCCTCCCCTCTCACCCTCTCTCTTTCCTTCTCCTCCCCTTTCCTTGCCCTTTATTTTTCTTTCAAAAGGGAAACTTTTCTTCCTTTCTCTTTCTTTTTAATAATGATTTTATTATTTGATGATCTCATATATTTAATTTGATCACAAGCATTCTTCTCCACTTTCCCCCAGATCATCTCCAACCTTCCTAACCACTCACCCTAATAACACCCCCATCTCAAAAGACAACAGAGACCCATGAAGTTCAACTTGTACTGAGCAACTGCTCCTGGCTTTAGTGCCAGTCAAATGCCAATGAGTAGCTCCTTAGTGTCACTCTGTATACACCTGCCCTCCTGCATAGTGGGGTTTTGTCTGGTTTGAGATTGTACATATTGTCAGTCTCTGAGTTCATAGGTTCACGTGCTCTTTTGGGCTTTCTTGAATTCATCTGTTACCCTGGCTCTTACTATCTGTCTGCCCCATCTTCTGAGATTAGTGAGCCTTAAGGGTAGGGGTGGGATTACCAAGTCTTCCCGAATATTTTCAAGAACTACTATTCTGTATGTGACCTTAGTTCACTGAGATAAGATATCTCTGTCTCTGTCTCTGTCTCTGTCTCTCTCTCTCTCTTTCTCGTGTGTGTTTGTGTGTGTGTGTGTCATTCCAAACTAATCTAGTGGGACAGAAGGTTTTCTCTAAGGCTTGACACTCTGGAATGCTTGGTTTCATCTATATATCTTTCCTGCAAAGTATTCTTCTGTGGTCCAAGGTTTTCTGAGTCTTAAGTGATTGAGTTGCTTGTTGGAGACAGGCACAGATACTCAGAGTCCTGGAAGAGGATTACAGTGTTTCCAGCAACCTATACTGCTCATGCTCATTCATTGGTGCTTTTCATTTTTTCTTTTTTAAGGCAATGGAAAGGAGAAACTAGTTTCAGCATCCCTGGTTAGCATCAGGTAATTAGAAATATTGTCCCTATACATAAAGACAGATTGTCAAATTTTGACTAAATCCAAACAAAGGTAAGGAAGGGAGATCTGGAAGTATTTTTTTTTTTTCCTTTAGTCACTCACAAAGTCAGTTTCAAAAGTTAATCACCTGTCTCTGTCATTTTACTATGGACTTTGTGTTGGCTACACCTCATTGTTCATCAAGTTTTAGCCATTTTACTAGCACAGCTGAGATCATATGTTACTTTTACCCCCAAGCTTGTAATGGCTTGTCACACTCACCTAAGGACTTTCTGTAAAATTGTATTTTTAAAGAATCCAATGAACTCCTTTTGTGACAAAGCTCTATGAATTGATCAAATATTATGGTGTCAAAGTTATCACAGATATTTCAAGACCTGTTATAGGATGAGGTATATTAACAAAATAAAGAGAAAGGAAGGAAGGTGGACAGTTGTTAGTAACAGAAGATAAAATACAGTGTCACCGCATCATTGAGCTTCAATACTAGTATAATTTAAATCAACATCTTTAAAAATAAAACTTTGCCAAGTACACTGACAAATATTGCACTGATCTCAATTTGCCCAAGCACTTTTAATGGAGATATCATTTCTTACCACAGGTCTGTTAATATTTCCAGGAAGGCAGTCTCTTCTAGTCTGGAAAGTACTACTGAACTGCACATTGAAAGAAGCCAGAGATCACCAGAGGAGATAAGGAAAGTGAATGAGTAAAATTAAATCTGTTGTTAAAAAAAACAAAAACAAAAACAAGGACACTTTTCAATTTGGCCAGCAGACATAAGCTGAAAAGTTAAACAGACTGGAGACAAACCCATCATTTTCTAATAGAGGAGCAGAGACTAGAAATTAAATAAGGGATCCAGGGTGATAAAAGAGAATGTTGTGAGATCATTCTTTTATTATTATAATTTTGATTGCCAATTAATTATACACATTAATAGTCTTCACTGTGACGTCACCATAGGTACAGATACTATGCTTTATCACATCAGTGGTTTCTGCTGCACTCTTTCTCCCACCCTTCTCCATCCCCTTACCCTTCCCTAGTAGGCCACTCTTGACCCATTATCAGAACAGTCAAGGTGAGACCTACTCATACCATCTTGTTTTCAGCAATGTCTCTTGTATCTCAGGCTGGCCTTGAACTGGCTATTTGGCAAAGATGGTCACTTTGCTTGCAACGTATGACTTATAGGAATGTAAAAATTAAAGCACTAGAATGAAAGGTGTGTAACACCCTGACTGATTTTTGACATACTGGAGATTGAACCCAGGACTTCATGTATGCAAGGCAAGGATTCTGCCAAGTGAGCCACCTTCCTAGTCCTACTTACACCATTTAAAACATCCTCAGAATGAGATTAATGTCTCCCATCAGTGACAGCATATAAATGCTTCTCCAGTTAATCACATCTCATATTCAATACACATACCCCCATCCTGCAAGAAAATGATTTTACAACTCTATTCATCTCTTCCCCTTTTGTGGAACTCAATCCAGGTTACAACATGCAGTGCTTAGGAGATGCAGAAGAAGCCCAGACACTTGTCCAGGGCCATGTGCACGAGTTCACATTGCTGGGGGAAGTGAACTGCAACTGCTCACATGTTTAAGTGATATATCAATGCTAAATGGTAGCACATGTAACTCTTCCTGTTCAGAATGTGTTCTTGGCTAACTCTCTTGGAAAATGCTATGTGGAGATTTCTCCATGGCAAAAAAAAAAAAAAAAAGTTTAAATAAAAAAAGAAGGTCCAAATCCCAGAATATTCCACCCCCGTTTTTCTGGGAATAGTAGGGGATCCAGCAGCCTCACTTTACGGAAGCTGTTAAGAACTAAGGCGGCATTACACATTCCATGTGTTCCTTGTAGAGAGAATCATCAAATTAATGTAAGCACACCCATCTCCTAAAATAGAAAGCAATGACACAAAGCAAACTCTGTGTGGGAAAGAACAAAACCCCTTTGACCACACTGAGCACTCAAAGCTGGTAGCTGCCTCACCAGGTCCTCCTGGGGCTAAGAAATGTGTACATCCAGGGCCTGGTCCTTCAGCAGCAGAAACACTGATGTGTGTTTTTATGGGGAGAAAATACCCCACAAATGTCACAAGGCTCCAGAATCCTTTGCTGTGGGATTGAGCATTTATGTGGGAATTGGAGTCTTGCCTAGTAGAAGGAGCCTGGAGAAAACTGCCTGAGAATGATTGGGGTTTAACATTTAGTTTCTTCCAGCATGTTCTGATGGCAGTAGATGCCCTAGCTTGAGACAGATGATTTGGAAGCGGTTGCCATATGTCTGGCCCATTGGTAGGTAGGAGGCCAGCAGGCAGAAGCACTGAGGAGGACCTGATGAGCTACCTACTCTGCTTTCTTTACCATCCCCCGACAAATGCTGTGTTCTGGGTGTTCCGGGTTTCCCACGTGTAACATGTGAGCAGGTTGTGTCCCAGATCTACTACTAAAGGAGACTGAGAAACAAGTCTTTCTATGTTGTGTTAAAACACTGGCAATAGAGGAAGCATTAACTACTAAACTGCAGCCTTGCTTACCCAGGCCACCACAAACTGGGTGGAAATAACTTTTCATTCTGAGGGACTCTGAGTAGTTCTGAGTGATCTTTTTCCCAATCCAAATTATTTTTCAGTTTCTCACTTTTAGACCCAGGGTCAATAGTACAAACTGACAGCCCATTCTTGCACACAGATGGTAGTGTGCAAGGATGGGGGTATGTGTATTGAATATGAGATGTGATTAACTGGAGAAGCATTTATATGCTGTCACTGATGGGAGACATTAATCTCATTCTGAGGATGTTTTAAATGGTGTAAGTAGGACTAGGAAGGTGGCTCACTTGGCAGAATCCTTATTTGCACTAAGAATGTGTATTTTGTGTTCATGGATGTTTAGAATTAAACTCACATAAAAGCAAAGATGTATGCTTGTAATACTGACTATTATGTGACATGCTATGTTCTTAACTAAAAAAAATCTTTGGGAAATAGTGTGCTTCAATTATTATATGTGTGTGAAAATAGCCTTATGTAACCTTTATTTTAAAAAAGTAAAAAACAAAACATTTTAGCTATATCATTATCTTAAAGCCTATAGAAATTCACTTCAGTTTACTGAGATCTCAGGGGACCTCATTCTTTTCCTCCTGTGTGTCTGTTTATATAAATGTCAGGCATTTATATAATAACAGTGTTAGAGGTTTTTTTAAAAATTTTTTTACTGAGTTGTTAATATGATATTTCTGATATTCAATCTATTATGTTACAATGGTTATTTAGAAAAATGAGAGTTCCCACATGGAATATTATAACACAGGGGGCTGTCAGACAGAGATTGTGGTTCTGTAGCTTGCCTTTGGACTGGACTCCAAAAGTACTCACACTGATGGGGATCCCTGTGAAAATTGTCCAGACAAAGCAGCTGTGGGTGACATCACACATACTTAGCCTAAATGCTAACTGGTGTGCCTTTGGGGGCTTATTGTAAAATGAATTATTTAACTTTTGAAAGGCTAGCTCCCACTTCCAGAAAATACACAATAGACACTATAACTGTAGGACAATATGTTAGGAAGAACAGAATATTTTAGGATAGTCTGACCTTTATTTTGTTAGTTAAGATGACACACAGTCTTTCTTACCAATTCTTTGAAAGCTCTGTAGTTTGGTAGGTTCCAAGGTCTCACTTGTAATTTAGGATAGAGTTTTAAAATGGTACTCACACAGCATTCCCTTCTCGGTGGGTCTCAGATAAAAGTTCTAACTCATAACTGATTGATTATGGCTGGATGCATATCTGAAAGTCAATTTTCTTATAGCAATGCTCCAGACCATTGCTTTAGCCTTGTTTCTACTGTGCTAAATACACCACAACCAAAAATGACTTGGAGAAGGGAAGGGTTTATTTTACCTTACAGTTTACATCCCATTAGCTAGGGAAGTCAGGTCAAGAACTCCAGCAGACAGGAGCTTTGAGCTAGAGACTGAAGCAGAGGCCATGGCAGAATGCTATTTATGGTTTGCTTCCCCTGACTTACTCAGTTTTCATTATTATATACCCCAGGATCACCAGTCCAGGGATAGCACTGATCATCGTGGGCCGGTTCCTTCCACATCAATCATCACTCAAGAAAATGCCTCACAGGTTTGGTTACAGGCCAATCTGCTGGGAGCATTTTCTCAGGTGAGGTTCCCTCTTCTTAGATGAGTTTATGACAAGTTGACAAAAGAGTCACCAGCACAAGAGTATAAAGTTCTAACCTCTTATACTGTGCTGTATTATATATATTCTGTAAACATCAAGTGAACCATTGATAATGTGTGTTTGTGTATAGAAATACGAAGTCTATATTAATTTATAATATTATAGGGACTAAGGGAGACTAACACTTTAACACTTTTTTTTATAAGTAAGTCATCTTAAAACTATTGAGATGTCTCCTTTGTAATTTTTGAAGAGTCGGCAACTTGTTCTTTCATTCTACATATTTTATGTTGAACAATATAGAAGAGTAATTTTGGGGTCTCTACCGAGATATAGCGAAGTTATAGCTCATGGGCTTTTACTTAAGCCTATGAAAGTTACTCCTTTAAAACAAGAAAAACAGATAGGAAAGGAGGAAGGGAGGGGATGAGAAAGAGGAAGAGGGAAGCAGAAGGAAGAGACATCTTCAGGCTGAGTGCAGAGTTTGGTGAAACCAGAGGTTGCTTCTCTCTTATTCTCCAGCGTTCACACTGCCTTATGTTGGCCCTTGAAGGACATCAAAGGTCAGAATATTCTACTGTTCATTCTTTGAATCCCTCAGCAGTCCCAGTCAAGGGTGGTAGAAAAATGTAAATATTGACTGTATTTCCACAGTGCTCCTTTTCAAAACTTCATAGCCCAAGATCTGTTTTCTTTTGGGGCCCAGGGACTACTCAGTCACAATGGGAAGCTCAGCTATTGTTGTGAAATTAGTGTATTTTCTTTGAATTGAAACACTCTTTTGAGGAAGGAGATGGGCTTGTGAGACCCAAGAAGTAAAATTACAAATGGAAACACATACAAACATGCACACATATGAAGAAGTAAAAGTAAATGAAATTTATAAGGCATGGGAAGTTATTGAAACTTCCAAGATTCAGATTCAGCCCTGCAGGGAACTCTAAGGATAAGGTGTTTGGTGTGGTTCATGCTGGTATGGGCTTTCAGGTGATTCTCCTGCCTCTGAGTCACCTGTGTTTCTGTAAGCATTCCCCAACCCATACTCCTATAGTAACCACAATAAACTTATTGGTTCACTAAGCTAGACTTGGATAGAATCATGTCTTTGGTCAGTCATTGACACCCCTATCTGGGCTGAACAGAGATGTTCTCACATCTTCCTGAATAAATAAATAAAGTCAGAGAGCAAGTCTCCCTACCCTGACACTAGCCCTGTGTTCGGGGCTCTGGCTGTGTGTTTTATTTTTCTTCAGCATCTCTATTTGTTGTTCTCCAAGTCTGCCTCATCCTCCTCACTCATCCCTCTCAGGCTCACAGGGTGCTTTTACCTTTCGTTTGAGCTGATTTAAAGGACCCACTTCATTTTTTTTTTTTTTAACATCTCATATCTGGACTTTTAACTCTCCTTTTTTGTTTTGCTGTTGTAAGCCCATGGGAAATTCTGGGGTATACTTGAACTTTTGGCTATGGTCTTCTAGTGTGCACCATGGCCTGACTCAAATTGCTTATGTCCAATTCAGAACACAAGATAAGCGTAGACAGAGCCAACAAAATGGCTCAGTTTGCAATGGCATTTGTAGCTGAGCATGATCATCTGGCTTTGGTACTTAGGACTCATTTGATGGAAGGACAGAATTTGTGAAAGTTGTCCTCTTCTACAGTTGTGAGCTGGAACCCCTGCTCCCGACCCGAAAGCAGGTAGACAGGCAAATAAACATAGGCAAAGCCATTCAAGAACATGGCACAGAAAAGAGGGGCCATGTGAGTTGGAGAGGTTAGGGAGGATTTCCTAATGGGAAATTGTGTGGGACAATGCTCTTGTACACTGTAAAGAGTACTCACATTGGTTTAATAAAACCCGAGTAGCCAGTATCTAGATGGGAAGTAGAGGCAGGGTGACCAGATAAGGGGAATTCTGGAAACAAGAAAGGCAGAACAGGAGATACCAGCCAGATGCAGAGGAAGCGATAAGAATACTGCGCTGAAGCAAAGGTACAACCACATGGCTAAACATAGGTAAGAATTATGGGTTAATTTAAGTGTAAGAGCTAGATAGTAATATGCTTGAATTACTGGCCCAGCAGTTACTATAATATTAAGCCTCTAAGCCAACTGGGTATTTGAAAATTTCTGGAGGGACAGAAACTTACGACTACAGACTTGGATGTTGATTAACTCAGTTTTCCCCTTAGGTTCATCAAAAAATGCTAATGAGCCTACACATAACAAGGTGGAATTTTATTAGCATGGTGTAATATTGAGGCTCATCATCCCGCCACACAACCCTTTTTATTCTCTGTGCATTATGAACCTTCTTTGTTTCCCCTGAATGCTCTAAGCACGTCACAGCTTCCTTGACCTGGTTGAGTGTACCCTCCTTCCTGAGTTCCCCTCTGTCCCGTTTGCTCATGCATATCTGTATTTGCTTATTTTCCATCTTCTTAGATCAGGGTTCATGGTCTAGAAAGCTCATCTCTTAGCTAAGTTTCCTTTCAGAGAGAAAAAGGCCAGCTGTGTCTCCTGTGTTGTGTGCAGCTGCACACACGACACAGGAAATAGACATCTGGTAGCCATCACGTTCAGGGCTGGTCTGGACCAGGCCAGAGGAAAGCTCTCAGGGCCAGTGACAGACCCGTTCTTCTCTGCCTGTCTGATCCAAGGCTCAGAGAAGGACACCCAGGACTTTGTTAGGAGTTCTCTTTAAAGATTCCTGTTCTTAGACCTAGTGTGCTTGGCTCAGCGATGGTGACATGTGTGGGGGCAGGATTTTTGCTACTTTTCCAGGGGCTTTGGCAGATTCTGCAGCTGTGGGGTGGCTCCTTAGTCCTTCCTCCTACATTATCCTTCAAAGGGTGCTCATCTCTACCTCCCAGAAATTTAGTAGCTCCCTTCTTAGAGCGCTGTATAGTATATCTACCTGTCATGGCAAGCAGGAGTATTTTGGAGAAATTAAAGACTCAGAGCCTGTACTTTACTCCCAGGCTCTTCTTTTTTAATTTTTTTGCTAAATATCTTCATTGACTTGTGATTGTTTGTTTGACAAATAATAATTGGATATATTTATTATGTAATAAATGATTTTGGAATTATAGATGAATTAAGGATTGTTTAAATAGTGAAAATTAACCCAGAGAATTCAATGGGATGAGATGTACTTTATTTTTTAAGAAAGTGGTTGTGGAGCTGAAGATATGGCCCAGTGTTAAGAGCACCTGCTGTTTTTCCAGAGGACTGGAATTTATTCTCAGTACTCACATTAGGTTGTTCACAAACACCCAGAATTCCATCCCTAGGGGATCTGATGCTCTCTTTTGGCCTCCCAAAGCACCCCATCAATTTCCCCTCTCTCTCAAATATACATATTTTTGAAAAAAGTATTCATCTCTTTTAAGGAAACCAAAAGCAGGGGTTAGAGAGTGAAGCTGGAAGACCGTTGGGCAGGGCCTGTGGACATCAGAAGCTCTTGGGGTCGCTGCTGCCCATAGGGAGTGACTTTTGGTTGTTTCTGCTTTCAGGGTAGAGAGGTGTGACCTGTTCAGTCTTCAGGATGACCAATGGTAGAGTCAGGAGTAGGGAGACATCTACATCAGGAAGAGAAAGAGGAACCAGCTACCTATGTGAGCTCTCAGGAAAGCTTTTTTTTTTCAGGCCCAGTTGTCTCATTTGTGCTTAAAGTGAGAGGCATGAGCTGTGTTCTTTAAATTCCCATCCAGGTTACAGGTCTGGACTGTGTCTGTAATGTACCTCCGAGGACACACTGCCTCTTGACATGTGCTCTATTTTCAGTGTCTGCGGTGGCACTCTCAGACCAGTATGCTCTTCTTCTTACCTCTGCCTCCAGAGCATTGGAACAAAAAGACCTTATTGGAGTCACAGCACAGAAATACATGTCAATGGGGTGCTTAGAATAATCACAAGATGATCAAGGGATTTTCCAAAGTCTGACTCCTACCAGGTTCTTCCCCAGACAGTCTATCTGGGTTTCCTATACCATACACTGTCTCAGTAGTTCTCAACCTTCCTAATGCTGTGACCCTTCAATACAGTTCCTCATGTTGTGGTGACCCCCAAACCATAAAATTGTTTTCATTGTTGCCTCATATCTGTAATTTTGCTACTGTTATAAATTATAATGTAAATATATTTGGAGATAGAGGTTTACCAAAGAGTTCATGACCTACGAGTTGAGAACCTCTACTTTACATATCCATTGCAAGAAACCACACACCATGAAAGCTTATTGTAGAATGATGTAGACAGTCACAGTCCTGCTGCCATGCTCCTCTGTCTTTTCATCTGTAAAATAATGATAAGGGTTGAAAGTTATATTACAGCTTGGGCTGCATAGCAAGACTGTTTCAACACACATACACACACACACACACCACATACAAATATCTACTTCTACTTCACAGATATTTTATGTGAATCAAGTGAATTAATATTTCTAAAGTATTGAAGACAGCACCTGGTTCACAGAAAGTGTTTGTAAAATATCTAAGTACCAGCTAGGGTATGAGAGATGACTCAGTAGGTAAGATGCTCTCTGTGAAAACACAAGGAACTGCCATGCCCAAGTAAAAGCCAGTGTGGTGGGACATTTATAACCAGAACAATAGGACAGATCCCAGATGTTCACTGGCTAGCCAGGCCAAACTCAGTGACAGACCCTGCTTCTAAAAGGAAGTTGGAGAGCCAAATAGAAAGAATTCCTGTATGACTCTCTGAACTCTCTCCATACATACACACAGGTGAGTGCATCTGCATACACAGTGCATGTATACATAATACTCAGGTCTTAATAAAATATTTGTAGGCAATTTATTAAAAAGAAATAAATAATTGTCCTCAAAACTATTTTATGTAGAAAGTTTGAGCTAGCAAAAGTCAGGTCTATTTACTTCTTTATTGCTAAGAATATCTAAGGTGATGCTCTTCAGGCATATTTTGAGATTTAATGGCATTGACTATTGGTTGCAGTTTCTGCAAACTCATCTGACCACAGAGTTTGTTTTAATGACAGATCTGATATCACCTTAGGGAACTCTAGAGAGTCTCACAGTTTGGGGAGTGTGGCTTCTTCATGTACCCAAATCTTGTACTTAGCATGCCCATCCTTCAACAAAGGTTTTATTTTTTTTCTGACTTAATTCCTAAGACATATTTATTACAAAGAAATATGTTTCCTTTTCTACTATTTAGACCTTTCATACTTATGGGAAAATTGCCTTTCCTACTTCTACTTTTACTTGAGCAGTTACTTGTTAATTTTAAAGATGTAATGTAGACAGAGGTGTCTTGCTCGAACAGCAGCCTCCATAGTGTTGACTGACTTGGAGTTTGCTCAGCTACTTCCGCCTAAGCATGGACAGCTAGTGTTCCTTTCTCTTCCTGGCCTGGTGATGCAGTATGGTGACACAGTACAGGTTCTGTAAAGGTGGAGAGATGGCTTGTGTCTGGACTTAATGATATCTAAAAGCCTGGTTCCATGGTGCCTGGGGATAGGTGGGGACTGTCTTTGGGTAAAGTAGAAATTCACTCATTATGAATTACAAATAACCCTGGTCACTCAACTTGTCAATAATTCTACTAAAGGGTTGAGCCTGCAACATGGGATCTGAGGGAGCAGGGAAGGGCAAAGCTAGACCTCCTGGACAAGGATGGATGGCCATCCTTCACTCAGTTCACGGAAGAACTATTTAGATTTGTAGGAAGTAGATGAGGGGTTTGGGCCTCCTGAGACTGAGGATTTAAGTGGTACCTAATCACATAATTCCATCTGTAGTGAATTAAAACAAAAACAACATCCCATACATATCGTCCTTATAATCAGTCTTAGCTTTCTCTTCCCCATGTATTAATGACTTCTCCCCTAGTCCTTGTTCTGAGACTATTGCCATATACATTTTATTGTTTTGTTTTTCTTTTGATTCTTTGCTCACATAACCTATGTGAGCTCACAGTACAAATCTTTAAAGACTAAGATAAGGGGCTATGTGTGTCCCACTTCTGATTCTTCTTCCCATTCTTTCTACTTTCTTGCCATCAGGGGATTCTTGTTCTGCATAGTAGTCTCAAATGCTTTACTTTGGGTTCATCTCTTTTCATATCATGGCCCCTGGGGTGGGCTTGGTCTCCTTCCTTAGAGACTAATATATTTGAGGGTGGTAACTGGGAAGATTTAATCATACTTCTTAGCACATGCTAATTAATCATAAATCTGTACTTTTTTGTTAAAATGAATTCAACACATTGATCCACTGTAGTGAAGTTTCTTAAGGGTCAAAATTGAGGATGCATACATCTGCTAATGCTATTTGGTTTGCATTGGTCATAATTAGTCTCTTTTGGAGTATTTGCTTTACAAACAGGCGATTTTTTTCCTTGAGCTTACTAAATATTGAATAGTATAAACATGTCTGAGAATGACCATCAAGATTCTTCATTCTCAGAGCTCATTGTATCTTTAGGGCACATGGGGATGCTCATAAACTGCTCGAGTTTCTTTTGAAGTGCAGCAGAGTCTGTATGGGGATTTTTCAGTCTCCACATGGCTTACAGTACATGCTACAGAGTTTTTATGGAGTGTGATGATATATTGTCTATTTAATAAAAATAGTCTGGAATATCAGAGGACAGAATCATAGCCAAGCTATGGATGAAGGGCAGGGAGTGGTGACTCATACCTTTAATCCTATCACTGGGAAACAGATCCATCTGGATCTCTGTGAGTTCAAGGCCTAATAGTCAGGCAGTGATAGCACAATGCTGTTAGTCCCAGCACTTGGGAGGCAGAGGCAGGAGGTTCTATGTGAGCCTGGTTTACAAAGCAAGTTCTAGGATAGCCAGGACCATTACACAGAAGAAAAACAATCCCTGTCTCCAAAAAACAAAAACAAACCAAAACCAACCAACCAAACAAAAAGGATGGCGAGATGGCTCTGTCCTCTAATATTCCAGGCTATTGTTATTAAATATACAATATACCACCACAGTGGAGGGCTATCCTATGTACAGAACCATGTGTGGCAGCATTCACTGTCTACCCATCAGATACCACAGCACTCTTCCTCATTGTCCAATCCACCCTGGAGCTTTGATAACTCAGATGTCTCCTGACACTGAAACACAGACAGCCAAGGCACTCCTGGTTTAGAAGGCCTGCTAGACATCTCTAGTGTTTTACTGTGAACCCAGTAGTTCAAGTCTTTTTAACTAACTTAGAGGACATCTATCTGTCTGTCATTCAGAACTCACAGTAAAGGCAGGTAGCAGGACATATCTCCTGAAATGTAGGTAGAGTTAGTCCACTTCACTCACAGTACTGTCAGAAATAGATCATGCGATGTGTAACATAAAGGGGCAACCAAAGACTATTCAGTTGTGCAGGGGAGGACTAAACACAGGTACATCTAGGCTACACTGCTAGCACACTTGCTGTAGAACTAGAGAATACTGCATTAGACAGGGGGGCTTAATTACCTTAAGGATGTTTATTTCCATATGCCCACAGATACTGTACTATCACAAAAAAGGCATTAGGCCTTGCTGTAATAAAAAGTCCTGAACCTTAGCTATGCTTTCTTTCTTTCTTTCTTTTTTAAACTAACACTAACACAGTCCATATGTTCATGGGGGAAGGGAGGGAGATAGCCCCATAGAATGGGAGATTGATCTGGCAGGTTTGAGTAAGTCTGTAGGGCCTACTGGATATGAAACTCAAACTCTTTTTTGTGCAATGTGGGTTCCCAGTACACATATCATCCCCTTTTGTAGTGGGCAAGTTGTGTACTTACTTTTGTTCCTGGCTCAGAGAAGTCACTTTTGAGATTTTAAAGAGAGACTAAAAGCCAGCTATGATAAGGTGATCTTTGGCAAAAGAATAAAGTGCATTGCAATTGCTTCTAAATTAGTTATCTGATTTAGGTCTGTGTTTTTATAAGCAAAGCCCAAACTCTTAACCCCTAACTCCCCAGTAGTAGTGCAGCTAAAATCGTAAGAGCTCTGAAGCTATCAGTGGCTGGCCAACATTTTCTGTGAAGAGAATTAATTTATTTATTTTTCTTTTCTACCTTCCATCATGTAGCAGCAATTTGCTATGCACTTGCTTATTGAAAGGGCTTGCAATCCTGGCTGGGAAGGCATCTGGATACTGGGCTGTGCACTATGGTACACGAAAGATTTCCTGTTGCTTAAGGAACTAGGAGGATGCCCATATGCTACATAGACCTCGGGAAAGAGCTTATTTCTTTGCTTCTTAGGAATTGTAGAAATTGGCCCTGTGGAGTCTGAATGAGGCAGAAATGAAATGATAACAAGGGGTGTATACAGACGGTTAGGTCTCCTGTTGGAACTCTGTGTCCTCGATTCAAAAACATTGGACAAAGAGAGAGATAAAAGGGATAAATATAGGAAGAAAGAAGTAAAAGTATCTCTATTTGCAGACAGTGTGTTTCTATGTGTGAGAGATGCTGAGACCTTCAACATAGACACTACGACAAACTGGTGGAGTACAAAGTTGACATATGAAAACCTATAGTCTTCTAACCAGGAACAAAATGTGCTGAGGCTATCAGGGAAACTATCCTAGTCATGGCTGTCTAACAAAGTAAAGCAGAACCTTGGAATAAACCTGTTCAAGGAAGCAAAAAACTCTCTCCAGTTAAAACACTGAAGAAGACATGACACTAGAAAACAAAAAGACGTCCTGTTCTCACGGAGAATTGGGAGAATTAAGAATTGTAAAAACTGGCTATATTACCAAAAGTGGTCTGCAAAGTCAAAGGGGTTTTCATCAAGATGCTTCATAGAAATAGAAAAAAAAAATCTTAAAATTTATAAGGAAGTACAAAAGATCCTGGGTAGCCAAAGTAATTCTGTGCAAAATGAATAATGCTGGAGGCATCATAATACCTAATTCTAAGTTACTATAGTTATGATAAGAAAACCCCAGTATGAAACTGCATAAAACCAGATGCTAGTATATTAGAAGAGAGGATCTAGCTAGAAACCCACGTAGGCTTAATTTTTGAAAAAAGATGTCAAGATGTACATTGGGAAAAGTTAATCTTTTCAACCATGGGTACTGGTAAACCTGGGTATCTACAGGTCAAGGAATGAAATTAGGTCTCTGTCTCTTACTCTGTATGCAAATAAACTCCAAGTGGCTCAGAGACCTTAATCTATGACCTGAGACTCTCATATAGGAAAAACAGGAGAAAACACCCAAGACAGCCTAGGCAAGGCCTTTCTGAACAGGCCCCAGTGGAGAGGAAATAAGGTCAACAATTGACAAGTAGAAGCTTCATGAAATAAAAAAGTGTCTGCACAGCCAAGCATCAATCATGTGAGTGAAGACATGGTCTACATGGTGGGTGAGAGACCTTGCTACCTATCTATATACTAGAGAATTGGTATTTATAATATACAAAGAATTGAAAAGACTAAGCAACAAATCAAACAACTCAACAAGGCTAAAAAAATGAGAGGTAGTTTTCAAAAGATGAACTAGGAATGGCCAATACACATATGAAACAATGCTCAACACTGCTATCCATCAGAGAGATGCAAATGAAAACTTCATTGTGATTCCCTCTCAGAGTGAATCAGAGTAGCAGTCATTAAGAAAACAGATGACACCAGATGCTGATGAGGATGTGGAATGACAGGAGGCAGTGCACATTGCTGGTGTGAATATAAACCAGACCTGTTACCATAAAAATCAGTTTAGTGAGTCCCCACCAAATAAACAAAAACAAACAAACAAAAACCCAAGCTCAAACCTGCAATAAGACCCATCTATGCTTCTCTTGGTGATTTATCCAAAAGATTGCAAGTGAGCATATCAAAGAGAAACTTGCATATCAGTGTTTATGTAGCATAGTTCACAATAGTGAAGTCATAGAATATATCTTTTGTTGCTTGTGAACAGAGGGATGGATAATGTGTGTGTGTGTGTGTGTGTGTGTGTGTGAAACTGTTTTAGTCCTAAATATGAGTGAAATTGTGTCATTTACAGAAAAATAGATATATTGGAAATAATCATATTTTAAATAAATCAAGTCAGTGTGTGTGTGTGAAATTGTTTTAGTCCTAAATGAGTGAAATTTTGTCATTTACAGAAAAATAGATACATTGGAAATAATCATATTTTAAATAAATTAAGTCAGTCTCAGAAAGTCAAATACTATGTTTTGGGTCATTTATGGTCCTATATATATGACACAAATGTAGAAGTGAAACTCTTTAGGGGAACAAGAGGGACCAACAGAGAGGAGGGGGAGGGGAGTGTGGAAGGGTGTAGGGGCGATGCTCAGAATAATAATATACTTGAGTGAAAAATGGCCTGTATAACCCAGTTTAATACAAGAAAATTAAGACAAATTTATACCTCCCCAATAAGAACAACTTCTTCACTGCAATGGCTGAGCCAACACAAGAAAAAGTGAATATGGCTATATGCAGGGATTCCATGCCTCTGGAGGTCTCTCCTGGCTTTCTGTAACAAAGTTCTGCACCAGTGCTTTCTGATTTATGTTTCTAGAGACTTTTCATTTCTGTTTGTTGACGACATTCATTCTTATTGATCAAGCAGCAAGGCTGGCATCTGTGGGGATGAAGAGACCCAAATGCAGAAGGAAACAGCTTTTACTGTGATGTGCCAAATGCTGCTTTTGTAGATAATTGAACTTTTGAGAGTAAGGGATCTCTTTATAGCCAGGCTTGCCTAATATTTTGGCATCCTACAATTTTGTATACTTTTTAAGGAAAAGGAAGAGGAAGGTGGGAGGATGGGAGGGCTTGTCTTTCATTATCTCAGTTGGAGAAATGAGGAAATGTGGTGTTTTATTTCTAGACAAAGTCCTCTGTAGCAAATCTTTTGACAGTTTGTGGAATTTTATAGATCTTCCCTTCCCACACCACATGCTTTATGTAACCAACCTTCTATGAGAAAATGTCTTTGGTAGGCAGAATTACGGGCTTCAGCTCATCATTAGTTTCTTGGCCATGTGCTGCTAGAGTCCTCAAAACAGCAGAATTCACTCCCCATGGCCTTGGAACTTGGTTTGGCCAACAGAGTGTGGGCAGCAGAGGCCACACTCAAGTTTTGCACTGTGGTCTTATTCCCCAGGTAGCTGATTCCCTTCAGCCCGAGGTCCACAGGACCTGGTATGGAGCTTAGAGCACCCAGATATATGACTGTATACAGAGACACTGCATTAGGCCCAGCTGAGATGACACCCAACTTGCAGACTGGTAGCCTTGTGAGGAAAAACAGGTGGCCATTGTTTTAACTCACCAAATTTTAGAGCCAGTTACTTGTTATGCAGTAATAACTAACTGGTACAATGTTCTTACTTATGTTATCTAACAAATTTGTGCAGTAATTGTCAGTCTACTGTGTTTATAGGGAAGTGGATAGTTTTTTTAGCCTCTTAAGAATGCCAGGAGAGCTGATTCTGGACATCACCCTCCACCAAGCCTGTTGCTATGGAGACCACCTCTTCTTTCTAGTAATGATGACTCTAGGGAATGGACACACATTCCACTCTCTGTGTTTACAACAGCAAACTTGTATGTGAGATTAAAGTTGGGATACAACTTGAAATTAAGTCAAGCTTCTGTCAATCATTGTGCAGCCTTGGTCAGGCCATTTAATTTCTCAGAGTCTCTGTTCCCTCATGTATTGAGGTTATTGGGAGAGCATGATTAGAGAAAATATATCAAAGACAATGCTCAGCTGCATTCATTGCCACTCTACTCACAAGAGATAGGAGAGAGGGACAACCTGTCTTTCAACAGATGAATGGATAAAGAAAATATGGTCCATATCTGGAATATTATTCCTTTATAAAGAACAATGAAATCATAAAATTTCCAAGAAAATAGATGGAACTAGAAAAGACCATATTGAGTGAAGTAACCTAGACTCAGGAAGACTCAGGGTCTCTCTTATTTGAGGTTCCTAGCTCCAAATCTTTAGAGGAGGGTATAAAACCTGAAGTAATTGCAGAAGCAATTCAGGACAGTAAAAAGACACCATGGGGTGGGGGAGGAGCAATAGAGGGTATAAACAATTTAAAGAAGGAAATGGGGGAAATGGGTGGTTGTGGGTAATTAGTTAAGAGGAAGGAGATAAGCACAGAAGATGAAGGTAAAAAAAAAATAACAGTAAGAATGCCTGAAAAGTCATAAGAAATTATATTTTAAACATATTTGCCTAAAATTACATATAATACACATAAGTCTTTCTATTTATAGTTTAAATGAGAAATTTCCGTTTTGGCTGCCAATACTTCTCCTAAGAGCCATAGAATTTCTAACAAAAACCCCACTACTAGGCATGCTATACCCCCTATTGAATTACTGGTCAGTGTTGTTCAAGAGACTCTCCAAACAGTATAGATTAAGGCTGTTGTTGCCCTCGGTAGTCTTCCAGAGTTGGAAAGCAAATACCTCTTGCTGAAGGCAGCATGTGCTTCAGACACAGGCCCTAGAGGATTGAAGCTGGGTCTGCCCTTAAGCCTTCCTCTCTGAGGACTAGCTTTCATGGTGTGAAAAGGTGCAGTGCAAGCTTCCAAGGGAGGGGGTCAACCACTACTCCCACTCATCTATGATTCCTATGAACCACAACAATTTCTAGCGTGGCACCATATCCCTAAAGGTGCAATAGTGGTGTGCATACCTTGGTGACAACCAATTGTTTTCTAATAAAATCTAAGACCAGTCCAACAAGAGAGAAATCATGCCTGGTACTGTAAATATAGTCACCTACCTAGGGCTAGTGAAGTTATGATCTTGGAGAAGAACCTATAAATGACACTTTATTAAACCTAGGTAATTCCCGACTACATTCTAAGCATTTGTCCTTATACTGAGAGATATGTATAGGTCTTACCCCTTATCAATTATTTTTTCTTATTTGGAATAGATAGAGACAATTACAGAAAACCACAGAAGATTAAACTGCAAAGACAAAGTGACCATGTGGTGCTCAGCCCCCAATCGATACACCCATAACACAACTCTTGTACCTAAGGAACAGGGATCACAGAAGAGTAGATGGAAAGTCTATAGCTTGAAAAACAGAAAGCTTTTGGTGAGAGTGTATCTTCTAGAAATGTCAGAGAAGATACACTCATGAAGTCTCATAAACAGGGCTACCTAGTGCAGGCCTGAACAAGGATGACCAATACAGACATGCTAATGCAAAAAGGAGAAGTATCCTGGGGCCTCAACCCCAGACAAGGAGCTATAGGCAACTGTGGAATGATGAGAGTAGGAGAGATAGGGAAGCCCAGGGAAGAGGCTTCCATCTTATGATTTAATACCAAGTGATCAGCCTTGGAATAATTTATACATGAGTAAAATTATCTGGACTGAGCAGTTAGTGTTTATCTTTATGCATATACATGTGCACACATATTGAATAAACAACTAAAGAAATAGAGATCATAAATTTGAGAGAGCAATGTGGGGGTTACATGGGAAAGAGGAAAGGCAAGGGAGAAATGATGTCATTATTTTTTAATTTTAAGAAAAAAATAAATAAAATTTTAAAAAGAAAGTGTTTTACATGTACTAAGTCTTAAATAAATGGGAGCTGTTCTATTTCTGGATCAGTGCATGCTATTTTCTTCTTTACAGATGACCTGGTTTTTTTCCTAAGGCCATCTCTTCTTTATAGCCTAATATGGTACCTTCCTTTGGTACTTCCTGGGGTCCAATGGTCTGGGTCTGATACTGTGTCTTTCTCCCCTAGTTTCTATTCAGCAAACTTCTTTCACATGGTAGGTGTCAGTCAGTCAGTTGGCCATCTTGGATAGATGATGCTTTGTACTTCTAAACCAGCAGCAACTACAATAATTAGAACAATCACAGTCAATGTCAATCGTAGAATGCTTTCTTGGTTCTTTATATGGGTGATCTCATTTGCAATTCATGACAAGGTCTTAACCCTCAATGCGATTGTATTTAGAGATAAGGACTTTAGGAGATAATTAAGGAGGTTAAATGAATTCATAAGTGTGTGGTCTGGTCCTAATTCAGTGTGATTGATGGCCTTCTAGGGAGCGTGTTGCCTTTCTCTCTTCCTGTCTCTTCTCCTTTTCTCCTTCAGATTGCACAGAGGAAAAGCCAGTTAAGTGTACTACACACACACACACACACACACACACACACACACACATTAGAATGGTCATCTACAAGATGAGGAAGAAATCAGAGCCAGAAAGGCATCTTGACAGCACCTTTATCATAGGCTCCTGGGCTCCAGAATGACGAGAAAATAACCTTCCATTATTTAAGGTATCAAGTCTAACATTGTGTTAAGAAAACCCAAAGAGCTGATTGATATGATCACCAAGTCCATTTTACAAGTCAGAAAACTGAAGCTCAGAAAGACAAGCAACCAACCAGAGTGGACTACTTCCAAAAAATGTTGGTCATATTTCCCCGAGACTGGGGAGGACTCAACTCTGGAGTATCCTCACTTACTGCAGGCAGCTTTTAGATCTAAAGCAGTCCATGCAACCTCCAATATCTGGATAGCCTAGACCTGAGAAAGCACTCCTAGCCTTATGCTAAGGGAGGAACAAAAAGTCAGCCCAGGAATAAGGCTTCTCAGAGAGCCGCCCAATGACACAAGGGAGGCCACCTGGACTCAAAGAACCCAAACAATATTTGGGTTTGTGGCAGTAATAAATTCTTTATAGTGTAAGTAGTTCCATTTGATGCATATTTTATCATGCCTCCTGCCTGACATAAGGAAAGTGGCTGGTTATATAATAATTTTTAATATTAATAAAAGCATAAAAGGCATGTCTGAAACATTTCTCAGTTTACTTCTCATTGGTGATATCAACCTGTCTCTTGGTATATACATTTCTCAGAAGTAAACTGAGAAATGCAGGAGCAGTCACCCACTGCTCCTGCCATGGGGCAAATAGCACCTCTGCAAGGAAGAGGAGAAGGCGATGTTTGTGAAAACTGACATAAAGGAAAGGCAGAGGCCTGGTGTTTATGTCCCAGTGAAGAGGGAGGCAGAGAGACACAGGGACTCTGTCCTTATTTGCTCTTTCTTTCAGTCACAGGAGGAGAAGGAGGGATTTCTGCAGGTTAGAGACACTTGGAAGGCTTAAGGAAGATGAAGAATCTTCAGTGTGATGGGTGGGCTGGAGAGCTGTGGCTTCATAGCATTAGATGTGTCTCAGGCCCCCGTGTGCTATTATACAATATTCCTTGGTGGTTGTCAGCTATCCTGTGAACTGTAGGATGTTAAGATACATCTCTGGCTGGGAATATCTCTCCACTATCCCAATAAAATATCTCCAGATAGTCAAATAGCTTCTAGACACAAAGCTGTGCTTGCTTCCTTCACTTAGGAACCAGTGTCTGGTGTGATCACCGTCATTTGACCCAGTGCTGGATCTACAGTGGAGGGTGGTGATGGGCAGGGTTTGTAACTCTTTAGGATCTTTCGCATGGTAAATAGAAAATCACAAAGTTCCAGTATGCCCTGATGATAAAGAGCACAGGTGCTGAGCAGAGGCGGAGAGCAGAGACCATGGCACTGCAGAGTCTGGAAACAGATGTCAGGAGTCACAGATGTTGGTGAAGTCAATGGGAGACCAGGGACAAGGCATAGTGCACTCCAGAGATAACCAGGACACCCACAGAGTGTCCTGGTTATTAACTCTTACTTGTACCTCACTTTACTTTTGGTGAGAAACAGAGGGAAATATAGATGTCCCAAACAAGATGAAATGATGCAAACAAACCAAAAAACCATTCAAGACAAGTAGGCACCATTGAAGAACCATAAACTGATCAATCTAAAATTCTCCCCTTCCCCAGTGTAGTAATACATTTCTTTGAATTACTATACCAATAATGAACACAGTAAAAGACTATATTTTCTTTGCACATTCAAAGAGTAATTTGAGTCTCTGTGTGGTGGTAATAGTAATAAGAATGCCAGCTAGCTGGAATTTGATGCTTACTACATACTAAGAACTATGCCAGGGTCACAGCATTTAACTCTTCGGGCAGCAGTCCTATAGGGCAAATGTTTTCAGTCACAGGCTATTCCTCACCTATGAGACTTATTTTATAGGTTCAAGTGATAACCCTTGTATATAAACTGAGGCAGGATAACTTCTGTCTTCCAGATCCCTCAAGCCTCTGTCACACAGTCTTCCTACAACGAGATGCTTTGTGTCTGTATTCCAAACCTATTCACTTATTCCTCTCATGGTCCTTGTAGGACAAATTGTGCCATTCTATTCTTGCCTGCTGCAATGTTTCAAGAGCCTTCCCAGCATTTAATTCCTACCGAGTACCAATTGCTTTTCTCTGGGGAGCTGAAATACTCTCAACAACAGAGAAAGAACTAAAGGGAGCATTTGTTGTAGTAAATTATTCATGGTAAAGAATTTGCTACACTCGGGGCAACAAAGACGTGTTTGTGTGTGGACTACAAGGGTGGCATCTGGGTCATGCTGGATACCATAAGCAGAGCACTAAACAATGAACTTATCTCTTGGCTCCCTGAAGAGGCTGGTGGAACAATGCTTTGTAGATAGAGTAAAAGACCATTCACCTGCCCAGTACCACTGTTTTCTACAACAGGAAGGACTGGGCATTTTCAGGGATAAAAATCAATTACATTAAAATGAGCCCTTTGTTTGGATGATGTTGTTTTCCTGGCACTACTTTCTATTTAAAATCAACTTGTGTTCTATTTACAGTGTCTTTATATCCCTGACCAGCCTTAGGAATCCACTTCCGGCCTGATTTAGAAGAGAGCAGGCCATGAGACACATTAGATATCCCAAGAGCTGTTGGCTTCAGGTGGCCAAATCTTTAGAATTTCAGGAGGGAAAAACAATAAACAAATAAACCCCCAGTTTTAAAGGTCACCAATATTGATAAGTTTAAGGGGCTGGAAAAACTTCATTTTCTACATGAACGGTAGCTGTGTTAGATTACAGATGGCTATTGGATCTTAACATTTCTACTCTAAAGCAGTTTCTAGTTCTGAATTGGGGTTGGCCTTTGATAGATAGCCTGGCCAAAAGAATATACAGTGAAAACAATGCTATATCAGCTTCTGTTGTACAAGGATGAGCAACTTCCTTTTGTTTTGACTCAATTGGACACTGACTTTCATGTTGGAAGCCTGATTGCCCCCCCCCTCTCTCTCTCTCTGTGTGTGTGTGTGTGTGTGTGTGTGTGTGTGTGTGTGTGTGAAGAGAAGAGGAAGGGAAGGAGACCGTATCCAGTGAATAAGCTATCCCCCAGTCTCAGAAGTAGATCCTCCAGACCTAGCTGCTGAGTTGATACCTAAAAGGCGTGGAGATAAATCATCAAGCTAAGTCATTTTAAAGTCTTGCCTTCCATTGTGAGAAAATAAGATTGTCGT